>JARJCM010000061.1:0-475368 GCA_029233265.1 Mycena alexandri | reverse complement strand
CTATCAAATATCTTGCCTAGTTCATGAACTAGAAGGGCTAACATGCCAGCGTGCGCTCCAGGTAGGCTGGAGGCAAACAGTTGAAGAAGACTGGAAAGCGGAAGGAATCTAAAACACCCCAACTCATCCAAACATTTACAACAATTTCACGTGGACCTCGGAAGCCACCCGACCAACCAATTGGAAGAAGAACCGAAATAGTAGGAGCCGCAGAGCTCGGATAGATACCCGAATGGACTCATAATATTTCCTTAGTCATACGTTTCTGAACCATGTATAAAAGCACAGTAGAGTAGAGTAGTTAGGCAGCAGATTCCCCAGGGACATTGGCAAACCCGCCATTGGTTCTGGAGAGTCGTGTTCGAGCAGATTCCCCCGGGACATTGGCAAACCCGCCATTGGTTCTGGAGTTTCGTGTTCACGGACGAACTAGTTGCTACCAAGCGCTTGTATTCCCGAATTGATTGATTGATAGACTCGATTTGACTTGAACGATTGGACTTGACCAGACTTGATTGACTTGATTGACTTGACCTGACCTGACCAACCGACTTGACTTGACTTGACTTGACTTGACCGATTTGACCCGCTTGCGCAAAAGACCGAAAGTCTACTGTTGCATCCAAGTTCTTCCGTAGAACAAACATACCCACGCCGGTTTAACCAAGCCGTTACCATCCATAACTCCCCGCTTTCGAGCAAAAACCCTAAAAGTGCACAAACCAGTAGCCAACTAGACCGTCGAACTCCTTCGAACCAGAAGTCGAGTAGTCTAAACAACTTGCGCAATCTTGAACTATTTGAACAACTTGATCTATATAAGCCTAATACTTGGCTTCCACCCCCGAACAAACCTGTTCATCACGAAGTGACCAGTGGTTGAGAGTAGTTTGGTGTTAGTTTTGGTGTTTAGTTGGAGATATATTTCCATCTATCTCACCTTAGCGAGCATTTTCCCATTCCACCCGTGCACGTAGTGAAGACCTTTCAGCGGCAACATTAATCTCAATAGATCTTGGATTGACTTAGCTCGGTGATTGTCTAAGTTCTCCACTCACTACAATGAGCTCCGTCAAACATTGCCTCGCCCTCCATCTCCCACTCCTTTGCCACCGCTCCCGCTCCCTCCAGGTTCTTGACGTTCTCGAGAATGGGTTTGCTGGCCGTCGAGATGGAGATATCGTCCACGAAACCCTCTGACCAGGATCGCTGTTATGTCTGAGTCGTCCAGGAGGTGGTATGGGGGATATCGGGCCAGTTGAACTAACAACAGAATTGAGTCGGAGCAGTGGGCCGGACAGAATGAAACCGGAGCTGGTGAAAGGCAGACTGGATGACGCTACACCACAAAGGGGATAATCATTACTGCAAGATATTGTCAGAGGGAGAGAGATGGTAAAGCGGAGCTCTAGCAGAGTGTCGGAGCGGAACGACCTGATTACTTCACAAGGAACGGGTTGAAGCAACATTTATCATAAAACTGAAGTACAGGAGGATGTAGGACGAGATAAATACTAGAGCTGCTTATTGTAATATGTAAAGGAGATATGCTAGAAACCATGTGGACATAACAATCAAGGTAAGTCCGAAAGGGGAGGAAAAAGTCAGGTGACAAAAGGAACAATGTTTGAACAATAAGTAGGAAGTTGAGGAACATGGGATGAGTAAGGAATGTGTGGGATGGCGTCTTGCCATGGGTTCAGATGGTGGGAGTTCGTTCTGAATGTGTGTCGGAGCTCCGATTGGTCCGACGCTCCAGCGGTCCGATGCACTCTGAGACGGAGTTTGATCGGAGCCAGAGGGACCGATCAGAGTGGTATGTCGGAGGTCATGATGCATGGATATAACAGCCTCACATGTTCGGAGGAGACTCTGAACAGGTCGCCCAGTTTCCAGCTCATATAGTAGCTTTATTGCAAAAAGAACTGGGCTTGACCACATGGTGATTTGCAAAAAGAACTGGCTATAGCCAGACACTGCCACAACTCATTGTATATGGGTGATGTAGGCCCGGCAGGCCTTAGCGGCCATCAGAATGATCTCCCAACTGACATCAGAGTGATGTTCAACCGTGCTGATGGCCCGGCATGTTCGGCACCACATCAGGGAAAATCAATATAAATGTCCGCTCACCTCGGAACATCAGGAAATGAATAAAAGGTCCGATTTCCACGGAATCACAGCGTGGCCATAATTTCTCGGAAAAACATACCCGCATAAATATTGCAAAAAATGATGCTGGTTGCTTCAGCGGGGCAGGACTACAGGAATACCGTTTCAATGATGCCTTGCGCAAAATTCCCAGCAGAAACTCACACGACCTTACGGCATGCCGAATGATTTCTCGGAGAAACATATCGGCATAAATATTCAAGAAAATCATTTTCGTGCATATACAGCCAGGAATGGCCAAGAATACCTCAACCCTACCCGCTCCCTTCCTTTCCCTGCCGTTCCTCTTCATCCCCGCTGTCATATTCCGTCGCTATCAAACCTCCGTTGTCTCGCATCAAAATCTCCACGCTTTTCCATCAAATCTCCGTTTCCTTCTCCCCTCCTGCGGCTGGTACGCTGGAAACAACTTAGTAAGTTCCTTTACTTCCTCCACAGCCGTGGAGACTGACCAGATGCGTTCCAGCGCCCATACTACATCCTCCAACGCCTCTTTCCACTCCGTTCTTCCGCCCTCGTCCTCACCCAGCGCGTCGTACCACCACTGTAAACAAATCAAGATATTCAACATCCCGTTGGGCCTCGTTGACGCCACCGAGCCCCAGTCCCCATCTCCCTCCTTTGCGAGCCGTTCCACCCCCGCGCTCGTTTGTGGGCGCCACACTGGATTAATCTCTACCCACCACGCCCACCACCTCGCCGCGAAAGAGCATACATCAATAATAGCGGGGCTTGGCCCTCCGGTTCGTGCACGGGAAATCCAGCCCGATACTTCCTTGGGACGTATTGCCGTCCCCTTGCCCTTCGCCTAGGAAAAGTTAGTACTTGTTCCATTATGTATCTCAATCTTCCCACTGACCGGGCCTAGAAGGCTCGCCACCTTCTCGTAATCCCACCACAGGTTCACCAATTTGGTCCACACCTCCCCCCGCCTCCCGCCAACAACGTTGAAACGGGCAAGATGCGCTAACAGCGAAAATGGGCTAAATAAGCTCTGAATGCGGGCTAGCTGAACACTAACACACCACACGCAAAACCTAACACAACACCAAATCCCCTACTTATACTTCACTAAGACTAAGCGCGTCTTCCTCAGTGAGTTCGGGTCCGAGCCGTAGTATGCGACTACTGGTTTGGATTCCTAGCACAACGAGAATTGAATTATGGCCTCAACTATCCCAACTAAACAAACACCACACTCTCGGCTAGCTACCCTTGACGTTCCGAAACAAGACTTCCCAAGGTTGGGATGTACAGGTTTGGGGGTGATAAGGATGTTTACTAGGCGGACGCACAAAAGTACAGTCGTCCTAGGCGAGGTAAATGAAGTGTCTATCTGAAAACTCCCACTAATGGGCTATGCTGCTTCTCCTGCAATTCCTCTACGGCTTGGCTAGCTGAATGCTGCTAACGGCCGACTTAGACTCCTCTGAATCCAAGCTCTTTTCTGTTACACTTGGGCTTATTAAGGACCCGGAGTGTTCTCTTAGCTCAACTAGTCGGTCAATGAATCGACTGGCCGTTCTACCAAAGTGCTGTGCCAGGCATGGTCCGTTTTACGGGAGGCGTTTCCTGGTCACCCAATGTGTAGCTACCACTGAAGTCCACCACAAAGCTAGCTGCAACTCTCAAACTTAAACTCTCGTGCTCTCGGTCCTGATTTATACGTGGAGAGTGGCGCCGCTCACAACCTCCCAACGCGAAGCTTCAACTTATTGGTTCACACAGTTACTTCTGGATCCAACAAACAACGCTGCAATTTCTATAGACTGGTTTACAACAGAGAAGGTACTTTATCTCCGCTTCGACTGGCCTGAGCACACCCTTATCGACAGTGCGATGAGCGGGGCATGAACTGACCTCTAGCGGTATTTTATGGGGGTTTATATACTGTTCAGAGAGAAATGATGAGGTAAAGAGAAATGAGTAAAACAGGCCGATGTTCTGGTCATGTGAGCGCCTCCGGAAGACGAGCCGGGTCCATTCGTGGTCTAGGCTTGCCTAGCTGGCCAACTATCTGACCATCTCGACAGCCAAGCCGGGTATAATTGCCTTTCTCAGCGTGCTAGTCTGCACCCGAGCAACCCTCCATGTGCAACTCCACTCCGGAACCACTATTCCCGGTGCAGCTTGCTCATAATCACGCCACTCCGCTCCGCTATCTTACGGACTGAACATCCTAGCGTTCATCCACTGCTCCATCTCAACATGAATTCACTGTTTCCGCTATTTGTCCTCGTTAGGCTCTTTGGATCGCGTCGCGTCTGTCACCTGATCTGCTGGTGGGTGTACTCCTATACCCCTATAGTTAGTCCCTTCACATTGCCTCAGCTAGCGCCACTTCGGCCACTACTGTATCGACTTCAGCAGGGTCTATCCAGCTGCTAGGGCACTAGCCGCCTTCCTACACCTGCTAGCTCGTTTGTGCTCGTTCCTACTCTGTGCTAGCTCCGACCAAAGCTCTGTCTGTGCAGTCGTTGGTCCTCGTTCATAGAATCCTTGACACTCTGAGGGACTAGACCTGTATGTTTATCTCCTTGATGCGTGTACTCGCCTAGTGTAACGCTTGTAAACTGCGCCTAGCACTATAACTCCTACTACAGCCAGTAGCCGGAGCTCACTCTGACTCTCCTTTGTACCACCGAACAGAGTTCCCATTGCTAGTTGTAGCCCTGAGAAGCTGGTAATGTGTCCAATAGAAGCTAGCAGACCTCATCATGCACTAGCCCTAAAAAACGCAAAATGTAGCTAGATGGCAGCACATTGTGAACGCGCCGTTTCAACGTAACGTGCGCGTCCGCCGCCCACTTCGGGACATTGTCGTCCCCCACCACCACCGCCTGCCCTTGCCCCTTCCCCTTCTTTCTCCCTTTGGCTCCGCCCACTGCTGCATGTCCACCTCTGCGTCCTCCTCCCCTCGTCGTTCTCGGTGTGGGCGTTCCCTCTCGCTCAATGCCATCATTCTCGTTGCTGTTGGACCCGCCCTCCCCGGCATCAGTGTAATCATCCTCGTCAGCCCGTCCACCCTAGCTCGTTTACTTTTCGTCCCTCCCTGCTCCTCCCCAGGTTTGCGCTTCATTTCATTTTGTATCTCAGCCATCAATGACACCACCTCGTCCGTAATCCGGTGGCTCACCAGGATTTCTTTGTTGCGCGCCATATTCTCCTTGCGTGCAAGATCCCACTCCGACAACCTCCCCAAACGTCCGATCTTCAGCCTGCGTGATTCCGGCCGTCCATTACCGACCTACGCAACGGGGACGCAATGCTCAGTCCCGCTGAGACGGCGCAACACCAATTGTGTCGTAATCAGGCTATTTTAAGCTTTATGAGCACTAGTTGGTGCTAGGGGACTCAGGCTATAAACTAGCTTCTGGCTGCATTATTGATTAGTGCACCAGACCTCTGTTCGGTGATATCAAGGAGAGTCAGAGTGAGCTCCGACTGCTGGCTGTAGTATTCTGCACAGTGCTAGGCACGGTCACAAGTGTTACACTGGACAGGTACACTATCAAGGAGATGTACCAAAGACCTATGCATTTGACAGGGATTGTAATCCAACCAGGAGAACCAATGACTGCACAGAATAAGTCCGAAGGGACTTAACAAGCGGGCCAGCCAGCCAAGAGACAGGATCATGCGTACTAGCACCTCGTTTATCGAGCTAGCTATCACAATTGACATAGCTATTACCTTGGAGTGCCTTGAGCCTCAGGTATTATTCAGAGCAAGTCCTAGCACTTGGATTCGAAGTAGAGATGTGTTAGATGGTGCTAGTGCTTTAGCAGTTGCACTAGCAAAGTCACAGAGCGATATGAGACACAGAGAATGATCATTGAAGTCGACTAACTGTACTAGCATGCTTGGTTTACGAGGCTAGTGTGGCTAGCGTACCATAAATGCGAGCTAGCTCGACTCTGATCAGTTCCTGAGATGGCAATGATAGGATGTTGAGGAAGTCAAAGTGGACAATCCAACATGTGAGCAGGTGGAGTCATTTCGGAGCTAAGGGCTAAGGCTCCGAGTATTTTCGGAGTTATGCACTCTAGGCTCCGGGGTGGAGTCATTTCGGAGTTTGGTGCAATGGGCCTAGCCTAGCCAAGGACTAGCCGAGGCCTAGCCAGGGCCTAGCATCATTCTGGACCGATCTAGGGTAATCTTGGACCCGGAATTGGACCCGGACTTCGGATAAATGGCCAAGATCGTCATGGCAGTTGACAGGTGGATGAGGAATCACCCCGGCATGATTAGTAGATAGAGTTTATGTCATGGACTTCTGAGTAGTATATAAGGAACCAGAAAACACCGCTAAAAGCCAGTTCATGCCCCGCTCATCGCACAGTCGATAAGGGTGTGCTCAGCCCAGTCGAAGCGGAGATAAAGTACCTTCTCTGTTGTAAACCAGTCTATAGAAATAGCAGCGTTGTTTGTTGGATCCAGAAGTAACTGTGTGAACCCATAAGTCGAAGCTTCGCGTTGGGAGGTTGTGAGCGGCACCACTCTCCACGTATAAATCAGGACCGAGAGCACGAGAGTTTAAGTTTGAGAGTTGCAGCTAGTTTTGTGATGGACTTCAGTGGTAGCTACGCATTGTGTGACCAGGAAACGCCTCCCGTAAAATGGACCACGCCCGGCACAGCACTTTGGTAGAACTGCCAGTCGATTCATTTACCGACTAGTTGAGCTAAGAGAACACTCCGGGTCCTTAATAAGCCCAAGTGTAACAGAAAAGAGCTTGGATTCAGAGGAGTCTAAGTCGGCTGTTAGCAGCATTCAGCTGGCCAAGCCATAGAGGAAGTGCAGGAGAAGCAGCATAGCCCATTAGTGGGAGTTTTCAGATAGACACTTCATTTACCTCGCCTAGGACGACTGTACTTTTGTGCGTCCGCCTAGTAAACATCCTTATCACCCCAAACCTGTACATCCCAATCTTGGGAAGTCTTGTTTCGGAACGTCAAGGGTAGCTAGCCGAGAGTGTGGTGTTTGTTTAGTTGGGATAGTTGAGGCCATAATTCAATTCTCGTTGTGCTAGGAATCCAAACCAGTAGTCGCATACTACGGCTCGGACCCGAACTCACTGAGGAAGACGCGCTTAGTCTTAGTGAAGTATAAGTAGGGGGTTTGGTGTTGTGTTAGGTTTTGTGTGTGGTGTGTTAGTGTTCAGCTAGCCCGCATTCAGAGCTTATTTAGCCCATTTTCACTGTTAGCGCAGCTTGCCCGTTTCACCGCGAACTCAGCCGGCGTCTTCTCCCTCACAGCCGGCGTCTTTTCCCTTATGCCGAACCCGCGCTCGACATCCGCGTCAACATCGCCCGCGCGGTCGACATCCATCTCGATCCCCCCCTCCTCATTTCCGGAGGGTCCAGGTGGATTCGGTCCCGGCGCGGACCTAGCATTCACCAATTCCCTACACGGCGGCGGCGTCACTGAGAACGACCGTGCAGGCGGGGGCGCTGGCATCGATGGCATTGCTGGCAGGTGCAATGATGGCGTAGTGGGGGAAGGGGGGCGGAAGGAGGGATTGTGCTCCTGGGGCTCTCTCCGCTGGGTGCCATAGCGGAGGTCGACGACAAGGATCCTTCAGGTGCTGTCGATGCAGAAGGGCCCTCAACTGCCTGGGGAGTCCCGCCTGCAGCCGCGATGTAGCGCATGAACTGCTTCATGAACGGCTTGTACCCCTGCGGGTCCCAACACGTGAAGTCAATGCCGTCAGGTCCGTCTTCGTTCTTCCCATCCACCGTTCCCCCATGCACTGACCTCACCTCAACTTTCCCGTTTATAACGCCGTCTACGAGCATCGTCACTTGGTACCCTGCGAGCTTGCGGATGGACAGGAGGAGCGGCTTGACGGTCGCGACGAGCCGAGCGCACGCCTCGGCGCGAGCATCCTCATCGAAGTCCTCCATGTTGGCCCCTCCGCCCTCGTTTTTTTGATACTCCTCGAAAGCCTCCTCATATTCCTCCTTCCCTTCAACCTGAATTCATCCTGGACTTCCTCTGGCTCCACCGCAAGCAGCTCGCGCGCCAACTGCACGTGCCACTTGATTGAGTCCTTGGCACCGACTTTGTCTGGATAGCGCTCAGCCATCGCCGTGTTGATAATTTCTTCGTCCTGCATATAGACCTGGTAATCAAGCAAACGGCGTGGACGGCGCTCCTCGGTCAGTTTCAGGTCCGCCCTCAGCCACTTCGTCCAAGGATTAATTCCCGGCCCTGAGTGTGAGCGTTGATAGTTGAACCATCATTTAATTTTCTAACCCAGTTCAAGTCAGCTTCGGTCCCAAAACGCATCGGCAATGGAAGGCCACTCACTATCTCCGTGTCGGCCACCACTTTCTTTTTCTCGGCCTTCTGCTCGGCCGTCAACGCGCTATCCGCCGTCACGTTGGCGAGCGCGTCCTCCGTGGGGTCTGGGATTTCCCATGGGAACTTCTCCCAATACGACTTGAACAACTTCGGGTACCAAGTTCGCGTCGTGCCCGCTGCCGAAGCCGTGCAATAATTGTCGAGTTCCGCGTGTAGGTACTTGGCGCGCAGCCCCACCACATCGCTCCAATTTCCTCGTTTTTTTGGCGGTCCGTCTTTTTTTCCTTTTCCCATTTCGGTTGTTAAAAGTGCGCGAAAGAACAGGGAGGGGGAAGCAATGCGCAGGAGCCGAACAGTGCAAGCCTTTTGCCATCATACCCAAACTCAAATGACTGCCCCGCCGCGCTTTCAAACTCATCAAGTCCCGCTTTTTATACACGAAAATGAATAAATTTACAAGTCAAATGTAGCTAGATACATGGAATACAGAAATCATTACTTAGAGGTAGAGGTCCAAGAGGGAAGCGTTCAAGAGGGAGTTAAAGTGTTCAAAGCGTAGGTAAGTGTCCAAGAGGTAAACGTCCAAGAAATGCGAGACGACGAGGGAGATGATAGCAAGTCCATGAACAGCGAGGGATAGATAGCGGGGACGGGAGTGATCACAGAAGGGATAGTAACGAGCAGCGAGCAACGATATGATATACAACGACGAGGGGCACAAGGAGACCAAGAAAAAAAAACACGCCCGCCTCACTCAACTCGCTGCAAAACGACACAGCTTCGGGAAGCTTGTCGACGAGAGCAGCTGCATATACTTGAGGCGGGGAATATTCTGAGGGAGGGCGTCAAACGTGTCGTCCCTTAAATGCATGTTATTAGAAAGGAGAAGGAAATATGAGAAGAACGACTTACTCATCGTTGAAAATATTTTCGAGGCCGCGTACCGCCCAGAAGCGCTGCTGCTGCGTTGCTGCCGGACCCGAGTCACTGTGTTCGTCGTCGTTGTAAAAGTAATCTGTATCATAGCCGCCGTTTGGGGACAACTGCATGCGGGAGGACTGCGAAGACGGCTTTTTAGGCGTGTGCGCGGGTGACGCCAGCTGCGCGCGCGAGGAGTATGAAAGGGACGATGAACTTGACGTCGTGCTCATCGCGCTCAACACCGAGCTTCCGGCCGATGTCAACTGAGCGCCGCCGTTGGGGTTGAGAGGGGCGCACGGGCAGGGGGAACCGGAGATATTGGCGGCGATTGAGTTGTACCGGGGTGGGCGGAGAGGGCTAGGTGACTGACTCGAGCTCACGAAGAAGGGCGAGGCTGGGGTATTGCCAGAGCCGCCCGTCTTCGTGGTGGGACGTGGCATCTTGGGAGCAGCGGCGGGAGGTGCAGGAGCCGGAGGTGCAGCAGCGGGAGCCGCAGCGACAAGAGGCGCAGGAGGCGCGGGCGCAGCAGCAGGAGGTGCAGGCGCGCATCCACGAACGACGGGGGTGGGAGCTTCCCAGCTGTAGGGCAGGCGGTCGTTGTGCTGGCAGCCGCCTTGATGATATTGGTCGCAGATCGACGCCCAAAGGTCTTCGACGCCGCCAACGCCAGCCCAGCGCTTGACCGCGCGCTTGACGTAGCCAGAGACGCTGTCCGTTTGCTGGTCTGCAACTTTTCTGTGTCGAGTATGAGCTGCAGAAAGCAAGAAGAGGAAAGGAATCTGAAGATAAGAGACTCACGGGTCGGTGAACCCCTCCGCCACAGCGACCGACGCCAACCACAAAGTAGCCGCCGTCTTTATGCCCGTCATGGTCCACCGTGTCCTTGTGGCCAGGTTGGGGGAAGTAGCGGGTTTACAATGATTGTTGGGAGGCATTTTTTGGGGTTTTTGAAGAGTTTTTGCAAAGGGGAGTAGTGGTGATTTGTGGACAAGAGGCGCAAACACTGGTAGTCGGTCACATGCTTAACTGTACAGCGCCGTGACTTCCCGTGTTAAATAAGCAGAGCAAAAAGAGCACGAAACAAAAAACCACTTACTCTCTAACTATGAGCCCCCATAAGCAAAGGTCAGTCGTCGTCGTGTGGGTGAAGGAAGGGCTTGGCTGATCATCAGATATAGCCAACGTGTATCCCCGATCACCCTTCCCACCTCTTGCACCGATAGCGAACCCACTACTAGTGGCGAACTTACGACCATCCAAGAAGACCTTCTCCTCGCCAAAAACTACTATGAATGCATTGGCAGGCGCGAGAAAATCCACGAAGTTGCCGTCAAGCACCACTTGAAGGGGCTCTCCGCTGAGACCCTCGACCTCGTCATCACCACCTTCGGAAACCTCCAGCGCTCCCGAGTTCAGACGCCGCCGCCCCTTCTCCCAGAAACATCTGCTTCGACGTCAAGGCTGCCGTCGCTTGCGGGCGCGAACTTGCTTTCGCCGAGGATTCTGCCAAGGCTGAGCACGCTTGGGCCTACAGCTACGCCTTCGAGCGCCACACTGCCCCCAACCACCAAGGCGCCTCCCAGTACTCCAGTGGCGCCCACCACAACGCCGGCGGTAAGGGTGCCGAGCGCACGTCGGCCAGTATCAGCCCTGTCTTGCCACGCGTCGAGATGCCTGCTGGCGAACGTGAAGACCCCTTCGACATCAAGCACACCGCCTGGGACGCGAATGAGGCCAAGCTCGCGCTGAAGCATATTCAAAATCTTGTACATCGCCTCGTCCCCAAGGACACCCGCCTCGACTTGGACTAAAAAGGTGACGTCCTGGTATCATTATCCTCCTTTCCTTCCTGACGGCGCCGTGCTAGAAAATCCGGGTTGCATGCTTTCTTGTTTTGGGGTATCTCCACGCGCGTCGTAGTCGTAGTAACCCTAGCCCTATGTAAATTCAATCACAAAGTTTTTCAGGCCCAAAAAAATGTCTCGAGGGAAAGCAATCAATTGGAGACAACTCGAGACCAATAACAAGAAAGTACTCGACAACAACAACAAGAAATTTCATTTGAGATGACTCGCTATAAGAAAGTACGACAGATCTGTCCGGGCTTGGGGACGTAGTCGGGCACCGTGGTGGGGTCTAAGTAATTGAGAAAATAGTTGAGGTGATCGTCATAGGGCGCGGAGTCAGGCGGTGGCAGCGGGATGGCGGCGGCATCATTTTGGGGCAAGGAGTCATGCTCGGAATCATGCTCGGAATCTGACGATGGCCATTCAGGCAGCTCTTCTTCCCGAACTGGTGGAGGTCTGGGATGGCGTTTGAGGTAGTTGTCATGCCAGGCAGCAAAGCCGCGCTTGGCGATGGAGCGCCTGCATAAAAATTAATGATAAACCTTCTCGACCGGCGGTGAATAGGGCGATGTACTTGGCACGATAGGCAACCTGGTTCCCCGCAAGAGTCTCAGCGTTGATTGCACGGTACCGCGCGGCGTCCTGCCGAGCTTTCTTTGTATACGCGGCTCATGCTTCCTCCGATTTCCTGAGCTCAGCGCGGCATTTTGCCATGCGCTCACACGCCTTGCGCTGTAGTTCAGACTTGTTCCTAGTGTTTAGTGTCAATAGAATCTAGTGTTATACTAGCAGACACAATGTTATATTGGGTGCACCTTTCGCAATAACGCGAAGAGGCCGCACGCTGAGCATCACTTGTTTTCTTCTTCATTCCAGCAGCTTGGAGCGATGGCGAGCGTTATTCCCAAGGAGGATTAGATAAGGAGTCAGTGGATAAATGAAGAAGAGGAATTTGGCAAAATTTTGAGAGACGTCGGTTTGAAAGTCGATGATGAGGTGGGTGGGCTATGGGAAGAAGCAGCCCGCTGAGCTAGTTTTCAGGCGCAAATATATCTGGACTTGTATAAAACCCAAAAAAATGACGAAAAATTCAGGCGGTTCCAGGATAACCCAAGGAAAAGATTCATCTGCCAGCTTTTTGCAAGAGCAGTGAAAGGTAAGGCGATAGCTCGCTGTCCGCGCCCCCCGGCTAGTGGTAGGTTCGTCATAGCATGATAAGTTCGCTATGTGCCCAAAATGGAAAGTGCTCGCGATGAATATTCCAAATCACAATTAAAAAATTCGGGTGGTCGTGAGGTACAGAGTTTTGTAAAGAGGTGGCTAGGGAAGCGTGTGTCAAAGGTCCATCTACTGTACGGGGCCATCCCATTTGCGGTACATCCAAATCCCTTCCTGCCAGCGGCTTGCCCGGTCCCGCTTGCGCTGGTCGCACTCGGCCTGGGTGGTGGACCTAGCTGCGTTGATGTCCTTGTCGTTCCGGAAGTCGTTGTAAACCCAGCGAAATATGCCGGCGGGCGTGAACTGGGTAAACAAGAAACGAGTTTCGTTGGGGCCAATTTTGAGGTTGGAGTGCTTGAGGATGGCGGATGGAAGAAGGATGGTGGAACCTAGGGGGAGGCGGATGATTAGCTTCAAATCCCAAAGCACCAAGTGGCCACCACAATCTGGATTGAAGTTCCCGAGGTCAGTTACCGTGCACCACCCCCATGCGAGATTACCGAAGTCGATGTGGGGCAGGGTAACCGTCACCGGCCCAAAGTTGAGGGTGGCGGTGGTGAAGACGGAGTATCGCTCTGGAAAGTTGCGCTGGATGTGCTTCGCGCGCTGTTGGAGCCGGTCCCAGTCACACAGGGCGGTGTAGGTCGCACGGTAGTACTCGTGGAGGTTGGGGGCAAACACCATAAAAAGCACTGCACAAGCGAAGGGCGTCAGTGGCATCCGACGGCGAGGGGTGGGATGTGCTCACTGTTGGTCCAGCCGGCGATGCGCTGCAAAGATTTGAGCCCGAAGAGCCCGGCGAAGATAAGACCAACGGTGCGGGTGGCGTGGGCAAGATTTTGAGGATAACGCTGCCCGCCGCCCATTGCAACGCCAACGTGCTTTGCGGCGTGGGATCCTCGCCGTGGGACAGGGCGGTCGTCAAGCCCTGCCTTGCGACACCATTTAGGCCCTGCGTATATCTCCGCAGCCGCTGCCTCCATCCTGTTGGCAGCGTTGGTGGCAACATCGGGCCACGCCGGCTCGTTTGGAGGGAAGCCGCTGAGTAGGAGCAAGATGTTGCGGTCGGCGTCAATAACGGGGGTAGGCGTGCTAAAACAACGAAAGCAAGGACTTAGGTGTAAAGCCGTGAAGCCGTTATAACCGTACGTACCCGTCCCAGTCAAAAATGCGCATGTCAGATTGCGTGCAGCGCATCTCCTCCAGGTCGTGGTCACGGGCGTCGGGCTTGTCCTGGCGAATAGCCTGCCAACCGGAGGCGGCGACAGGGGTGGTGTAGTCCTGGAGGGAGAGGTTGAGGTGCAGTGCAGGCGCAGTTTGACGAACGCGGAGTCGGGTAACCGCCTTCACCTGAGACCCCGCGTTGACGCGTTGCCGTTCACGGTCAAGGAAGTGCACACCACGGTCTTTTGCGTGCTTCTTGGCCAGACACAGGATGATAAAGGATGGTTTGCGAAAGGGTGCAGACAGTTAAAGAGGAGACTCCAATGAAGATCGTAGGACGGCGGGAAGAACAGGTAGCAAAGTCTTGGATACTGACGGCATCAAGCGTCAATTCCACGACATCGAGGAGAGGCATGCGGTCTTCGATCCGTATAATTGTAATACTTATTGAGTAAAACCAGGAAATTCTCCACCTCAATTCGGAAGCAAACCCCGAGGATCTCAAATGCATTTTCGTCATGTACTTCGAGGATATCCTCGTCATCACCCCAGGAGGGTAAGGCCGGAGTATTTTTACCTTCGACACGGAATGAGTCTTCCGCAAGTATGCGAAGTTTCTGCAAAACTCGAAGCAACAATTGATAATTCTCTTTCTTAACCCGGTAACCGTATCTATTGTTTCTAAGTTCGAGTAAAAGACCCTTAATAAGGCCTTAACCCGCAACACTGGAACTTCAGCAACTTCAGCTGCCATTTTCCCCGGAAATCATGGCGGAGATATTCTCAACCCAATCCGTGAGCGCATTTGATTTTTGCAACGTCTATATAATACGATCCCAACGGATCCAAAGCTCTCGCAGTTTCTGGGAAAGTACCCATATTCAAATTGTCACAACTTGAAGGCGGATATACCGAATCTCCCGAGGTTGTGACACAACTCTAGGTCACAACTGCCAGCAGAGGTCTCACCCTTCCACTGCGTCGGTCCGAGATGATCGGTGTCCCGACCACGGATAAGTTTCAGGCGGCGCGGGCTTCGCTCGAGTTCGGGATGATGTCTAAACACGTTATCCAGGTTCATCGTGGAAGTGAATTGTGTGCAAAGCTGTGAAACGCTGAAATTTGGAGAATGACCACCGCCCATGCGAGATCGACCAAAAAGAGTCTCGACTGGGTTATCACCAAGGAGACAGATTAATACGTTGAGTCGCGGATCAAGTAGTTTCGTTTGGGCGGTCACGATAATGGCGGCCTTGACCATGGTCTGAAGGTCGCCGTACAGCTGGTTTGACATAAATGATTGGCCGTTCTGGAGGAATAGGCCACAAGCTAGGTAGGCAAAGTGATGTAATCTGCTGTGAAAGCGACAGGTTCGGATTTATGAATGGTTGGAGCAGGGCATCAAACACCTCGCTGAGAAGGCAAAGAGCCTCGAATTCCGCTTCCTCGGTTGGATCAAAGCCAGTCTTGTCAAGGGTCCGGATCTCCACAATACAGGACATGAGCTGAATAGCACGAGCAACATTTTGCGGATCTTTAGGGTGCAAAAGGTTTTCAATGTTGTTCTCCGACCAATCGTGGTTTGTAAGGCGTTCAAGCCATACAGCCAGTAGATCCCGGTTTACACAGATATTCTTGATGAGCACCCCCGCTGGAGAACACAGACATGTGCATATACCTGCCAGAAAGATGGTGAGTATTTTGCTGAATGTACGGTCTTGAAACCTACGTTTGTCCTCATGCCGATAATCCATATCCATAACAATATTGTCTTTGCCCACCCGGCGGTCAAGCCCCGGTAAATTGCATATTAAGGGATACAGCGGGTTCCCCTCGCGAATCTCGGTGTGCATGCACAACATGAATAATGCAATACGGCGTGCATAAGCCCCATCCGAAGCGACCGTAAAAATCGGGCCATGTTTTACTTCCCCATCCTGTGAATGCTTCCACGCCTCAAGTGTACTGTGCATTGTCTCAAGCATATCTCGCCAACCTCCAGTTTTGCAACTAGGGGCAACAAGCACCGGTTTAGCCCCGTAGTCATGCACCTTATAGTGGCGGTATGATGTATCACGCACCTCTGATTAGAGCTGGGCCGTGATGTATCTAGGCCTCTGGCTTGGAGGCGCCCGTGATGTATCAGCACAGAGTCCATTCCGCCTATATAAAATATTAACCATTTATTCCCCCGTGGCGTCCAAGGGTGTTGCTCGTCGTGGGCCGCATCGATCAAATCGATCAAAAATTTTCCATTTTGGGCAGACGACGTCGAGCAAGGCTCGACGTCATCTGGCACGATAAGCAAAATAAAAATACAAAAAAAATATGGAAAAAATACAGGAAAAAAGGGGGTGTAGCGTATGAAGGTCTAGGATACAGTAGGCTGAAGGTACTTCCACCAGAGCACGACGAGCAGAAAAAAGTACTAAAAAAATCGGAAAAATACGGGGGAAAGGGAAGGGGATGGGGCGCATCGAGACCTAAAGTACAGTAATGTCCAACAGCAACTGTAGCGGAACGGAATTTTGTCGACGAAGGCGAGCACGATGAGCAGATAGCAAATGTAGTAAAAATCGTAAAGGAAATTGGAAAAGGGGTGGCAGGAGCGGACGAAGGAGTAATATAGAGTAAAGAAGATGAAGTACCTACATAGCCAAAACCTCGTCCACATAAGCGGGTTTGATCGCCCCGCCAGATGTCGCAGGTATCGGCTCATCCGCCTCCCCCTCGCTCTCGTTGATGCCTTTGTCCTCTTCTTCGTCGCTACCGCGATCCCCGCCTCCCGCCTCCCCCGCGTTGTCCGGTATGTCTCCCTCCTCAAGCTCGCCAGCTCGCCCTCGCCCAATCAAACCCGGCAAATCCTCCCACTCCTCGGCGCAGCTCTCAGCCAGCTGCATCTGCACGGCCGCCTGGCGCAAAGCGTAGGCCGTTTCCCCTTCCAGCTGGGGACCCTCCGCGAGCTCCTTCCTGCCCACCTGTGCCCGCCACTCCTCCGCCCGCCAAAAGAAAAACCGGACCACACGCCCCATCTCCTCCTCAAGGAGATCCACCTCCTCCCTCCAGCGAAGCCTCCGTGCGCGTACTTTGGCCCATTCGATACGAACAGCTGATTAAATGTGGTCAGCAGATATCATTTCCAATAACGCGCGGCTTACCTTCATTCATCGCCGCACCATCGTCAGGGTCGTACTGTGCCGCGGACGTGGTCCAAATCCATGACGCGGGACGCTCCACCCTCTTCTTTTTCTTCCTCCGCTTCCTCTTCTTCCGCTCCGGGTCGTGGAACGTCGCTTGGGGCAGCCCGCGCACGTCGTCCGCCTTGAGCTCCAACAGCGTCCGCTCCCACTCATGACGATCCAGCACGCGGCCTAGCGAGACGAGCGCGAGGCGCGCGGCGCGATACTGCTCTGCCGAGCGCAGCGTCTGGTCGTTGAGGGTGGAGATCTTGTCCTGGGAGCGCATATTGGCGCGGACTCCCCGCGCGTGCTCGTCTTTCAGCTGATAGATGTGGGTCCGCATGAGGAGCAATCGGCGCACTTCGTGCAGCGCCTCCTCCGCCTGCCGACGCGCAGCCGGTACTCATGCTGCTGGACCTCTGCCTTGACCGGCACGTCCTGCATCATGCTCGAGGGCGCGGCTACAATGCCCGACGGAAGCCACAGCTTCAGGTTGGACACGCTGACGCCGGGGATGGGCTGAGTCTCAGCGATGCGCGAGCGCGCCTCGTCCTCCAGCTGCCGCACGTTCTGCAGCCCTGGGAAGAACTTCGTCTGAAGCTCCACCCACGCGAAGATTTTGCGCCGCAGCTTGCTTGTGCGCTCTACCATGGCGCGGCGCTGGCCGTCGGTCGGGTGTAGACCAGTCGATGCGATATCGGAGGCAAGAATACGCCTATAAATTAGTTAGTCGTACGCCCATTAAATGAATGCTGGCGGTGGAGACGTACTGCTGGTCCTCCAGTTGCATTCCCATCCCAATGAGCTCGGTGATGTGCATATCCCCCCGCACCGAGCCCGGATCCTCCACCCCCCTTGCCTCCCTCGCCGCTGCCTCCTCCGCCAGCTCAGCGCGCACCTTCGCGACGTGCAAGTCTTTGCGTATCGTCTCGAACGGGTTAGGCGACGTCGAGTCCGCCTCCCACGCCACCGCCATCGCCTCCCACTCTGCCACCACCGCGGGTCCCAGTGACTCCTCCAGGTCCTCCAGCGCCCGCTTGGTGTGAACCATCTCCGGCAGGGCGTTCTCAGTCTTCTTGCACATCAAGTAAGCTATCGGGGAGGTCAGACGCGATCATTTCAAAGAAACCGCAAAACCTTACCCAACGCAATGATCCTTTTGTGGTTCCAGTCGTTGAAGTGGTCATCCAGGGTATCGTGTCGCGACCCTGGACCCATCTCCTTCGTGCTCCTCGCCAGCGGGTTCGCGTTGGCCCAGCCGCGCTCCGGTGCCTCGCCGTCCGTTTGTCCGACATCGCGCGTCAGATTAAAGGAGAATTTGAGGTTGCATTCTTTGATGTGCGCAGGTAGGTGAAATTTGGGGATCAGGAAGGTCATGAAGATGTCGCCGTCGATAGTGATGTCGATGTCCCTGTACGTGCGCATGCGATCCCAAACGTGAATGTGCCACTGGCACACGATGTCGTAGGAGACAAAAAAACGCCTGAGGCTGGAGCCGGCGATGCTCCAAAAGAACATATAGTCCATATTTAAGTATCTACAAAAGTCACGTCAGTTGTACTGGATGTGGAAAATTAATAGTGCACTTACCGCTCCCCGAGCTGTAGATCTCCGACGGCTAGAGGTCGCTTCATGTTGTGGCGCGCGCAGTCGACAGCGCCTACACTGGACGACGCTGTGCCACGCACCTCGCGGTCCGGCTTATCGACCGCGTCATGGGCGACACAGTGACTTCTCTGCAACATTAGTTAGTGCAACGTTCCAGGCAACGGCGAGAGTACTTACATCTTGCTTTTGATTCCAATGTTTCTTGACGTGCGTCATGTACGCCTCCACGTCGCAGTAGAACCCCCACCCTTTACACAGACCCGGGTCCTTCTTCTCCGTTGAGACGTCCTTGCGTTTGAGTCGAAAGTTTGCGTCCATGGCGAGGAACAGTGCGTGTAGGAATCTAAAGTGTCGTAAGCACCAAATTCTCCTCGGGGTATCGACATACTTACTCTTTCTCCGGCGGCGCGCTTTCCCACCCCGGCGACATGTTCTTCCCAGGTTGGGGGCATGCTGGGCACAGTAGCGCACATTCCCCCGGCTTCGTGTTCGCAATCCCGAGGGGGTCGTGACCCCGCGCTGCACGTTTGAGCATCCGGACATGTCGCCATTGCCGGGTCATTCGCAAAAACTCGGGGTACCGATCCTGCTGGGCGTAAGAGTTGAGTCCTTCATGAACTAATACACGTACCTTTTTCCTTGTCTTGGCCCCTTGGTTATCAGCTTGTTTGGCTCGAAGCTGTATTTTATTTCAGTCTCGGTACGCCTCTACTCAAAAAACAAAGTAAAAACCTTTTGTCTCTTCGATTTCTGGGCCTTCTTGTAAGATAAGTTGTCGTTTTGTCGCTCCAAGCTTCGATAAAACTCCAGCGTGGAGCATTTGGATTCGAACGACATGACGTGATATTGTCGGAGGACGGTGAATGTTGCTGCCGTTTTAGGGTTGGTGGACGTTGCCGGCCAAAGATGGGCGCGGAGGAGCTGCACGGTTGGGTGACCGCCGGTCCCGCACCCGCAGTAGTCCAATGCGACGTTGTGGACGCCATGGATGTCCACGATGACAAAATCGTCCTGCTCGCAGGCAAGGGGACGGGGCAGCGGTTAACGCTATGCCAGTGACCCAGTTGGATGCGCATCCCAAGGTCCTTGAGTGTCTTGCGCTCGAATATTTTGCCTGTCCAAAACTTTTCCATGCGTGAGCTTCAATGTTCCGCTCCAGATGTCACGACGTACCTCAATTTGATGCAATGGGAGCTGAGTGTGCGCGGCAACGATACATGCCTTGCAAAGCAGCTCGCCGCCCCCGAAGCAATGTCTGCAACGATGATCTGGGCTGCCCACCGTACAACGCGGGCAGACGGCAAAAACAACGTGCTCGCCGCGCCCCTCGAGGAACAGCATCTCAGAAAGGTAGGTGTCGAGGTGATCTTCAGCCCATTGTCCCAGAGGATTGTCCTAGAATCCATGACCAGATGAGGGTCAGTCCTCAAATAAAATTGGCAAGCACTTGTCGAATTTCGAAGCTCTCGAGGACCGTCATCATCCTCCCAATTTTCCTCGTCATCACGATCAACAGCAAGGTCTCCTCCGCTGTACCAGTCGTAGACGGGCTCCCGCTGCCTCGGGACGTTGGAATGAATGTTTGGCGGCTCAGAGTACCCTAAGACATCAACGACAGATCGTTCGTGACGCACACGTCCATCGGCCTGGCTGACACTAGTCTTTTCTCTGAGAACCGCGACACGCGCCCTCGACGGACCTGCTGCATTGCTGCTCATGGAATCCGGCTCCTGGAGCGTGAAGTGACGGACGGTGGGTTTCTTGCGCTTTTTCGTGGAGTTCATTAAGAAATTTGCGGTTTTCAACAAAGATAAGGACGAGAGGATGAGGCGAGGAGGCGACGAGAGTTGTTGAGACTTGCACTGCGTCGCCGGCTTGCTGAGGCTAGGCGGTTAGGTCCACGCCTAGCCTCAGCGTCCGCATGTGTGACGGGTCTGTAGACCGTCTCTCTTAAGCATGGCCAGAGGCCGTTGCCAAACAGTAGTCAATAGATTAATTAGGATTCCGCGGTACATACAGCCACAATGTATTAGATAATCAGAATATCTTTACCGCATACTACGTCCTCAAGCTCTCCACCAGAGTCAGCAGGGCGCGTGCGCCATTCCTCGGGGCTGGGCATCCCCTCAGCAACTTCAGCCCCCTCTCCTAGGACTAGGAGTTCCGCCGTTGATCGACGGCGGCTTACTCGCGGTAAGGTTGGAGATCCGTCTTAGGACGTGATCTCGCCTTAACGCTACGGGCTCTGCTTGAGCCACCATACTCGGACGTCGACGTGCCGAGCGCACTCCGTCCTCGGTCTTCAATCCATGAGAAGAGCTTCGTAGGAAGCACGACCCTTTCACAGTGGTGACCACCGCAGGGGCTTCATCCAAGCCCTTTACGAAGATTCCTCCCGCCCTCATTGTCTCCTTGATGGAGTATCCCACTACCGAGCTCTCCTGCGTTGAGAGCCCCAACCAGCATCTCGATAGTGGTACGGTGAGGTGCTTCATCGCCTCCCTCACGGCACGCGATGATCATCCGCCGTTCGGTCCTCGTTCTTTCCCTTACGACTCTCCGGGACCGAACACCCACGTTACGGGACCCCTCCCCTTCCATGCAACCTTCTTGTTGCGCTGAAGGTTCTTTGGGCCTTTCTCCCTTCTGGTGTCCTTGAGCTCCGCTGCCGGCGTGAGCTCGGACGTGCAACCCAACTTGAGCCCCGCTCCATTGCGCTGGGTTCGATCCCCTTCCTTCGTCATACTTGTATGCTGTGAGCTCCGAATGCGTGAGCTCCAGTGTGTATTTACGGTGATGACGAATATATTTATCTCTCTTCTCCACGACGACGACCTCCGCATCACCACTCCTCAAGACCATTCTCAATATGCCATTGGATACGCATCCGCACGCAAGCCGTGCTCTCGCTCGACGTGATCAATGAGGATGAAAAGAGCTAGAAGAGCATTGAGTGCTCTGAGTAAGGTGATGTCCTCCCCCCTTCCTTGCGCGCCTTCCCGCTCGCGCCGACGCGATACGCGCAACGCGGTCCGATAATCCGAGGCGCCGACATTAGCGCCCGCGGCGTTCACACGACGTCGACTGCGTGGCATTCGACAGCGGCGACACCTCTCTTTACTCCACGGTCGAGTGCGACCACCAGATCTTCCCCCCGCGCGAACGCAGAACGTGCGGCCCGCTTCACTAAGTTGCTTTGAGCATGCACGCGAGGATGCAGACGTAGAGATTGCGGCCCAGCACGCATCTCCGTCCTTTCACCGTCGACTACATACATGCAGCGTACACCTTGCGCTGCTTGTACCAGCTGCGCGCCGCTATGCGCTGGACTCTCTGCCGCTGTGGGGCCGGCGATCCTCCATGCCCGCCGATTGGATTCATCTTGGGCTGTGGCCGCGCCGGTATTTTCGTCGCTCGTGAGCACGTTGTTGACCTCGCCGCTCGTGTGCGCGCTCTTCGCCGCCTCCTCTGTGCTTCGATCTCCGGTCGCTGAAGGCCTCGCCACGCCCCCACACCTTGGCTCCGCCTCCGCCTCCGCCTCCGCTTCCGCGCTCCCGCCCGCGATTGTTTGGCCAACTGCCGCAAAGGCTCTGGAGTACACCGCTGCGAGCGTCGAGATCGGCAACTATGTCTGATCTCCGTTCGCGCGCTGGCGCTGCACACTGCTTCCGCGCGTCGAGATCGGCATTGGTGCTTGATCTCCGCCTGGAGAACTCCGTGTCGGTGCTACACGCTGCTCCCCCGCTCAGATCTGGGGGGCCGCTTGGCAGTTCTTAGCAGCGGATTCCAAGCGCGTTGAAATCTCACGCGGCGCCCAACTACCTAACCGACATCGTGGTCCTTGCGTCGGCGCGCTTTGGATCTCCACCCTCAAGCTGCTCTTTCCCGCCGTCTCGTACAACTCCCAGCGGCATGCCCGTGTTACGCCTCGGGCGTTGAGCTCACCGCACCCGGTACGAGCTCCGCCCGCGTGTTTCTGCCGCTCTGGGCGCGCTCATGTAGTCCTCCGCCTCGTCTGGCATTGAGCTTGACGAGCTCGGCTCGAGCCTTCGCCACGTACCTGCTTCCGCTCCTTCTGTCAACCGCGTCGATATCAGCGTACGCGCTAAGCCGCGAAGTGTTCGTCCGCCGCACACTCTCTTGCTCGTCGCCGCCGAATCCAGCTTTTCTCGCGCCTGCTTGCGCTCGCCCTCGTTCTACCTAGGATTCGTGCCGCGCCCTTCACCTGACGTTGAGCTCGCTGTGCGCAGTTCGAGCTCCGTGGGCCCTTGGTCACGCACAGGCCCTTCCAATCGCTACTCGCGGCTGCTGACTCCGAGTCTCGCGGCATCGGGGCCCGTTGTTATGTGCCTCTCATCGTGCAGCGGCGTGCGCCGCCCCGTAAGTCTCGGAAATAAATCGCGCTGAACTGGGCTGGCCGCCTTTAGCTGGGGCGCTCCACTTGCACATGCATACACTCGCGCCTGCGTCTGCTCGCGCTCGTTCTGGCGCGAACTCGCCAATCCGCGCCCACCGACTGGAATATACTCCCGGAGTGCGCACCAGCTCGCGTTCGCTCCAGCAGCTCCTCCCCGCCTGTACATGTGCCCGCGCCCGTGCTCGCAGCAAAACTCGAGCTCTACACACCGCCCGCCTCCCGACCGACGTTCGCGTCCCTCGCGCGTAGAGATCCAGCGTCTGCACTTGGATCTCCGCTTTCAAGCTCAAACTGCATAATGTGCGCCTGGATGCCTGCGAAAACTTTCAGTAGGGATTGCGACCTGAGGCTTCTCTTGGATCTTGGACTCGCGAGAACTCCTCGAGCTGAATTCGCACGACATGTGCAGCTGCGTCCTTCCTCGCCATACACGGTCGGTGCTCCGCTTGTGCCCGCCACGCCTTCTTTATCGCGGGACTACAAATCTTGCGCGCACGCTCGCGCTTGTCTCCTCGCGGAGATGTAGTGCCTGCGGCACTCACCCGATGCGTCAAGTGTCTCACTGAGTACTCTGCTCGCTGCTCCCCGCGATCTTCTTGACTTCGACATGTATGGTTTTCCGAGGCTTCGAGACCATCGGGATATCGTGTAGTACTTTCAATATACGGGATTTAGGTTCATTGATTCTGGAGGTACGGTATCAACGAGTAACGCGAGAGATTGCATTTGGGCGAAGTCCAAATAAGGAAATCGGGAGCCGGCCGGTGTTTCCGCATTCTCCCACCGACCACATCGCTCTTTGGACTGCACGACAACTGAGCGCCGTACACAACCAAGCTCAACACACAACTACGAGGCTTCGTCGGCGTGAGCTCATTCCTCATGGCTTGAGTCTCCGCCGCCGATAATGCCGCCAAGACAATCCTGCACGAGACTTAGACTGCCATAGCCCGTTGCTCGTCGCCGCCCACGCTGCACAACAACGGAGCGCCGTACGCGACAGGCCTCTTCTTGTAACGTCAAGACTTCCACACGACGTGAGCTCACCCTTTGTGGTTTGAGCCTCCGTTATCCGGATGCGGCCTTCAAGTGCAAATCCCTGGAAGTACTAAGTACTTGACCGACTTGCAGGACGTCGAGACCTACCGCTACGTTCTCCGTTCGAAGGATACTCCCCCAGCGAGCCCCGCGTGCGATGCTCCCGCTCAATTTCACGAAACGAGCTTGCTCCTCACGCTTCACGCCTCATCGCCAATATTGGCTCGAGCTCCGTATCCATGAACGGCGGGCTCATTTGCTTGGTCGGCCATGGGATTCCATCCCTCGGCTCGCATTCTTCCGTGCGCCCGCGTACGCTCTCGTGCCAAAGCGAACTCGGTGCTCTCATGCACGCTTCTGCCACTGCCCTGCGATTGTACGAGGCCGACTCGCCGCTGTCGCACTTCCCTTCTGTCTCGTTCTTGGGCCTATGCTCGTTACTGGCTCGACCTCTTCATGTGGACGTCGAGTTCCTATGTAGGAATCTCCGTCCGCTCTCGCTGCAGCATTGTCGAGGAACTCTTGCCACTCCGTCCGCTTTCCAGAACTTCGCGCCGGCGCCGCACGCTGCTCTCACGCCCTGCTCTTGGCTACCGGCGCTGCTGCGTCCCTGTCCTGCTCCGGAATCTCACGTACTGAACTTCCCAACGTCTTCTCGCGCTGCCACCCCTTCGCTCGGCCAAAGTGTTCTCGCGCTATCAATACTACGCTCACCTCCTGAAGACGAATTGGCGCGCGGTGGATCTTGGCACCATGCTGGGCTCTCACGGCGTAATCTCCGGTGCATGTATTCGTTGAGCACGTCAAGTCTTCGACTCGCTGCAAACATCGGCGTAGAGATCCTTGCCTTGGATCTCCGCTTATTCTTTAAGCTAAATTTGCCCCGCGTGCGCATGTACGATCTCCACACGTGCACTCGAATCTCCTGCAACTGCAATTTGCGGTCTTCGCATCGCCCTTGCGCGGTTCACCGACGTCGAGTCTTAAAAGACTCCGTCTCGATCCCAAGCCGCTCCCTGTCATAGCTTAATGAAATCACGGATTTGTCGGGAGGTGTTATGTAGTATTCCAAATAGATGGATTCTCGTGTCCATTCACGCTTGGAAGGGAGGAGTCGATGCAAAACGCGAGTGTTTTGAGAGGTCGAAACTCCGCAAAAGGAAATCGAATGCCGGGCCAGTGTTGCCGCTTCTGTCGTCGTCCAAGCCAAGCTCTCGACAGCTTTTGCTGTACGTGCGAGATTGCTTGCGACGTGAGCTCCTCGGCCTTCGCTCGAGTCTCCGTCCCTCGAGCTTGGCGACTTCAGTATGGGTCCCTGGCCTCCACGCCTCCCTTTGCACGTTCCCGCGCATTTAATTCCATTGAGAGTGGGGGGCTCGGCTTATCTTTGATACCGTGGAACGTCGAGCTGGTCGTCCTCGACTTGAGTCTCCGTTTATGGTGTTCAGCTTCTACCTCAAGGGCCGCCGTAATCTTGACTGTGATCAGGAAATTGCAGGTTCGATTGCGAGCCGGCGGTGTAGAGTCTTCGACTGCAAGCAGCCGAACTCCACCGTGTTGTACTTATCCTGGGGGGCAGTCTTTCCAGCCTCGATGGCTGGGTCGTCGTCACGGCTTATCAAGTTAGCAGTTTTTTTTTAAAAAATCTGGGGGGCCATTGTTCCAGCCCTGCCAACTCTTTGATAGAGACCTTGGGTTGTATTCCCTTGATCTCTCGCCGCGATGCCTGTTCCAAACCACTTCCTCTAATATGCTCGACGTGCTTGAGTGGAAGGGAGACCATGTACGCGCTGGGGGGCAAAAGCGTGAACACGGCTCCAGTAATTCTGCTTTCTATTCCTGCGAGCACCTTCCTTTCCAATCTTGGAATGGAATTCTTTTTCTGTCCTCGTCCCCGGTTGCAGTCCTCCTCGCAGGCTCCCGGACGACGCTGGAGAGCATGAGCAGGCAATTGTGCCTCTGAATCTATATACCCTCCGCAGTATCTAGTGAGGAGTCGCTTTGTCTGCGCTGCTCAACTTGGGCCTTTATACTGCCAGTTGCAGGCAGTGGCCCGCTCTGTACCGTCACCTACCATATCGAGCTCCGCTATTCGCGTGAGCTCAACCATGCTTCCCTCTCCCCGAAGATCATTTCGATTTTTCGGGCCAATTTTTTTTCCACACCGCGGATTAATTCTGGACTCGATACCGCCAGTGGCCATCGGTTCCTTCACATTCATATCCTCCTTCGCCAGTCGTTCTTGGGGTGTAATTCTTTTTTACACATCCTGGAGTACATCCAGAGCTGCGCAAAAAAGAAGTGGGGGGCTGTATAGGGGTATATAGGGGTTTGCAAGGCAAACCCTACTCGGCTGGAGGGTTGCACTACAGAGGAGTCTTGACTCCTCCTCTCTGATGACTGGGACAGAGTCTGTGCATCAGAGAGTTGTCTACCCTCCTGCGACTATTCCCTGGCCATGCCAGGAGGGATACACTGGAAAGGAGCCTAGGCTCCTCCTCTCTGATATTAGCTTGCGCATCAGAGAGTTGTATTCCCTCCCGCCACCATCCTCTCCGCAGACTGTGTCTAGCGGACAACACCTCTTGAGGCTCTCGTGAACGGAATACAGAGTCCGTTGACTTTCATGTTGTTCACCCAAGCTGGGTCTGGGCAGACAACCGTTCAACGGTTTGGGGGAGCCAGCGGCTCCCACGACTGGAGTCCGGAGCGAGGAACTCTTGCTCTGAAATTTTGGGGCAAAATTTTTTTCTCAAGAGCCGGACATTCTTCTACTTCAATATTCGCCAAATGTCCGAAAGTGCAAAGGGGTCGATAATCCTAGCTTCTTCCGAAGCCTTGTGGTCATATATCCGGGAATCTTCGTCAAGCCGTGCATGTCCTCTGGCCATGCGGGGGGCTCTGTGACGGGTCTGTAGACCGTCTCTCTTAAGCATGGCCAGAGGCCGTTGCCAAACAGTAGTCAATAGATTAATTAGGATTCCGCGGTACATACAGCCACAATGTATTAGATAATCAGAATATCTTTACCGCATACTACGTCCTCAAGCTCTCCACCAGAGTCAGCAGGGCGCGTGCGCCATTCCTCGGGGCTGGGCATCCCCTCAGCAACTTCAGCCCCCTCTCCTAGGACTAGGAGTTCCGCCGTTGATCGACGGCGGCTTACTCGCGGTAAGGTTGGAGATCCGTCTTAGGACGTGATCTCGCCTTAACGCTACGGGCTCTGCTTGAGCCACCATACTCGGACGTCGACGTGCCGAGCGCACTCCGTCCTCGGTCTTCAATCCATGAGAAGAGCTTCGTAGGAAGCACGACCCTTTCACAGCATGGTGGTTGCTGATGATCTTGGGACGGACAACGCTGCCAAACAAGACCAACCGGCGGAAAGTGCCGAAGCCCTTGTCGGACCGGAGGTGCACCGCTTTGTTTCGTTAACTTCTTCTTCTTCTCTCACCTCATCGTATATCTGGCTCTTCGAGGTATTCTCTTCGTTTTCCTCATCCATTCCACTGAACCTCAAGACACCTTGCAGCTCATTGTCTGGCAATCCTCTGGTTCATCCACACGGCTACAGTTCAATCCAAGTTCGTCCAAAACTGGTGGTCGCGCCTCTCGAGCTAACGTATGATAGCTCCAACGAACCTTCTGTCAACGCGCCCACCAACTTGACGTACAGTAACTCCAACCAACTACTCTGTCAACGCGCCCACAGACGGAGGATTTCTACCAATTATATCCCCGCTTTGCTCTTTACTCTCAGGGATACACATCTATGTCGGCTGGTGCGTCCAGGTCCTTGCTGGCCGTTCGGACACTCAATATGCATTCTAGACCTTCACAAGGGTGAGACTTACGCCAACCTCGACTCGCTCTTCATGGCTTTCTTCTTCAGGTACCTTTGGTCGGCTAACCTCAGTCTAAAACTCATCGAATCATTCAGCATCGACGGCAACTTTCGCGTGAAGGGGATTCCTGGCGGCACCTTGACCAGCGCTGACATCGAGGTCGACGATGTCATGCCGGCCCTCATTTCCGTCGACTACGATATCGTGTGCTGTTGCCAGCGCCCCTTGCATGAACCTCGCATTAAATCCAAGCTGTAGAACTAGCGGTCGTAGCTTTCAATAACAACTTATTAGTCTCATTTTTTTCAGTCCGTGTTATTCAGTGAAAGAGTTCCATTGAAATAAATGAATAAAGGCTACATGTTGCTAGTTGACGTAGTCAACCGTGTCCAAGTCGTCGAAGAGTCTGTGTCGGCGTCCGGCGGGAAACTGGCGCTCCTCTTGCTCCAGCTCGACGCGCAAGAACTCCTGGCGCTCCCAGGGGCGCATCCCGTCCACAATGGCTTGTCGCAGGCCGGGCAGCAGAGCTTCCCGCTCCCGCTCCCACTCGCGTGCCTGCCGCCGCCGTTCCCGCTGACCATTTAGCTCCGCCCTGACCCGTGCAGCGTGGAACGCGCGCCGCTCGGTGGTCCAACGGTCTGCATAGCGGAGGCTGCGCGTCACCGGTGCCTCGCCGTCCACCATGAGCCGCTGGCGGCGTTCTGCGCTGGCCTCGCGTGCGCGGCCTGCTGCATGCTCGCCGCGGTGTTCACGGCGATCCTCTTGCTGACGCCACAGTGCCTCGTGGTTGGCCTCGTACCGTGTGCGCTCCGCCTCCGATGTAAAGAGGATGTCGGGGAGGTCGGGGGAAAGAGACGTGATGTGAGGGAGGCCATGGATTTCAGGATCCCTGAGAATCGGTGAGTGGGGAAGAATTGAATGATACCAAAAGAAACTTACTCCGCATCGTCTGAGTCATCCCCGGTGGGCAGAGTCCCCGCAGCCCATTGATGAACTATGTCGGGCAGGACGGCGAACGCTGCCTGCCAGCAAGCCTCACCTTCGGCGCTGAGGTGTTCGGCTTGTCTAGCCGACTCTAGTTCTTGAGGAGTCGGCACAGAACAGCGCTTGAGGCGGCGCGGCTCTTCGGGTGGAATGGGTGGTGGCAGCTTGGGACGCGGCAGAACTAACCAAGTATTGGCGATAGTCTGTGAAATAAGCTAACTGCACTCACGCGAATGGCGCTTTTTCTTTTTCTGAGGGTGGTGGTGCATTGTACGCTGAGGGTGTTCGAGGAACAGACAGAGGTAGTACTCAAAATGGTCAGAACCTCGACTGAATGGGGACCGGCGTACCTGCATCCGGTTCTCGTGCTCATCTCTGATGCACATGAAGCACACGTCTCCTGTCTTGGCAACGGTACTTTGCGTTATGCCGCGAGGAGCGGACACACAGATGAGCGTGCAGCCCTGCGTTCGTTCTGGGGCCTGGAAAATGTACATAAGAAAGGTAAGTAAAGGACTGCAGTGTCCTCGGGAACACTCGCCGTGGAGGGGGGAATTAGCGTTGTTGACGACTTGAAATTATTGGCGATCTTTAGATAGACGCATCTGCCTTCAGGCGGCTGATCCCAGCCGACTGATTGTTCTGTCGATCTTCACTCGGGTAGGGTCAACTCGAAACTGGAGTAAATTCGTGCAAATTTTATGAACAAAAGAACGAAAGGATTTTTTGAGCGGCCCGAGCACGGACAGCGAATTTAATTACCGAAAAGGGACTGATAGGCTCGCTCGAGCTCAATGGGCCCGCGCTCCGGGGGCGGAGGCAAATAGGATACTTCTTCTTTTGTAGAGCCCCAATCCTTCCAGGTAGTGGTCCCGTCGGCGGCGTACACGCGGAAAGTGTCGAAGTGTGGCGTGGGGCAGATTGCCTTGAACGAGTTCAAGAAGAACTCGCCGTCAGCGTGCAGTAGGGGCCGGTAGAAGGGATTGTGTTTGGTGACATTCTGGGAAAAGGCGAGGAGGAGGCTGACGAGGAATGGCGTGTACTTATTAAGCGTTTTCGCGATAGTGGCAAGCGGCCCTCTCTGTAGTTTCCATTGTAAGTTCAAGCGATATAAGGGTGGAATGTGACGTACCACTACGGCAAGCGATTCCCGGGTGAACTCGGTCCAATCCACCTCCTCGTCAAAGATAATGTGCCGGAGGGTCGAGATCATGTTGGGCGCGTGCTTCATTAAGAGGAGAAATTGACTGGCGGTGAGGCGGATGGTCCAGAGGCGTGACGGCGAGACGGCGAAGAGAGCGAGGTCGGCCGCCTTTATGCCGCGTCGTCCGTGGGGCGGACCACTGTAGAACCACATATCATAGAGATAGTGAATGCGGGCAAATCGCGCCAAGTCTGCGGGACGCCCTTTGACGGCACGCAGGACCGGCAGCTGATTGAGGGTTGGTGGAGCTCCGTAATAGTCGCAGTTGAGCTTGAGCTCGTCGAGGCTGGGCTGGGAGGCGACGAAGGTCGCCCAAGCCCCGATCACCGCGAAGCGGGAGCCGAAAGTGGTCAGGTTGAAGGTGATGCGGGGCAGGACGTCCAGGGAAAAGTCGATTCCGCGGGTTATGTAGAGTAGTTTGAGATTTTTCATGGCAGGCAGGACCAAAGCCCACTGCGTTGCGTCAACGAGCGGCGCCGTTAAGTCGGAATATGCTTCGGCGAACTCCAATCCGCGTACCTGCAACATATAAGTCCACATAGAAAAGCAGAAGAGGCGGAGGTCGAGATACCAGGGGGGGCAGATCTTTGTTGTTGGCCAGGGAGTTAACAAAATCGGACGCGTGAGCCCCGACGTCGACGTAGTTGTAGATCAAAGGAAGAATGAGAGGGTAGACGCGCTTAGAGAGGAGTAAGAGGTCCAGGAGGGCAGCGTCAGGAGTGAACTTGGCGATTTGCCAGCATATGTCAGGCGTGAGGCCGGGCGGCATCGCGGGGGAGTTTGGCCATATCTTCAGGTTGACGGTTTGTTTTAAGAGAGGCCGGCACTGCCACAACCTTCCTTGTTGGGATTACAGTCTCTGGTGCGAAATAATAATAACTTAAGCTCAAGCTGCCCTCACAAAAATCGAGAAGTATGAAGCCAACATAGTGATTCTCAAGAAATATTGGAACCACAGGAATTGTTTTGAAAGCTGATCAACTATTCTGACGCCTGTTCTCCTTGCCTGCTGCCCGAAGCTCCACTACATATTTGACTCGCGCTGTGGCCGCCTCGCGTTCCGCAGCGCGTTCCGCCTCCTGCTGCACCATCTCCTGCGCGTTGTGGCGGGCGACTCGCAACCTCTCAACTGCCGGGTGGCACAGAGGGGGTATCGGGCGCCTCAGGCTGTTCGCGATAGCGCGTGCGCGTAGTTCGAGTAAGTTGTTGATACGCTTCTTGCGAGCAGCGACTCGCGCATAGAGCTCAGCGCGGCGTTTGGAGGGCTGATTTGGCCGGGGTGTCGGGGATTCGCGGGATCCCAAGTCGACGCCGCGGCGTTGCTTCTGGCGAGCAGCCACTCGAGCGTAGAGCTCGGCGCGTCTCGGGGTTTTGTAGTGGGCGATCCACTGCTCGAGCCTGGGGGTATCCAGCTTTCCGTGTTTTCTTATTGCCTCTGTGTACTCATGTAAGTAAATAATAACACGGAGTAGAAAAGACGCACCTCGTTTCAGCGCCTTATCCTCGCTGGCGGTCAGAGCTGGGTTTTCAGGGCGAAAGAGATCCATCGGATGGTTGCAAGAAAGAGGGAGAGGGCAATTCTTCCGGAATGTCGGACTCAGTTCCATGTGGGCAAGAAGCTGAAGCATTTCACTGGGACCGGCGTACAAGATAGCAACAAAAATCAAACCATCAGCAAAGATACTAGGAGATCGGTAAGTAGCATGAAACGGAAGCAATATACGTAGGCTCCGCAGGTCAGGGCGCCCGCACATTTTCGAGGATCTTCAACTTGAGGAAACTGTTAGTTTATAGCTGTACATGGAGGAAGAACAGAGGGAGAGGCGCAGAGGAAGAGGCGTACTTAATCATTGGATTCAGCGCTTGGAGCGTTTTCCCCAAAGAGCTTTGCCCGAACACAGTTTCACATGCTCGCGCGCAGACTTGCGGTGGCCGGGTGCAGCGACCGCTTTGGCCGATGGGGCGCGAGTCCGTTTCGCGAGCGGGATCCACTGGTGGAACTGTACACCGCGCTTGTAGGTGGTCAAGGACCATGCTGGAACTTGGTCCGACTCGGGGAAAACGTTGACCCACGAGGAACGTCGCTGAGGCTGACCGCGGTCGTGTTCGGTAAGGCACCAGTTTCCTCCAGCGGTCTCATCGAGGCCGCGGTAGGTGTGGACGGAGATGTATTTAAGCCCAACTTTCCCTGCGTCACATCCTTGTCTGTGAGTGAGCGGTTAGTGATGGTGACGTTGCCAAAATGGATGTGCTGCACGTACTTGCTGGTGTAAACGAAGGCCGTATTCCTGTTATTTCCTCTAACAATGCCGTTCTGTCGTGCCCGGAACATTGAGGAGGAAAGGACGTCGACAGATAGTTCGAATGCGCTGAGGAAAGTAGGTGGTCGTGGTGGTGGGAAGGCGGAGGAGTGACAGATGATGCCATCAATGTCTCGCTTAGAGACGTTCTAACCTCTTCCTTCACGCAGGGGACGTCAACAAGACGCACGACACCAAATCAGAAGCGGTACATGTGTTCATATGGCTCGCCCAAATGCCTAAGTTAAGGAATTCATAACTTCCTGCTCACAAGCAGGTTCCTAACTCGTCTTCTTTCAGTACCGCCTAGCCACTATGCGATCTAATTAAACGAACATGCAAAATCTGGATACAGTACCGGTTTTATGGCAGGTACAAGGACTTACCCCAGCCCCTAGGAGGTAACCAAACCCGGAGTTGTGATTTTCCCCCAGCCATGAGCAAAAATAAGTGCGACGTTCGAAAATTCCAGAAGACTCACGGATGTTGCAGAGGATATCTGTATACAACGACCCTCAAACCTCGACCTCCGGCAAATAGGTTCACATATTTTTTTCTGGGAGCGGACATGTTCCGGAAACTCACAGCCGGGAGTCCAAGTCCGTTGGTTGGCGTTGGAACATAAGGTGAGCATTTACATTTGCCGCGTTCTTGCACTCTAACTGCAGAAATGAGGGCGCAACAGATCGGGGTGGGGTCAGCTAGGGATTAAAGTTGGTGGTAAGTGACGGGTTGCTCGGCCGGACATTTCTGGAGACCCCTGGTGTATAGAACGTAGGAGAGCGCCGAGGAAAAAGGAAAGACTGCTTTCAAGCGGAAATGCCCCACGTGATCGCGTATTCAGATCAAAGCTCTTTGTTCCAAACCGCCATGACCAAAACCAAGAGGACAAAGGCGCCGTCCAAACCAACTAGAAAGTGGGAAATGAGTTGAAGGTAGTACACCACTGACGCTCCCGCAGACCAGAAGATCCAGATCAACGAGCAAAGCACCTCCAACGACTCGCGGAGTATTGCAGGTACGGGGTCCTTCTTTCACCTCCAGTCGTCTAATATGTATGTATAGCCGTCCAGAGGCGCGTGAGAAGCAGAGACTGCTGATGGTGGAACGTCGGTGCGTCGCATTGTTTAATAGTTTTAATACTGGCGTAATGTTAACCCAACCCGTCCAGTGCCGCGGCCAAGGCACACCGCCGCCAGTGGGACCCTCCAAAGAAAATCAAGCTGGTGCCGCACGACACTGACTCCCCTATGGCCTACGTTTCCCCTGAGCAGCCACTGGAACCAGCCCCCCTGATGGACTGCCAAATAGTCGGCGACGCGTCAATCACATCGGCCGAACATCTCGCCATCGGTGTGCTTCTGGAAATGGCGGATGCGATGACACCGGGGTGCGCCAAACTCAATTAACTGACTTCTTTCATAGCAAATTAAGAAACTCTCTTGTGCCCCAGGACGCCGCCGCCTGCATCGGACTCAGAAGGACAGGATTTTCCACCCGACAATCCCATGCTTCCGCCGGAAGAACCAAATTCACCATGCGTGTTCGTTATCATTCAGCAACATTTAAACTGACCGCATGTATATTAGTACTCCTTCCCACCATTCCTCCCTTGAAGCCGTTGAGCAAGAGCCCATCAGGCGCCGACACATTGACGAAGCTTTCACCACCGAAAAACTCCCGCCTAACGTCGCTCTGCTCAACTCACTGCAGAAGAAACTCGATCGGGAGCTTGGTCTATTCGGCCCGCTCACATGGGTGCAGCAGTTCCAGATGCACGTCGCTACCTTGGCGGACTCCGGATCCTCAATCGATGATGTGGAAGATGTCATCGCGGTTGACGACCGGGGCCCGTCGTTCCTGACGATGAGCACGCAGCGTTGGGAGCAGGTTTGGGAGTGGCGCCAGGGAATTCAGAACGATACGGAATGGGACGCGGACGCGCAGCGGGGGTTTGCAGAGGCAGCCTTGCTAGCTCGAAGGTAACGTCTTCTTTTCGTAATAAGTATTTTACGTTGCGATAGACGAAACGCGTATCATTATCTCTGACTTATCTCCACAAGTGGTTCACTTGTTCACTTGTAGACTTCGTTGAATATCATTACTATTAGCTTTACTCATTCAAACTGAATAGGTTCGATATTTCCCAAAAAATGCAAACAATATCAATTTATTGAGAACGCGGCAGAATTACATAGACAAAAGTCAACGACTACAAGCTAACCAATGGTGACACTGACTTGGACAGCCGGGGTGCTGGTAGAATTATGAGAAAGGAAGAAAAGCAAGGAAAGTGAAACATACAGACTACAAGCGCGACGGGCCAGCGCGAGGACCGACAGCCGCCTGAGCAGGCGGGATTTCGGAGATGGTCATGGCCTTCCCAAGAGCGTACTGCGTGCAGTACCAGAGAAGGGCCTCTTGACGGTTGTCCTTCCTCTTGCGGGCCATGTCGGGGACGCCACGGACCTGATCTTCGGCGTCCTGGCTAAATAAAATGAATCGGTCATAGGCATTGGAATTTAAATCACCAATAAACATATAAACATACCTGCCGATGTACAGACCCGGGCGGCGGCCAATGGTGATGACGTAGTGGGGAACGTTGTCGTTGTTGCCAGGAGGGTGGCGGGCGTCCATTTGGTCGGGGGTGGGGGCAGGGCTCTGGTAAAAGGCGGGGCCGGTCGCTGAGGATTATTGTTAGCTAAGAGGATTCAAATATGTGGGCATATAACTTACAATCGTTGACGGCCGCGAATGCAGCATCAACAGCGTCATCGATGGCGGCATCGATACGGGTGTCGACCTGGGCGTCGACTTGAGCTTGGAGAACGCGAGGGACCGCCTCTGGGCGTGGATAATCAGCGAGGGAAGTAAATATTAAATAACACGTACCAGTAATATCAATGCACTTCCTCGTCATGTTGAGGGCGAGCTTGGAGAGGGCGGCGACGTTGGAGAGCAATGACGCCAACTCCTGGTCGGAGCTGGGGGCATTGGTCGCAGCGGGAGTGTTGGGCATAGTGGGTGAAAGAAAGAGAGGATGAATGACGAGATCGATGGGCAGCAATATGATAAGGGAGCGACCGGAAGTTGAGTCCCGGGAGCACATGCACAGACCTGATGGAAGGAATCAGGCGGCGATGTCTTGTGATTTATCTGACACCTTACCGGGGCTCGCCTGTTTAGGGTTTGAAAAAAGCCAGATTTGGGAATTGTAGAGATATTTGCATAGATTCATGGCGTGCAGTGGGTTGCGAGGGCCGAAGAAGGAGATAATGACGAGTTCCTGTTTCAAAAGGTCAGTTAAGCATGGGTTTGAGAGGAAATATCATGACCTTTAAATTTGAGATCACGCCGTGTTTGTTGACTTGCATTCGTTTTACTGCGCCAGTACATTGCACTCTCGTCCTATACCGTTCTCTCGTCCTATACCGTTCTCTCGTCCTATACCGTTCTCCCGACCTAACACCACTCAAACACCTAAAATCATGGGCGCCAAACCGTGGGCAACCGCCGAGCAGGCAGAATACCTGCATTCGCAGATGCCCGACTACGTGCGCAGACAGGCTGAGCACAAGCTCCACCTCTTCTGGATGCAAGCGGGATTCTTCGCGCGCTGGTCTGAGCACGCCAGACTCGGCCTCCCGCTTCCGAACGACCCGAATGCGCGCAAGCTGACCGAGGACGAGCTCGCCATCCTCGGCGCCGCGCTCATGGCTAGGATAAAGGTAGATACATCTTCTATTTTGGTAAGGCGCGCGTCACTAACCGTATTTGACAGCAACTTGAGTCGTGGTTCAGATACCAGCGCAAGAAAATCAACAACGCCGCCGTTGGCGGTGCACGTGCCGGCAGCGGGTCAGCGGCGGCACTGCGGACCTTGTTTGGCTTGAACGCGTCGAAGCGCAGGCGCGCCCACAAGCCCGTCGAAATATTCCAGAAACGTAATCCCGAGCTCGTTAGCGACGCGCTCCAGGAGGCGGGATACAACGACTCGGACGACTCGGACAACGAGGCAGATAGTACCCCATCGCCGCATATACCCCCCACCAGGGCGACGCGCATGCGCGTGCGCCAGCGCGTGGTTGCAGCGTTGTGGACGGAGGCGTCGGCCGAGGAGAAGCAGACGTGTGAGGACGAGGTGGAACGAGAAAAGGCAGACTTGAGAGCAGAGGAGTTGGCAGGGGAGAACGACGAGAGGACGCCGTCCGCGTTCCAAGAGTATGTGTTATTTCCTTCGAGATGTTGCCCAGCTCCAGATTTATTGACGAGATTCATTTCATAGCGCTATTGACACCGTTGAGGCTGTGTACAGTGATATCCACGAGGCGACCTTCAAGGCGACGGGCTGGGTAGGTTACACGCTCCTCGCAGGACCCAACCCCAGGATGAACGGCGAGTTGAGTTTGAAGATGTGAGCGATTTCCTTTTCTGGCAATTCCTCGAGCAATGACCAATCATTCCTCGCTTCTTTTCTCCCAGCATCTGCTTTGGCCAGAACTCTTCCGGACACGACTTTGAAGACGCTTGCCTCAACTTCAACGAAAATGTGATCGAACCTTTTGAGGGCTGGGTTCGTGGGGTCTACAGTAAGTTTTTTGAGCGGCGCATTTTTTGCTTTGAAAAAGCTAATGCATTCTGGGCAGCCGCAGCTGAATGTAAAGCTCGTGCGCTTCCCCAGCCGCTGCCCTCGACCACGACTACAGAGGCTCCTCCCCAAGTACTTCGTGTAATGCCTGCGCCTCCTGCGCCGCCTGCGCCGCCAAAAACCAAGAAGAAGTCCAAGAAACCTACCAAAAACTCGACTGCACCCCCTGCCCCTGCACAATCTGTGCCTGTCGCTATCTCACGACCTACTACGACTGCTCGGGAGGCTGCCGCGCCTCCGTCGACCGAAGATACTACCGCCGATGACTCGGGAAACTCGCATCTTGGGACAAAGTAAGCGGTATTCATCGTCAAGTTTAGAATCATATTAATTCCTTGTTAATTAGCATCAATATATCGTCACCTGCATCGGACCCTTCGTTCGTCGACAACGGCAAGCTCCTGGCCTTCGAGGACACCGATGACTTTGGCTCTGACATGGGCGGGGGCACCAACAACTTCGACTTCACCGCCACGTCGCTGAACTTTGACTTTGACTCCACCGCCGCGCCGCTCAACTTTGACTTTGACTCCTTCCCCGCGCCACCCCCCTCCTCGTCCCCCGCGTCATCCATCCCCTCGTCTCCCGCCGCTTTCTCCCGCTGGCTACATGAATTGCGCCGTCGGGCGGTCTGTCATCAACGGGTCCAAGTGACGCCACAGACACGATGCTGGACGGCACAAGCACCTCGTCCAGCCCAGCTGCACCTTCCGTGCCGTCGACCCGCCCACGCCCTCGCCCCACATGGGCCGCCGCCGCATCGTCATCAACGGTCAATGTCGCAGGCTCCAATTTCCCCGTCGATGCACGCAAGTCGTCTCCCTTCCCTAAAAGTCTTCTTTTTGAATGCTTCCGCGCCCCAGGATCGCGCACGACCACCCCAGCGCCGTCCACCACCTCAGCATCGTCCGCGTCGCCCACCACTGCCACAGCGTCGCCCACCACCACCCCAGCGCCGTCCACCACCTCAGCATCGTCCGCGTCGCTCACCACTGCCGCAGCGTCGCCCACCACCGCTGCCGCAGTGTCGTTGGCTGATGCGCTCGTGGCAGCAGCGGCTTCGTCGGCGGATGCGCTCGTGTCGTCGCCCAAGAAAGGTTCTTACCAACACTGGCGCCAGCAGCAGGCGGGCGCCAAAGCCACGACCACTATCGCTCCCACCACCAGCCCCACGACGGCTCAAGTGCCCACCAAGGCCGCGGCGTTCCTGACCTCACTGCTAACCGCATCCAGCCCCCCTCTCGCCGTCGCCACGGCGCCCATCGCCCCAGTTTGCCCCACTCCGCAGCCAGCTGAAGATAGGTTGTGGGCGCCAGTCCTCCCCACTACGCGCCCACCGACCAAGGCGGTGACGGTGCCCGCGAAAAAGGGGCCCACGGGGAAGGCTGCTGGCACCGCGAAGAAGGATGCCGTCGCTGCAAAGGCGGACAAGAAGGAGGGGGCTGCAAAGTTGGCGCAGAAAGTAGCTGCCGTCGCGGACGGCGTGAAGCGCGGCCCGGGCGCCCGCGGAAGCAGCCTGTTGCGGCGGGCTTGGTGGACGCAACCAACCTCCCAGCGCTGGAGGAGGAGGTGCCCGTCGTCCGCCGCTTCCGCGCTCCCGTAGACCAGGGGGCGATCAACAATCGTCGCCGCTCGCGGGAGGCGGCGGAGAAGGAGAAGGCGGATCAGCGCGCCCTTGAGGCGGAGCGGGGGTGGAGCGAGCGGGTGGTCAACGGGGCCCGCGTTGTGGTCCTCACGCGAGCGCGCAAGTCCGCCAAGCACCCCGATGGGAGCGACATCCAAACCAACACCTCAGTATAGGGGGTTTTCGCGAAACATCCTGGATATGGCCGTAGGACGTTTTGCGAAACATCTCGGCCACTAAGAAAAGGATTAAAAGAGTGAGATTCGAACCCACGAATGCAAAACGGAATGGATTACATCATCAACCAATAAGGCAACACTGTAACCAACTGAGCCAAGAGACCATGTAATCCTGTCCAGATGATGGCCATACATCATATGTTTTTTTAAGCACAGAATCAGCATTTAGTGAAGAAACTAGGTTGTCCAGCTCACACAGGTTAGGGTTGGGTGGTTAAGGTGTGGGTTAGGGTGAGGGTTGGTTAAGGTTTGGGTTAGGTTAGGGTTGGTTAGAGTCAGGGTCCCAAGGATATTGTTATTGTAGTTTAGGAGATTTGTTACATGTGCTCAGAGGCAGTCATAAAAGGTAATCAAAAGTGTAGGAAGGAATAGCAATGATAGCCTAGTTGGTTATGACGCTAGCCTGGTGATGTATCCTGCATTGCATAATCTATATGCATCCTGCCGTGGGTTCAATTCACGCTTTTGCCACTCTTTTCTTGTAACTCCAAATTTCCTTAAATGGCTGGCCACAACATTTCGCAAAACGGTCTACGGCCATGTCCACAATGTTTCGCGAAATCGTAACTTAATGAGCTGAAACCAACAGGGCGAAGAAGGCACCGGCGGCGCCGACAACGGTAAAAACCCGTTCGTGGGCAGATGCGTCTGCGCGGCTGCCGACGACGGGGACGAAGAGGAAGGCAGTGACTCAGGCGAAAAAGTATGTCGTTTCCGTTAATTTAATCATCTTTATGTACTGACTGTTCCAAAGGACGAGAAAATAGTGTGATTGTATGTTCGGCGTCTTCAACGACGCAACTGCTCAACCAGCGTGCAAACCCTGCGTAACCAGGTCTCAAGTCGCGCGAAGTTCCCGCTTTTTTATTTCAACAATCTAGATAGTTACATACAGACTGCCTGTCCTGTAACACCCCTATGCACACTGAATATGATTTATATGAGCCATGAACGACTTGAAAGGATAACACGTTAGTGCAACTTAAAGTGTCAGAGCGAAACAAGACTTGAGACTTAGAAAAAGCAAAGGCAGCTTCATATTTACATTAATAAAAACGGTGTCTTGACGCTACGAACCCACGACGTTTTCACGCCTTTGATTAACAAAGCATGGAGATTCCCAGCCCATACCGGTGTGCCAAACCCCCGTTTGGACACCAGGGATGTGGGGGGGTCAGGTAGGATCGGTGCTGATTTTCCTGGTAACCAAACAATAATAATATTACAAGTCCTACGAGACAGTTTTCAGAGTAGAGTAGAGGAAATAACAGTGAATAGAATAACAGTGAATAGAATAACATTGAAAGTAATGGTTAAGAGGGGGAATCGAACATATGTCCCCCCGGCAACGCCAAAATAAAGCTACGTAAAAAGCGTGTATCAAACGGAAAGTACCGCGAGGACGGGGAGGGGAAGGAAGGAGAGAATGAGGGAGATGGCGGCGATGCTAGAGAACGTTTCACCAGCACGCAGTAGCGGCGCGAACGGACCGCGCAGGCACGGAGGGGCGGCGGAAGCCCATCGAACTGGCAGAGGCAGGTGGCAAGGGCGGGTGCACATGCCTAGGGTGCAGTGAAGGCGGTCCAGAAGGGTTTGGGGTGGGAAGTCCTGGGATGGGGGGGAGCGGGCAGAAAAAACCGGTTGCTGTGTTTCTGAGGGGTAGGGGAGCGCGGGATGGTCACTAGAGCAGGTTGGGGATAGTAAGTGAATGTCATGGCGGTGAGGAGAGGGCGACGTACTAGGGAAATGGGCCGATATTCCTGCTAAAGTACCAGGGGCATTGGGGCCGTATGGGGGTTCCAGGACGAATTTGACCGGTGCAGACGGTAAGGGATACACATAGGAGCCGATTTCTGAGCGAGGCGGGAAGCAGGAATCGGCGCGCAGGCCCGAGCGCCAACGGCGGGCGGCGGTGACGATGCCAGGGCTGTAATGGGTTTCGGCAGCCACAATGCAGGGGGAGGGAGTACTGTAGGGGACCAGAGCTGGTTATGCCAAGGTTAAAGGGCAATGACAGCCCCAGGGCCGCTTTTACGCGAAAATTGCAGCCCAGGCGGACCGGTCTGCGAGGCGAAGAATCGAATATCCAGGCGTATCGGGAGCAAAGGGAGAGCGGGAGGGGTTATAAGACGGACGGGAGTATCGACGGGAAGCGAGAGCAAGCCAGAAGAGCCCCGAGGGCGGAGGGGGGAGCCGGCGCAATGGAGGGAGGAAGAAGGTCATTTGATTATAACAAATGTAAACAAATGTGCTAATTTGGGAACCCAAACCGAGCCGAGGTGCGCCTAAACAACGCATCATTCGAGGCGGGAAATCGGGCCCACAATGAGCGGGAAATCGCGCGGAGCGGCGCTGCGCGGCAAGCGAGGAGCCTGTGCTGATACATCACAGGCTCCTCTGCTTAGAGACTATGAAGCATCACCACCCTGCTCTAATCAGAGGTGCGATGATGTATCAAATCGCCACATACGCCTGAGTCATGTCGCGAGAGATGCGAGATGGCACCCACAGTTGCTTCTGTTGCAACGTGGACTTTCCCTTCATTAACCGCGGCCACGGCTGCATCCACTGTCTTGATATCTTTTCCCACAATAATTGTTTTGAGGGCGCCGACATGCTGAAGACAGAGACCCGCCATCTCGTCAGTCGTTGACATGTAATCAACCTTCCGTTTGGTTGTGATCTCGTCAAACATGAGAGCATGCCCGCAAACCTTCACGGGAGCCTCGCGGGCCTTTCCACCTTTCTCTTTGTGCGGCCCAAACATTGTCGAAATATTTTCGGAAATGGTCAGGACGTTGACATGGTCGAGACAGGGTCTCGGCCGGTACTGGCGACGATATGGCCGGATAGTGTTCAAGGAGGGGAGCATATTGAATGATTCATTGCGTAAACGGCAGAACCACCCCCGAGTTCATAAATTGCGATAGCGAGGTCGATGTCATACTGGGGGTAGCTCCGCGGGGTAAAATTGCCAAGATATGGCTGAAATTCGTTCGAGGAATTTTTTAGCGCCCCATCTCTGGGCCAGCGCGATCGGAAACATTCGGTGCAGCCCAGGCACGCTGTGAGTTCCGAGGTATTGGAAGATCTCCTTGAACTCCGCGACGTCTTCACGAGCGGACGCGACGGAACGCTTCAAGTTAACGGTCTGTCAAGATTTGTATCAGGTAGGAAAGCACGAAAGTTGCTCAAATTACCTCCAGTTTCAGCTCGTTCACTTGCTCCTTCAAGTGTGCGACTTTCTCTAGGGTTTGTTCATGATTAAAGCGCTCCTCTACTCGTACGTAGCTAAACAGCTCTTGAGCACGATCGCGAAGAGCATCAACGTCATGAGCAGCAGCCGCACACCAGCTGCAAGGGGTTTTTGGAGATTTCGAGCGACCGAGACACCGGTCAGAGTGGATAACGGGGGGAGACATGGTGGTGAATCGATAGCCCGGATTATATTTTGACTGTGGGTCATGTACATGGAACGGATATGTAGCCCAAAACGTGTCGAGATCCCATGGAAGGCGAAGCCCTGCACATTGTGCTGCTGCAGTAACATGCACAGCTGGAGGAGGTAAACAAGAACTGGATGCCGCAGGTGACTGGCGAGCGATGGATTGTTTTTGTTGTTGCCTAAACTCGGGGATCAACTAACGGCGACACTCTCCGGCTCAGGCTCCGAGCTGATTGTTGATCAGTTGCGACACTGTCCCAGATGCGACACTCTGATGGGAGATCAATACACTACCAAATCTCTGAATTAGCAGTGAATACCCACTTCCGAGCGCGCGCCCTAACTGCGGGAATAAGCAGTGTAGTGAATGGTTAGGGTCCGGGTTTGGGGTTGGGTTTGAGTTAGGGTTTGGGTTCAGGTTCAGGTTTTGGTTTGAGTTAGGGTTTGGTTAGGTGTGAGGGTTGAGGGATGATTTTGCCTCGGCAAAAGAACAGGGAAAGATGTTGAAAGTTCAGTATTGCATGTATTTCTTGTCAATCAGCTCATCAAAGTGCCGTGATTTGGGTTGGATTTAAGCGACAGTGTCGCAGCTTGTCAGAATCCGGCCTTGAGTCTGAGTTTGAGAGTGTCGCCGTTGACACATCCCCCCTAAACTCAAATATCGTGTCGGCGCCACAGAACTTGTAATGAGACTAACCTGGACACTGTTTCCCTTCCATATGTTTCCTTACAGACCATTCATTAGCGTTAGGAGCGAAGGTCTTGTCGCATTGGGGGCATTTCAAGATGTTGTTATTGACAGAGAACGTCGAGACATGTACACCGTTTCCGGAGCCAAGGAAGGACCGAGAAGTTGCTGGGCCAAAGGGAGAAGGAGAAAGTCTTCCACTATCTTCATAAGGAGAATTTTGCTGCCCGTCGGAATGTACTGCATGTGCATTATATACATCGAGATGGTTGTTGGCTCCCGACACGTCCACTGCACGGACTGAGGCGGGTGAATGAGCTAGTTTGACTTCTTGTGGAGTGGTAAGACACTAGACACCGTAGCAGGACCAGATGAGGCCCTACTACAGCGTGGAGGAGGCGAGACGCGTCTGCTTTCGAGTGGCACGACGAAAACGATAATAAGCTGTGTTTACCGCATTTGGGGGGAGGGAGGGTCCCTATAGAACGAGGTTACGAGTGTCATTGTCTGTCAAGAGAGACTAAGGGTCCCTTACGTTTGATGATCAGTGTGTTTGATTCAAGATCTCGAGTCCTCTTGGAAGCACTGGCCTTCACCGTCAAATGATGGCATTCGCGGCATCGCGGCAAACTGATGCACTGCCCAGCACAGCCGAAAAATATTCCCAGATCGGGACGCCACGTTTTGGCGGAAAGTCAAAAGTGGTCTATCACTTGCTTGCGGAATGACCCTATTACTTGCTTTCAGAGGTAATTGAAGAACATAGGACTTGAACTATCTATTAGTCTCGGGCTGGTTCCAAATTTCCTACATGCACAGAGTACTCAGTGGTAACGTGAAATTCCGAGGATTGTTGAGATCACTGTACGAAATCTCGATGTAACTCGCTAGGCACTGTCAAAAGTAGAGTGTGGAAAACGCGATGCAAAATTTGCACGCAGGCAGGAAATAGCAATTACCGGAGCCCCAACACAAAGCTCGCCCTGTACGACCTTGAATCATTACAGCGTCCGCTTATAAGGTGTGTGCAATGAGCTCGGTCATTTGGGTGGGTCAAAAAAATGTCATTAACGCCGTTGCAAACGATTCAGGCAAACATCGGGATTGGCCGAATCAGGTAAGTATCCTGGGTGTAAAAGTGGGGATAATAAAATCTGAACGATGTATTATAACTACTAAAGCATGTCTCAACTCGTCTTCCGGCTCAAAGGTGCCTGTGGAACTAGCCAGAGCGCGCGCGGCACTGGCGCGTCAATAACACAGCCACCGCCGAGGCAATGCCACGTCAATGCGCGTCAATGCCGCGGCAAATCGCGGCAGGCGCGGCATTTCCTCCCAGCCCCTCAAAACACGGTTTGAGAAATTTTATAAAGGAGACGGTATGGTGAATAAGTAGTCTCGGCGTCCCAAACCAAAGACATGCAGTCCACAAGGAGGTACGGAGACTACGACACAACCAAGAAGTGCATTCCAAGTTGAAGTTGAATGGATACATAATTCAGCATAAGATGTTGTTGATCGGTCGAGGTGGGCTCCATCTCGCGTGCGGCACTACAGGCAGTCAATTAAGGTACCCTATTAGGGTGTATTAAACTGTTGAGATAACTACCCTAACTAGGGTCTAAAGGGTGGGAGTCTCTAGGTGTGGGAGCTTCCATTTAGTGCTATTTGGACCCATCATTTGGGTATGCTTCCACCATCAAAAATCTTTTGTTGTGCTTATTCTCCGTAGCAGCTTTACGGGTTGGTTGTTTTACAGGTTATTGGCCATTGGCACAAGGGTTATTAGCCATTAGCACAAGTCCTTTACAACATGAAGCTAATGTGTGAAGTGTCAACGTCCGTCACCTTAATTAAACTCATCCAATCTGCTTGTTGTCTCACACATGTTGTTTTCCAATCATATATGACCCCAAAAGTCACACAATCTTATACAGGCTATGTTTTGTCGGCATAATCATACAATCACTGTTGACAGTTTATTACTGTAATATAGAGCACAATGTAGTGAGTTGATAGTATTACTCACCCTGCCTCTTGTGTTGAAGCCTTCATGACTAGTGATGGGCACCCATATATACTGTTATGCCTGTACAGTTTATTATTGTACGTACTGGTTATGATTTTGATAGCATACAGTTCAGTTTATCATATGTATTATTTGAAACTCAACTACTCCGAAGCCAAAGGCAGTCGAGAAGATGGAACCCGTCAAGTCCGACTACTGTATCATTTCGACCAAGGGTTCGTAGGGTGTCACACGTCACCTCAAGTGTTATATGATTTCACATGGTTACTGGACAGCTTTGGGAACTCATACTTTGGAAGCCATATTTTACATGTGCCTAGAACACTTGAATTTGACAGTGAACTCATCCGGTTATGACCCATCTCAGTCCCTTTTGACAAGACAATTGTAGTTTTGTTAAAGTGCTTTGATGATACACATTGTTGTAAGTATAATAATGTAAGATATCCTCTGTACCCATCCCACCAGGGACTCCCAAGCCCCACCTGCAAGGGCTTCCGCAGACGTCCAAGCTTAATTCTGGAACACCTCTCAGGCTCCCAAGCCCATTTACACAGGCTTCCACACACTCCCAGCATGTGTAGGGAGCCTCCCAGGTACTCCCACCAGTAGCATCGGGAGCCTTATTGGGAGCCTTCCACGCACTCCCACCATCAGTGGTGGGGAGCCTTTGAAGCCTCATTGGGAGCCTTCCACGCACTCCCACCATCAGTGTTGGGAGCCTTCGAAGCCTCATTCGGAGGCTCCCGTGCATTCCCACCAGGGACTCCCTATTCCCCACTGTCATGATCATAACCAGATTAAGACTTGGTACGCACGTCTCACAACAGCCAACAACAGCTCTCCTATACCCCCGATTAAACAAACACCTGAATTAACTGTAAACAATAACCAGTTACCAGGCACATTCGATCACCAAGCACTTATTTTCATATACAAACCGTAGTAGAATTTAGCGTACACGTTGCACCCCAGCAGCTACTGTGGATCACTCACACTGGGGTTTGAAGCCCTAGTCAAGCTCTCAAGCTCTCACTGAAAGCCGACATCAGGCCGACCTAGGGTCGTCGCTGACACCCACGTTCAAGGGCTTTCAAGCTTGATTCTGGAAGGCCTCCTCAGGCTTCCAAGCCTGTTTAGGGAGCCTTCCACACACTCCCAGCAAGTGTAGGGAGCCTCCCAGGTACTCCCACCAGTAGCATCGGGAGCCTTATTGGGAGCCTTCCACGCACTTCCACCATCAGTTCTGGGAGCCTTCGCAGCCTCATTGGGAGCCTCCCATGCATCGCCACCCTCACTGGTGGAAGCCCTCTGAACCATATTGGGAGCCTCCCACTAACTCCCAAATTCAGGTGGGAGGCTTCCCCGGACTCCCAAGGGCTTCCACTCACTCCCTAGGTCTCCCACTCCTTCTTTTTAGTTGTTTATTGAACTCAGCCACCCTCACTGTCAAAGCGTTCAGATGAACCGCCAGCCCTTCTTTTTTGTGACAGGCTTACTCAAAGCAAAATCCAAATTCGGCCACTCAACGCTCAAGTCCCAAAAGGGAAATTCCATTCAGGCTACTCAACGCTCAAGTCCTAATAAGGAAATTTCATTTACGCACAAGAAGTTCTTCGCGTTTTACCGTAGCAACTGTACAACATCGACCGTATTTATTATTCCTCCTCGTCGTCTGTGTCGTCTTCCTCCTCGTACATCCCTCTATACACATCCGCAATGTTAAATGTATCTAACATTTCAAAGTCCTCATCCCCGGCGTCACTGCCGTTCCCGCTCTCGTCGTCACTGTCCACACCATCTCTGTACCAGCCCTCTCCACGCGCCGCTGTTTGTTGTTCGAGACGCACCGCCAGAAGCTCAGCTGTCGTTGGACCCCAAGGGGGTAGCGTGTCGTCCGGGCTCAGAGATCGCTGCCATTTGGCACAGAGCTGCAGCAAGCGCTCTCGTCGTAAGTGTATGTAGTAACGCACTCCGTCGTTCTCTATGAGTGCCAAGTCAGTGTCAACGAGCATTCACATTGAGTAGAGCTACGCACCAGCGGCACTCATTGCTGTATTCACGATCTCCCACTCCTCGGAAAACCACACCTGCAACGCCCGACGCTCCTTCGCCAGCTCCCGATCTTCCTCTTCCGCACGCTCCAAATCCAGCATAGCGATAATGCCCTTCCGCACGGCCTCACTCTTCAGCCATAGCGGGGGCTCCGTCTCCCACTCGTCCCTGTCGTTCCCATCGTCAATGTCGTCGTCCAGCCCCACGTCCTGCCAGATGGCGTCGTCGACCTCTAGCTGCCACACAGTCTTGGGGTCAATCCGCTGAGGCGGCACCGCCGACTTGGGAGCGCGTTTAGACCTGATTAGTCTTGCGAGCTCGTCGCAGGCCTTGTTATATTCACCGTAGAGCCTCGCTATGGTGGGCTCACGCTTCTTGATTGCGGACTGCGTGTGAGCGCCCAGTTTTTTGTCTGTTGATAATGATTTGCTCAGTCGATGCTGAATTTGCGGACACGGACACGAAAAATACATACCGTTAGTCATCTGACGCCGCGCGGAACGCTCAACCGGGGTGAGCTCGAATTTGCGGTCTCGGAGGCGATCGCGCGTGCGATGCTTCAGCGTGCGGCAGCGCATGCGCAATTCGTGATATTTGGTGAGCTTGACGTTGGCCAGCTGGACCTTTTCATCTACCCCGAGCGCCTGCTCCTTCTTCTTCACCCGCCTCTCCACCTTCCTTAGCTCCGCGACGGCGATTTTCTGTGCCGCCTTTGTCTCCTGGATCCTGTCGTTATCTCCCTCGTCGATGGCCTCCAACGCAGCCTTGTCGCAGGCCGCCAGTTGATCCTTTCGAATCGCTACCGCATCACGAAGAGACAGGATGGCCTCCACAGCCTTCTGAGCCATGTTCTTTGAGCGACCTAGGGTTATAATCAGTCGAGTGAAGTGGTTTAAAGCCTTCATTTCCACGTACGTGCGAGAGGCTTGGTTTGTGCAGCGACCTGCTTTATCCACTCTTCTTTCAGCACATCCATTGCCACCCCACACTCTTCTATTATTGCCTCCGCCTCCGATCGCTTTGTCGCAGAGTGCAGCTCACGCCGCTTGTTCCAAGCCGCCAGCCCGAAAAGGTTTGCCTCATCCGCGTGTTTTACCTGCGTGTCGAGTGTATACAGACGATGGTGATACTAGGTATAGTCAGTTCGACCTCGCCTTCGATCATCGTCGAAACCGCTCACGCTAGAGATGCGCAGGTGGGCGATGAGGTGGCTGATCGAGTGCCAGAAGCGCTCGCATCCTTCCCCGTTCGTGAATCCGAATCCTTTGCGCTTGCGCGGGTGGTACAGTAGCTGACATGGCCAATCGTGGCCGAAGGCGTGGAAGACTGCGACGGCGAAGATGAGCCGATGAATATATCGATCGAGGAAACCCCATTTGCGCGCCGACCGCTCCAGTTGACACGCCACGTCGTATAGGAGACCCACCGTCATCTCCAACGGGATGTGCTGGAAGAAGGTCTCGATCAGCAGCAGAACGTAGAACTGCTTTTCTCCCGCGGAGTGCATGTTCACGATCCACAGGACGCGGTCATGGCGACAAAGCAGGGCCATGAGCGCGGTGTCGTCGTGCAGTTTCGTGCTCGCCTTCTCCCGCTTCTCGTCTGCTGCCTTGAACGACGCCTCGCATGAATTGAGCACGCTGCGCGGCAACGGAAGATCTGCGCGCTCGTAACCATCCTCCTCGTCGTCGGAATCCACGATGTGCTTCTCTTCGTGCTCCTGCTCGACGCGCGCCTTCTTCTTCTTCTTGCCACCGCGCCCAGTACCGCGCAGAGCATCAACAAACTGCTCCATTTGCTGGCTCTGGTCCTCAGGCAAGAAGTGCGTATTCGGGTGATGTTTTGGCGGGTCCGGAACGCTCTTCCGTTTTTTCTGGGTGAAGCATGCGTCCACGCACACCTTGACGTCGATCCTGCGGGTAAATCAGTATACGAACGATACAACAACGGTGTCACCAAACTTACATGTCCGCTGTGTTAAAATCTCCGCCAAAACAGGCTGGGCAGCGCTCACGCAAGTACTCGCTGGGGCGCGCGCGCGGCTGTGGATCGGGGAATGGGTTGGCGGCCCGCTCAGGCGTTTCCTCCCGCCTTCTCTTCCCTCTGACTGCCGGCATCGAGGTTGACGCAGCGGCAGCTGGCGAACCCTGCGGGCACCCCGGAGCGCAAGAGCCGCGAGTGGGAGTGTGCGGCGGACTAGGAGGCGGAGTGTGCGGCGGACTAGGAGGCGGAGTGTCTTGCGGCAGGCGTGAGAGGCGAGTGGCGGCGAAGAGCTTGTCCACCTTCGCATCTGTCTGGTGGCGCATATAGCTATACCACTCCAGCGAGCTGGAGAATTGCCGGCGCATCGAGTCCTTCAAATGAAATCAATACCATTGTTGGGCGGATAACCGCTACGCATGGGACTCACGTCATTCGGGAGTTTGAAGCCCAAGTCCTCCAGATGCTGCTGCAGTGCTCCAACCATGGCGCTCTTGTTGGGCGCTATCCGTACGAAGAGTTTCATGGTGAACTCCAGCAGACGGACATCGACCGCCAAGCCAGGTCGGATGGGGGCGCAGGCAAACGCCCCACGCTGCAACAGCTGCTCGGGTGCTGGTAGGCACGTACAAGGCGTAATCGTAACATCGTCCATATCTGCATACAGTCAATGTCAGTACCGTTGATGTCTTTTGAAGCAGGCAGACTTACCGGTAAAGCTCAAGATGGCGACCGTCAGAGGTGCGCTCGGGTTGCCGCACCAGCATAAGGGCGGAGCCAGCTCTTCCAGCACCTTAAATTTCCCCCAGGACCTAGTCCTCCAGAACACCTCCATGAAGACGTCCACCAGGCGCGGAATCACCACGTTCATCCACACCTGCGTTTGCGTGGCGCGAATCGTGCGGTGGCGCTTCTCTGGTGACCGCTCCTGCCGTCGACGCTTTCTCGGAGACACTTCTTCATCATCCTCGCCGTTTTCGTCCTCCCAGGCGGTGGCATCATCCTCCTGTGGTATGTCAGGGAGATCTGATTCTAGATATTGTTCCTCCTCCTTCTCCTCCTCCTCCGGCACCAGCAGCGGAGGGAGCAGAGTCTCCACCAAAGTACGATTGTGAGGAGCTAATACCAGCGGTTGCTTGCCTCGGCCGCGATTCAAAGGATGCGGGACGGAAGGACCGGCCACTAAGGCGGGCCGTAGGCCCTTACGAGCGCGCAGCGCGTCCTTCTGCTTCTTGCTCAGTCGCGGAGTGAGGCCCATTGCGGCGCACAGGAAGGCTACAGTCAAGGTCAGTGAACCCTCTGGAATCGCAAGTCTCGCCACTTACCCGATTCGGAAGAACAATGCCACATTGGGCGTACACGTTCCTCCCGTTCCTCCCGTATTACATGGTCGGCTTGACGGATACGTAGAATTCCATATTATTGTAACGTTGTTCCTCTATCTATCTCCTCTACTTATTCGCCTCTGCTTATTCGCTCTATTGTACTGTCTACGTAAGTTATTCAATTGGCACTTCAGAGCAAATTGTAGGGCAATGGATTGTATTGTAATCTAACATTTCTACCTAACTAACCAGTTCAACGAGCCTTGACGCTCTTGCTCCCGACCGACATGGTGGTCAGGAGCAAGAGCGTCGAGCCATCAATCAATCTATCTGAATCACACGTCAACAGGAAAAAGCGGAGCGTCGGCATGATTCAATCTCCGACCTAAAATTCAACCTCCGCACGACGGCGCCGGAGAACCGAAACACAGCAACTTATAAACACGGTAATCATCAACGCCAACTTGCGTGAAAGGAAATTACTATTAAACACACAATTCTAAAGAAAATGGGACAGTGAGAAACAAATAAGATTATTTGAGACACGATAGCAATTCTAAAGACGATGGGACGGTGAGAGTAGTATCAACGCTTGCTACGATAATCATAGGGGTGACCCGGCGGAATCTTGGGGGGACGGCGGATAGCGCCGGTGAAGGAGCGCTGAAGTGGCTCAGCGGGTGGGGCGGCTGAGACAGTGGCTGAAGATCCAGTCAGTCGGAAGTCAGCAGAAAAGCACGAAGGAAGCGTACCTACTGCAGGGGTTGTCGAGGTGGAAGCATTAGAGGCTGGGAAGAGAGTGAGTGAAAGAAAGTAGGAAAGAGCGGGAACACGCACTGCCAGGATTGACCGGGCTGGATTTGGCAGACGGTCCAATTTTCTTGACTTGCGGAGGCATGACTAAATCCATCAACGGTGAGCGCGGAGATAGGCAGAGAGAAGGAAAGACGCACCAAACAGGGACTGGCGCTGGGGGGGCATGACCCAGTCACGATTGCTAAGCCGTTCGCCTAGGTGGTACAAGAGAGCGGTAACCTTAACGTGTCTCGCTTCCCTCTCGTTCCTGGGGGCGGTCTCACACTCGACGAAGGCCTCGTCGAGGAGCTTGTGGAGCAGACTGATTTGTTCGTGGCGGAGCAAGGGACTGAAGCCGTGAGTGGCGCCGGCCGGCACTGGCTTCATGGCGGTCACTGGCGAGCACATGAGGTAGAATAGTTTGGAAGAAGAAATACACACACCATTCTTATGAAGGACGCAGTCAGTTGGAACATCTCCGCACGCGATGGAACCCGGGGGGCATGTGCACTGGCAATAAGAAGTCAGGGCACCGACAGGCGTAAAGTCGAAGGTAAATACGCACCGGTGGGGCATTCGTGGTACCGAGATCAGGGTCGAAGCGATCATTGAAGATGCTGTAGGGCCAGCAGGCCTTGCACACTTTGTGGAAGACGTACGAGCCCAAGCGTGGCTCGTCGTCGTTGACCCAGTAGCAACCAAACCCGAGGGGAGCGACTGCAAGGCCACAGTCCTGGCAAGGGTCCTTGGGATGCCACTCCCTCTCGAGCTCGAGCTGTCGGAGCGTACAGTAGAGCCTTTTCCTGGGCTGGCCGTCTCTGACGAGGTTTATGTCGTAGCGCTCCTGGCTTTTCAGATAGTCGATGAGATTGCTGGCGGGCATGGTGGAGGGCAGAGAGCAAAGGGCGCGAATGGTGAAACTGGGTGGAATGTCAGCTACTTAAATACCCCGCAGTCATTTGGTAGCTTACCGTGGTGGCCGCAAACACGAATGGCCCTCGCATTTGTGCTCCAAAATGGGAATTCCAGTCGCATTGGTGTCCAAAACGGGAACAAATGTGTTGCGGCTATCCGGGCGTCATTCCCGCATTGTTGTTTTCAGTGGGTGGCATAGAGTCTGGCGCCCGAAGCACCGTCGTTCCAGCATTCTTCGTTTTGGGTGGCATAGATATTCAAATGGAATACAGGGAATACATACGTGTATGGAATACAGGAAACTACATAGGTGCATGCAAGCAAAAGAAGACGGATGCGCACATTACAATAAATCGTTCGCTTCACAGAAAGTTTCATACTCCTCCGTGTAAAACTCCTCAGGCACAAAGTGCTGATTTGTCTTCAGGCGACTCCACCCCGCATCCACCGTATCGTAGACCCAAGTCTTATGGTCGGCTTTGGTGTGGTAGATGGGGTCGCATGCCTCGATGGATCCCGACAACTCCAGGAAGGGCCCCAGGTGCGACGCGCGGACCTTGACGGTGACTTCCGCCAAGCCCCTGCTCGCCACCTCACGCAATCTCTGCTTGGCGGCCTCGGTAAACTCGCCGTTAGGCAACCGGTCAAGGTCGTCGGGTTGCTTGCGTGCTTTCTTGGCTTTGGCGGGGTTGTCGTCCTGCCCTTCCTTCACAGGCTTACGCTTGAGGGCCGGGACCCGGGGCGAAGGGCCAACGGGCTCATCGCGCGAGCGATAGTCGCTGGGGGGATAAGATTGTTGTGCAGGGTGGTGAGCAGGGGGCGGGGGGAGGCGGGCATACTGCGACTGGATATCAAAGTCGGGCGCGGGCGCGGGCGCGGGAGGATAGCCGGGATACGGGTTATAGGCGTAGGACGGTTGGTAGCGCTCTCTGTAGCGGGGGTCGGGACCATAAGGAGCAGCATAGTAAGGATCCCGACGACTATCTTCGTAGTCGTAGGCATTTCCAGGGTATTGGCGCTGCGGGTAAGGGGGCTGGTAAGGAGGGAAGGCCGGCGGCGGCGGCGGAAACGCAGGTGGCAGCGGCGGGTACACCCTCGACGAGCCAGCATGCGGAGGAGCAGGGCGGAGTGCGTCTGGACGCGCGGGCCGCGCGAGCGCGGTGGACGTCTTTTTAGGCTTCGTCCTGTCGAGCTTAGGGGTGGGGGTGGGGGTGGGCTCGGCACTGTCATCGTCATACGAAACTCGCTCAAGCTTCTGCTTGGTCTTGGTCTTCTTCGGTGGGACCTCCGGCTGATCCTCATCGACGGAAAGGCCCGCCGCCTTGATGAATTTCTTGCTGTCCTTGACTTTGAGGACGACCTTGTTGCCGACGGTCACCACCAGAGGGACCTCCCCCTGCTCCGCGAGCGCAAGGTTCTTCTCGTCTGCAGGCTTGTCGTCAGTATGCACGCCACGAGTCCGGGGAGGCGATGATGACAGAGCTTCCGTCCATTGAAGGTTACAATTGCATGGCATCTCGAGAAGTTGTTGGGTGATTTGGGCTCAGGCTTGGCAAAATATCGCGACCAGGTTATCGCGATATATAACGCCCGGTTTGATCAGATGATGACGGAGTCATCACATAAATCTTCCTTCTTGCATATTTCCTTCATCCGTGTACGTCATTCCACTTCTTCCTCGCTCATGTAGCTTATTCGAGACAGTTTTACTTCCAGAATGGTGGTCTGAAGCTCGTCATGCCTTCCTTGAAGGAGGGTGAGACATTCGACCCCAAAAAATACCCAGATCTCTTCAAAATACTTCGTGCATCTGCCCGGGCAATCCTGAAGGGCGAGCAGGCACGCACCGGGAAATCATCGAAGGCAGATGCGGACAGGCTGACAGAGCAGCTCATTCGATGGGCCGTCGGACTTCCTCCATTCCACCAGCGCACATACTCCACGGCCGACGAAAACCCCCTCGAATACTGGAAGGGGCTTAAACGGGACTCGAATGCGGACGTTCTCGCGGTAAGGTGTGATTTTCGGATGAATAACTGGGCTGATAATTAATTCAGACTGTCGCAATCATTATATTCTCCATCATGCCTTCTGAACTTTGTGACGAACGGACAGCATCATTCTTGGGTTGGGTAAATGCTGCGCGCCGGAGTTCGATAACACCGGAGCACCTGGTTGGAAGTGCACAATTGTCGCAGTGGTATAAATTTGGCCTGACCGAGGGTAACTACACGCACAAGGCCACTGCTAATGTCAAGGTTTCCGAGGTCGGATCTTCTTCAACAATTCTTTCGGCGCCTTCTTTGTTGGATCTTCTCAACGATGAGAACATCGCACCGCAGGATGTCGACCGTGAGGCGCTTGAAAAGGCCCTCTTTGATCTGCCCGACCCTTACGATCTCGACGAGACGTTACGCGTCGACAGAACAATTTCAGCCGACCTCCCTCAAGCTGCCCAATCAACTCCTCCGATGGTATATCGGTCGTCGGTACACTGGGCAGTGTCGGATTATGTCCGGTTGGACAGCGTGGCACTGGCAGAATTAATCTTGCCCAAAAACAAGGAGTCGACTGCCCCGGAGGTTGTAGGAACCACCGAGGCTGCAACCGCGGCGGTGCAGGACGAGGACTGGGACGTAGATGATACTTAGCAGTTATTAGCACACGTAGCATGCTATTTATTCGTTTATAGCGCCGCGTAGCTGTTACTAGCAGCATTGCTATTTAGCTGCTATTAACACCTGCTAGCTATTGACCTCTGAGGGTGGGAATTTTTAGCATAGCATAGCAGCTGCTATAAACTACGTAGCACAGGGCTAGTCCATTCCACTACCTGCACCGTCTTGGCGGGTGCCGCTGCAGGGTCGTCGGCGTACTTGGGGTTTCCTCGTGCACGTTCCAACCCCGGGAGGATCAGCTTGAGGTCGGACGTGCTGAACGTCGTCTGCGTGAAGGCCGGTTTGGGGTATCGCCCGCTCGCTGCCATGGAATCGGGCCAGTTGCGGATGCGCATCTGGTGCAGGTATCCGTGGTCCGCAAAGCTCCAGTGCATCGCGTAGTGGAGGGCTTCCGCAGCGTCGGATTCGAAGGTCCCGCGAGCCACTTCGATAGCGACTGACAAACGGAGGTCAAAATTAATGTTGGAGTGCGAATGGGGAGGTTGACATACCCTGATCCTCAACTAAACACTGTTTGATGTAGGCGCGACCCTTGTCGCGGGCGACAGCCGTCTTGTCGTGGTCCCAGGTGTCGGACACGAAAAGGGAGGGCTGCGGATGGTTGGTGGCACCACCAGCCTCACGCTGGATCTGAAGGTCGATGACGCTGGGAAAGCTAATGAGCGATTGAGGCAAGGTCATAAAAGCGAGGCTTACCCGATCTTGCACTCGTACTCTTTGAGTGTCTTCTTCGAGTGCGCTTGATTCTGCTGTCTTAGCCGGGTGACCGCCTCCGAGCCCCCAAAAAAAAGGCTGTGACCGCCGTGCACGTCGATGACCTGGCCAAAGACGTGAAGACCGAGTTGCTCGTGAGCTTGCGTGCACTGGGGAGAAATTATTAATGTGCATTGGTGGATTGATTCAAAGAAAACGTACCGTTTTGTTGAGCGACGTGGTAAATCTGTGGATGTCGCCGGGGAATGCGCCCGTCTCGAGACGATATTCTACGATAGCGGCCCGACTTTTCTCGGCCCAGTCCTTCAACCAGGGCAGCGCCGCGAACGCAGTAAGCGTGTCTGGCTTGGAGTTGGGGTCGAGGCCACCTTCGACAAGTTTGTCTTTCCACAGTGCGGAGACCTTCCGGCTCCAGTCGCGCGCGTCCACTGTGAGCGGAATAATTAGAGGAAAGAAAAGGAAAAGACGAAGGCGAACTCACTGTCAGCGGGTTTCTGCTCGTTGCCACCGTCAGGAGCAGTAGTGTACGGCTGGAAGTAGTTCCAAGCCGACTTGTCTCGGGTAGGTTTGAGCAACGTGCCCAAGTGGCGGTGGATGATCTGCGCGTCCTTGCCGTATTTCCGGGCGAGCTCATCGATACCTTGGTGAAAGGAGGCGCGAAGCGCTTCTGCCTCTGCTTTGGCTTTGGTGGACAGTGGGCCGGCACGACGAGAGGAGTCGGTGTCGTCGGAGGCGTCGGCGTCGTCGTCGTCTGGCTGCTCCTCGTCGTCGTTGCGCTTGGACTTGGCCTTGCCCTTACCTTTGGACTTGGGCTTGGGCGGGGCCTCCTCCTCCTCCTCCTCCTCGTCAGGCTCCTCCTCCTCCTCCTCGTGGTCAGGCTCCTCCCCCTCCCCCTCCTCCTCGTCGTCGTCGGGCCCTTCCTGCTCCTCCGGGTCCAGCTCCTCGTCGGCATCGTTGCCGTTAGGTCGTGAGGCCATGAGTTTTCTCGAAGTCGTCGTCGGACTGAGAGTCTTCGGACTCGTCGCAGATCATGAGCTCATCCTTGTATTTCCTGAAGTCGGAGGCCTTCGGAGAGTCTTCAGACTGCTGGCGGACGGGCGGCTGTTCCTTGGATTGGCCGCCCTGACGACCACGGCCGCGAGGGAGGGGCTTTGATGCCACCTTGTTCTTGTCCGCTCGGTCGGGAGAGGGACTGCGCGCGTGATTGTCGTCCTGACTGGCGGAGCCATCGGCGGGGAGCTGTTTGGAGCCTCGCAGCCCTTGACGCCGAGGAGCTGCAGGCGCTGGTGCGATCGGCTGGTGGCAGTAAAATAGGATTGTCAGTACTAGGTACTACAGGTTGCAGAATAAATGAACGCGACTGACTCTGCGAATGGTTTTGACTTTCTTGACTGCAGCCGCAGTGGCAGCCGCCGTTGCCCGAGTCCTGCGCGGGGCGGAGTGACGGGGTCGGCGGGGTCGGTGGGGTCGGCGGGTGTGTCGTTCGGGGCGTTCTTGCGTCGCATAGCGGGAAAAGTTGCTGGGCTGGGGTAGATGGTCGAGGATGGTTCTGGGAAGCAAAGGAGAATGAGGAGTCGGCATCCAACCCACGTAGACTTCACTTACCGGCGAGGCCACTTTTTCGCCCGATTTGGTAACTGGCGCGATGGACAATCGCATTGTCTGCTTTGAGTGTTAGAATGCTTAATGGCGGGCGTGCATGCAGAATAGTAACTCACAACGGTTCTAAAGGTTTGGAAACACACACGCGCGCTGTGCTCTTTCGACCGCTTTGCAATATCTCCACCTTGCGTCGCTGATATCTCTGTCCACGTTGCGTCGCTGAGCTGTATTGTGCGGGGCCCTTACATTTCTACTACTGGTACTGTACTGGTACTGTACTGTCGCTATCTAATTCCGCCGCTCCCTGCCCGTCTACCGACCGCCACCGACCGCCCCAGACTCAGCACCCGCAAGATGGGTGTCGAGAGCAGGAGAGATTAGCCGAGACTGATGGCTGATCAGCCAGGTCATCGCCCAAAAAGCGGGGAAGGCTGCCGAGCATAGCCCCGCTCCCACGAAAGATCAGGGCTCGGCATGTGTCCCCGCTTTTTGCTGTTTGGCAACGCCTCATTGCCATCAGCTCGCTTAATTCGCTCTTTGTTTCCGACTCCCACCAAGTCCGTTCTAGGTAAGCGCAAGTGTCCATACAGTAGAATTAGCGTAGATACAATTGAATGAAATCGGTGGCGAAGGTCCCGAGATGGCCCCCGCATGAGATGGAACACTGGGCTTGTCCCAGAAGTGAGAAATAAATACGAAATGAATCCATGTAAAAAATTATCGGACGCGACGCTGACCTCGTCCTCGCCTCGGGATAGATCACTCACCACCATGTACGCCGACGAACAGAACTGGGAAGATGACTACGTGCTCGATGAGCCCAAGCCCGAGTCACCGCGGCGCGCGCTCGTAGCACCACTCCCCAGCAGTGGCGACGTATCGATGGAGGTGGACCACGACTTGGAGGAAGGGCGCGAATATGAGGAGGGGGATGACTTGGAGGAAGACGTTGAAATGGGGGATGGCGCGCTGGACTTGTATGCCAAGGAGGCCGATAAAGGTGCGTTGAGGAGTCTTATTTATGACTAGGGTCGATACTAATTAATTGTGCGATGTCAGATTCATCGGGGGATTCATCGGGGAGGAAGACGACGAGGACTCTGCGGAAGCGCAGGCGCGAGCGTACGATAACCGCCATTACAAGATGGACACCATCATGTGGGACTGGGAGGAGTCTGGCGCAAAAAGGCGCCCAGCGCTTCCTTCGCGCTCCCCGACGCCCGCCATCGGAGCCTCTCGTGAAAGAACACCTTTGTTCCTTCCGGTCGGTGCTGCGCCCAGAGTCAGCTCCAGTTTCCTGACTATTGGTTTTTCAGTGGGATAGTCGCGCATCGTCCATAGCTGCGACGCCAGCACCGCTCTTTTTACCGGTATGATAACTACTGAATCTCAATTTTTTTCTAATTCGTCGCAACAGTCAGATAGTCGAGCGTCCTCGATATTAGGTACACCACCACCCGAATTTGACTTCCTTCCGGAGGAGGACGAGGAGGCGGCGGAGACAGGGAGGGGAATGCCGAAAAATGTAGCGCAGTTTTTCGACCTCACCGCAATTGAGGATTCTGCTGGTGATGGGCAGGAGGAGCCTGAGACGGCAGCGGATCGAGGTACAATGATCGCGCGGACGGTGGACAGTTTCTGACCATGTTTTCAGCTTTCATCGACGACACAGCCATGGAAGAAGAACTGGCCTTCTCTGTGCAACGTGCATTCGAGCAGCTGGTCCCAATTGATGACTCGGACGACTCGGACGACGCGGAGGAGCTAGCTTCGGCGGTGGAGCGTCGGGCAGAGATGAGGGGTTACAATAGACAAAGGGCGTCTACCTTACCGTTGGGTGACGCCGAGGACGTCGTCCCGGAAAATGTGCCGAAGCGCCTGGGGAAGTTTCTGGTGATAGACCTCGTTAACCTGCCCACGATCCAGGACCCCGAGCTTTACCGGGTTACGCTAGAGCCCGGGCGCGAATGGTCTTTCCTCCAATGGATCATTACCAAACTCATCCCCTCCGACGCCAAGGCGAGCAAAATTCTGTCAGCATTTTCACGACCGGCCGAGCCAGGTGTCGTTTACATTGAGACGACATCGCGTGCAACTCTACAATGGGCGTTGCAGCAACAACGGATGCGAATCCAAGGGCTGGTGCCTGTGGCCGAACGGGCATCGCTTTTATGGGAGCCACTTGGATATCGGGAAGGCTGGGGGCGAATTACGAAAGGCCGAGCGTATAAGGGGGATCTTGTGCTGGTGTACGACGCTACTGACAGAGGGGCATTGTGGCGCCAGCGCGATTCCAAGACCAAGGCGTTCAGGCTGTTCCGACCCGTAACGCATGCGGGGGAAGTGAAATGGCTGGAGGATGGGAGCTGCGTTTACGGGGGGATTACCTACCATCAAGGTCTCCTTGCCAAGCCGGTGGCAGTCGAGCGGTTGAGCCAAAAGAATGTGAATCCGACAGAGGAGGAGATGGAGGGCTTTCGACACGTTGTTCACCAGCGCGTAGACTTCGCCGACCACGTGCCCGACGCGCTGGGGATCGCAACCGGGGATCGGGTGGTGGTGGTGAAGGACTTTTTCAGAGCGCGCAGTGAAAAAGATCCCCAGTAGGAAGGACTGTCGGGCGGGGTGGATATTGGCTATTCGCGTGATCGAGTCCGAGCGTGTTGCGGCTGTGTGCAAAAACTACGGCCACAACAGCACCCAAACGCAGGTACCGCCAGATTCGGTGTTCTACGTCCCAGTCCGGCATTTGGAGCACCACGTTCTTCGGATACCGCGGACACTGGAGATCCAGGACCGGGTTCTGGTGGTGGACGGAAAATATACCGGGGAGATGGGGCGCGTCGTGGAACTACACACGGATCCATTGGTGGTCGGAAAGTACACGGTAACCCTGCAGCCACTACCCCCCCCTCGGGAGAAAGGCGCGGAGAACGACACGACCGGTGCAGTGGTCCCGCCAGCAATTACGGTGGACCGAAGCCAGGTGGTACCAGTATTCATGCACGGCGACTATGTTGAGATCACCCGGGGGACCACACAAGAACCGTAGCGGTTTTATAGTGGAGGTCAGATATTTCGGGGTGGTATCTATCTTCCAGGCGAGTCCATGGTGTTTTATTCTTTTCCGCAGATGCTAATAAAGTGTATAGCCAAGTTTTGAGGACCGGAACGTCAGGTCCAGCATAGCACAAGGCGCCTCGGGAGTGAGTAAAGGCTTGGAGTTCTGTGGAGTATACTAACCCAGACGTGCAGAAGGGCGAGAAAGACTACTCCAACATCATCGTCGTTCCCAGTAACCACCTGAAGTGGCTCGACCCAAACGGCTCACCACTCCCAACCGCGAGCAAGGCTACATCCACGATCCAGGACGCCGAGAAACTGCTGATGACCCAATTCGACCTCGACAGACGCCATCGGCTGGGGAAGATGTTGTATACGGGCAAGGGTTTCACCGGGCGTCAGGTCACCGTCGAAGGGAAGCACCATTTCAAGGGCCAACATGGCAGCGTCGTTGGCTGGTCTCTCCCCAAGCGAGTAAACAAAAACTCGAAAGACTGGAAGCCCGACGAACAGGTGGCGGAAGAAATGCTCTTCGCAGAGGGGGAAAATAGCGCGCTTAACGCCGGCGAGGTGCAGATTCGGTTGGACGGTCAACCAAATATCATAACAGCCCCCATGGAGCGTGTGATAGACCGAGAGTACGTCGTATGCAACTGATTACCTTTAATGTAACTCATAAATTTTGCAGCTCGCGGCTGCCGCTCGCTCAAGCCATCACTGTTTGGTGGACAGCGCCAGTGAAGAATCGCCCTGTGACACCTCCGCCAGAGCCCCAAACAATTGTGGAGATGGCGGCGGGCAGTCCGCTATGGACGGGACCTGAACGAACTCTGACGATGAGGGAGGCAATGGCGCAGGACTGTGAGCGTGGTACGTCCTTGAACGGTTATCAGTTGCGAAGTGATATTAAGATTATTCTTTTTTCCAAAAAAAGCGGAACTCAATGGCAGCTGGCTCACGCATCCCGCGTTGATTAACAAGCGCATCGACGTGAGGGTCGATGTAACAATCGTAGAGCAACGTTGGCTGGCGGGGTGGACGCAGCGAGCGAGGAAAGCACACGGGAAAGTGGGGTACATCGTGATCGTCGCAGGGGACAAAGTGGAAACCACAATGCTGCACGTTCGACTGGGTGCAACGGGGTCAAAGGTGATGTTACCGGCGTCAAACTTGCGGCCGGAAAGGACGATGTACCAAGACCTCGCTCACCCAACTTCGGAGAGCATCACGAGCGCAGAGGTCCGAGTAATCATCGTGGGCCCCGACTTGCAGAACTCCCGCGAACATATTATATGCGCTCGTGATGCCAAACGCAACTGCTGCCGATGACGAGATTGCGAAGGTCAAGTTCGAGGCGTGGTTTCCAAACCTCGAGGCGACGTATGGATTGTTCCCGCTGTTTTCACTGTGCCGTTCGCTAAATATTCAGCCGGCGGGGGCGCCAATCGAACCAGTGACGAGGCTTCCAGTGACCTTGACATCGGTCTTCCCTTAACGTAGATCCCTGCCGCCATATGTCAATGTAGATTACTGCTGTAGGACCTTTTTGCGATAATAGTTGTATATTAAATGTATTTCATGGTCAATGCAATTTCCTAAATCCAAACAAAACATAGCTTGGAAGTAGCTATCGCATGGACGTATAGGTGAGTCACCAACTCTAGCTTTCATTGTCGATCAGTGGTTCAATGAATAAATCCTTCACCGCAGATTAATGTTCGCTCTTTGAACAGGCACGTACTACGAATCATTGAGTTATTGAAATTTAACTAATTTTTTTTAGTTGATAGATTCATCTACTTTACAATGCAACCAAGTCAAGTACGCGACCAATTTCTTTTCGTCGCACCAAGTAAGTAGTAAGCTTACCCTCTCCCCTGTCTGAATCCGTGCTTGCTTACCCTGGATTTTTTTATAGCCGACCCTGTCTCTGCGCACGTCCTGAAATTGAACGTGCGCACATATTTCGTTCTCCAAATTTGCTTCGTTGAGTTGAATTCAAAGGGACTCGAATGCAACCAAGTCAAGTACGCGACCAATTTCTTTTCGTCGCACCAAGTAAGTAAGTAGTAAGCTTACCCTCTCCCCTGTCTGAATCCGTGCTTGCTTACCCTGGATTTTTTTATAGCCGACCCTGTCTCCGCGCACGTCCTGAAATTGAACGTGCGCACATATTTCGTTCTCCAAATTTGCTTCGTTGAGTTGAATTCAAAGGGACTCGTTCCGACCCCGAGTGCTGCTGGGGCTTCGAGTGCTCCAATTCCTGTCCCTCAAACTCTTCGAATCGTCCAAGTAATCCCCCAGGCAGGGAATTAGGGGTTCGCGATTCAAACGAACGGGGGATCGGACCGCCGGGCCGCCCCGGTCCCACGGCTGGGGAAAAACACAACTTGCCGTGAAAGAAAGAGGAAAAGAAGACGCTGTAATAAAAGGAGGAGATTAAATATGCAACGGTTGACAAATAACCCGAAAACCTTGAAGCATAGTGAGCCTAAAAGAAAAAACACACAAAGTGGGAAAAAGGATCGCCTAACCCGAATTGAAACCAGGGCGTCCTGAAGAAAAGAAAAGGAAGGGCAAAAAAAAAGCAGAGTCGTGATAACCTGAAGTACGTGACTCGCTGAGACCAAATTGGGTTCTTCGTTCGTGTTTTAAAGAGGTTGTTGTTTTAGGCGACGAGAGCGCGCGTCGTGTCTTAATTCGGTTCGGAGAAGAATTACAAGGTTTTTTATGACAATATACTACAGGCGAATACAAATGTCGGGCGAGATCGAGGTGAGTATAGGTGTACTATGCATCAAGTGTGCTCCTAAGTACATTACAGATCCTCCTTGCGCCAATTCCAGTTGTTCAGCAACGCCATCCATCGACCAAATACATATTCCAACGCCGCACCCGTATTTCCTCCGGTTGGGGCAAGAGAGAACCACTCGCGATGACGATGACCGCACGAGCAATCCGTGAATTCGACTTGAAACCCGTCGACACGGAACTCGTCGTGCACAAGAGCTTCTGGGGAGGGTTGAGCAGGAAAAGGAAAGGACAACAAAGCGACGTACCGGTGAGTTTGCGGGCGGGAGTGGTGTACGAGGCGATCCATTCGATTTCGTACAGCTGGAGGCACTTCCGGTACTCGCGGCGCCGTTCTCCGATGTCCCTCCCGGTCTGGCCCCACTTGTATTCGGTTCGGGCTTCGAGTTGGGCGGGCGTGATAAGTCCGTCGTGAAAATCGTCGACATCGGAGCGAAGACGACGGCGGAGAAGGTAGTTGTAGCCGCCTCCATCGTTGGTGTAAGTGTTTGGGCTGGTAGGTTTAGAAAAGTCAGACAATCTAAACGAATTAATAGAACTCACAGGGCGGGTATGATCCAGTGGGTGTTCGTATTATAGGCTTGTACGAACGTTGCGAGCTTGGGATTAACGCGGATGGGTGCCATCTTACCCCCGTTGTGTCAAATGCGTCAGAGAAAACAAGGGGAAAACGACTTACGATGGAAGAGTTGGCGGTGAGAGACAGAGAGAGAGAAGTCGTTTAAGCGCCTGCGGAATCCGTTTTTATAGGTACGTCTGTCTACTACATCGTAAACTACAGAAACGAACGTCGATATCTCTCGCTTTGACCTCCGGATATGTAGTTTTCGCAAGCCTCGCAAGACAATGGCCGTAATCGGACGGGCGGACCGGCGGACCGGCGGACCGCGATCCGACCCGCTCCGAAACTGCCGCTATTTATTCAACGCACCTGAGTGCTTCTTCGGCTGCGAGGTACTTCACTTCACTTCGTTCGATTGGACGGAGTAACATAGGTTTCAATTCATCACACACACCGCGTTCGCCTTTTAATGTCTCGAGTAGATCTGGACAGTCGGGCTTCTCGGCGATGGGTAGGAATCCGATATTCTCGTTGTATTTCGACTGGAGATATGTTTGTTTTCAGGCTCAAGGTGTTAGATTTTTTAGCCAATCACTCGTCACTTCAAACGGAGCGTGAGTTGCTTCAATTTCCTTTGAGAGCACATTTTAAAAAATGATATTTACTTTGACCGCAGATTCAGGATCGCTCTTCGAACATGTACGTCTACGTCGTACAATTCGAGTTTCAACCAATACTAAACAATCTCTATGGACCCTTATTCATTAATTCTTCAAGTAGAACTTGGACTCGGGGATCTCGGGGATGGGTTTAACCTCAAGTTCGTCGTGGAATTTGGAGTAGGGGTGCGTTGATTTCTTCGTGGAGAGACTCGAGGACGTGCCTGATTTTTATTTTGCTAACAAAGTTGTTTGAGGGTGTCAAGGTGGTGAACTGTATGTTCGATTAGTTGCTACATCTGTAATTTTTACTCTCACTTACCGTAAAATTGGCATTGAATCCGGTTATTTCGCATCGAGTAGATGGATGGTTGAATTGAAACTTAGGAATCATCAATGTTAGAGGCGAAATTGAAACTTGAAATCAATATTGCATTCATTAGTTAGGTCAAGTTGTCCACTCAAGTCTGATTAGCGGGTACATGAGTAATTTCGAACTATAAGTTGGAAATTGAGTAGGAAAAAGGTGAATTGAGTTAGAAATTGGTAGAAAATGCCTAATTGAGTAGATCGGGTGCATGAGTAGTGAGGAAAATAAAGATAAAGGCAAAGAACAAGTAGAGAGGATGATTGAAAAAAAAAAGCATATGGAGGGACCATGTCGCCATAGAGTTTCAAACTCAGACAGTTCATCAACTCAGTTCCCCAAACTACTGGCCGACGAACCAAAAAAAAAATCATGTACGTGGCTAACACTCATATGCAAGCAGACAACGAACAGAGAGGCTGAAAACATGAAAAGTTCAATTTAACTGGGTGTAGTTGAAAGTAATTACCTGTATTTCACATAGGTGATTAGGGAGTGCACAAAAAGAATTTAAGCGTACAAGAAATAATTGTACTTAAAAAGTTTTACGTGACACTATGGAAGCCTCCCACCACAAGGATGGGAGCCTCCCACGATAAATGATGGGAGACCATGAGGCTCGCCCAACAAATGGTGGAAGCCTCCCACAAGGCTCCCCAACAAATGGTGGAAGCCTCCCACAAGGCTCCCCAACAAATGGTGGGAGCCTCCCATTACCCAAGGCAAGCCTCCCATTGAAGGTTGGAACCAGTATTGGTAACCTTTGGGAGGCTTCCAGCCATGATGTGGGAGGCTCCCAAAACTGGAGGAAGGCTCCCACCCAAATTATGGGAGGCCTCCGAGACAAAGATGGGAGACAATGGGAGTGCCTGGGAGGCCGCCACATGTAACAGTGGGAGAGGGTGGAAAGGGCAAGAGGACAGATGGGAGGCTGCGAGATGAGGGATGGAAGAGGGTGGGAGCAGTAAAAGTGTTCACTGATATTCATTTGAACTAATATGTACTAATATCCGCTATAACATTGATACAGACATACAGTCACTGTTACCTGACCTAGCTGGTAGTGTGCAGATGCCGGTATAATATTTGTATGCAGGTACCCCAGCCGTACGGGTAGGCTGGTACCCCCGCCGGTTTGATATTTGTATGCAGGTACCCCAGCCGTACGGGTAGGCTGGTACCCCCGCCGGTTTGATATTTGTATGCGGGTACCCCAGCCATACGGGTAGGCGGGTACCCCCGCCGGTTTGATATTTGTATGCGGGTACCCCAGCCATACGGGTAGCCTGGTACCCCCGCCGGTTTGATATTTGTATGCGGGTACCCCAGCCATACGGGTAGCCTGGTACCCCCGCCGGTTTGATATTTGTATGCGGGTACCCCAGCCGTACGGGTAGGCGGGTACCCCGGCCGGTATAATATTTGTATGCGGGTACCCCAGCCGTACGGGTAGGCGGGTACCCCCGCCGTACGGGTAGGCGGGTACCCCGGCCGGTATAATATTTGTATGCGGGTACCCCAGCCGTACGGGTAGGCGGGTACCCCCGCCGTACGGGTAGGCGGGTACCCCTGCCGGTTTGATATTTGTATGCGGGTACCCCAGCCGTACGGGTAGGCGGGTACCCCGGCCGGTATAATATTTGTATGCGGGTACCCCAGCCGTACGGGTAGGCGGGTACCCCTGCTGGTTTGATATTTGTATGCGGGTACCCCAGCCGTACAGGTAGGCGGGTACCCCAGCCGGTATAATATTTGTATGCAGGTACCCCAGCCGTACGGGTAGGCGGGTACCCCAGCCGGTATAATATTTGTATGCGGGTACCCCAGCCGTACGGGTAGGCTGGTACCCCCACCGGTATAATATTTGCACCAGTATTGGGCGGTAAAAATATTATTTTGCCTAGGGGGTGGGAGTGGTGGAAGCTGATGGGAACTGATCAATCTGGGAGCCTCCTAGGAAGCTTCCACAGTGGGAGTGCCCCATGAAATGACACCCAGTTAGGGTAGTTATCTAACATGTTTTATCCACCCTATTTGGGTATGTTATATGACTGCCTAGACTGGTCCCCACTGCAAAGCCGTACTTGCGCTCCAGTCCCAACCACGCGTCTAGTAGCTGCTCGTAGCGCCCACCGATGTTCTTGCCTGAGATTTGCCCAAACGCGTATCGCAGCCACGCTGGCGCGTCCGTGGGGCAAGTCGGCCGCTGCGGACTATTCCCTAGACTCCCCTCCCTCAGCGCACCAAGTGCAGCGCGACTCGGAGGAGGTACAGCCAGCGCGGCAGAGGTGCCACCTGCGTCGTTGCCGCCAGACGCGGGAGGAGTGGACACGTCGTTGGGCGGTGGAGTCGGCGTGTCGTTGGGCGGTGGGGTGGGCGCGTCGTTGGGCGGTGGGGTGGGCGCGTCGTTGTCGCCAGACGCAGGTTGGGCCGGCCCTGGGTCCCTGTCGCCAGACACGGCCGTTTTGCTGCCTCTCCCCGCAAAGCGCGGTTTGGGACGCGGGGCCGGCATGACAGCGTCCAGATCACCCCCCGACCCCGACGCCTCGCCGTCGACGGGGGCCGGAGGCATTTCTACATCGCCATCTCCGCCGCTACCCCCTATCCCACCGTCCTCCTCCTCACCTCCTCCACCTTCTCCGTCCTTCCCGCCCCGACTAGATCTGCGGCGAGGCCCGTCGCCGGCGGCGGCAGCGGGCGCTTTCTTTGCCCGCTTCCCCCCCCGTCGCCTTCTTGCCCACCGGCACAATCCCTATCGCCAGACGCGACGCCGACAGCAGGGCGTCGTTGCGGGCCATGTTCGCGTTGCGCTCCTGCGCGTATCTCCGCCCTTCCTCTATTCTCGCCGCTTTGTCCGCTCTTCTCGCCGCCTCAGCCTCGTCCTCCTCTCTATTGCTGTTGTCGTCCCCCCCTGTGTTCTTCCCTTTCTTCGCAGCTCCCCCCGCCTCTTCCTCTACCGCCCGCTTCCTTTTCTTCACCCCAGTGGTCGGCGCCGTCGCCTTAGCCTTCCCCTTCCCCTTCGCTTTCTCCTTCTTCTCGTTCCTCTTCTTCGCCTTCTCTTTCCCCTTCTTCCCCCCATCCTCCTCCTCGCTCTCCTCGCTCTCCTCCTCCTCATCGTCCGATGACGACGATGACGACGATGACGACGAGTCCGAATCAGAGTCCGACTCTGGGACGTCGGAATCGAAGGTGAACAACCCCGCCTTCAAGGGCTCTGTGCTCGGCAGCGCCGCCTCACTACATTCCTCCGCACCTTCAGTAACAATCCTGTCAGCCACGTTCTTGGATTTCACCTCTATTGAAATTGTACTCACTGAATGCCGTCGCTAGATATTCTTTCAAGTACCCCACAACGTCGCGGTTCCAACGTTGCTTGTCCCAGCCGGGGAACGGGGTAGGCACCGAGGCCAGATTGCTCCCCACAGAGAGGCTATGAGTAATCGAGGATCAGCACTCGGTATCATTAGCGGGAGGCGCACTAAGTAAACATACTGCACAGTGCCAATCTCTCCGGCGTATCGTGGGATCGGCCCACCGAGGAGGATGTAGCCTTTGAGGCCCGTATAGTCGTGAAGTCCCTTCATAATGGGCGCAATGAATCGCCCAAAGCCGTCTATACATCTATTTCCAAGAATGTCAGCGTTTCCTCCATTGAGATAAATCAAAACCTACCGCTGGCGCGCCTCTGGAGATTTCGATGGACCTTCCTTCATGCCCTGGGCGTAATCCAGCTTCGCCTGCTTGGCCTCTTCTTTGGCCCGGGCACTAATCTCGTCTTGTTCCTCCTGGGGCAGCGCAGCAAAGAGTTCCCTAGCGACAGCACACCGAAACGGCGCATTTGGCTTCTTGGTATTGGCGCTGCCGTCGGCATTGATTGACTGCTCCTTCCAGCGTTCAGCGACGACAGGGGCGATGACGGTGCCATAGGACTCGTGCATAAATTGCTGGAAAGCTTGTCTTGCTTTTGGTGGGCGACGAGAGACCCGAGAGTTTAGCGAGCAAGACGGAGAAAGGGTTGTCGCGCATGGCGGCCTGAGACGTCAAGCCGTTACGGAGAGAACGCACACGATATTTGAGCCATCGGCGGATTCGCTGCAGGTGAGAGTGATGAGATACGCGTCTGGTCACAGGTGGTCACACCTCACCTCGTTCAAGCTCTTGATGGCGTCGTGTTTCAACGCCCGCTCGTTCTCATCCAGTGGCTCGGGAACAGGCGGGGCGAATGGGTCGTAAACTGGAAGAGGTAACTCTGGTTCTTCGTGGTCCGCAAGTCGCCAAAGAGATGCACGCGTGATACTCATTGCAGACTTTCTGCAGATAATCGCGTTCTGCACGCCAACCCCGCTCCAGAGCGTCCGCGTAGCCTTCGACGTGAGGCTTCATCAGGGCTTCGCACGCCCCCTCAGCCCACATCTTGTTATTTCTCCGCAGCTCTTTGGCCTTGCGTTTCCACGCGCGCACTTTGGATGTTTTGCTCTTTTGTTTGCTCATGCTCTGCGTTACCTGTCACCGACTCGCTCATGGCCAACAAAAAACTCCTGGACTCACGGGTTTTCTCTTGCTTTGAGGGCTTCCTGTCAACGCGTTGAAGTAAAAAAAGAGGGACTTTGTTGGCGATCGCAAGAGAACAACCAAATCACCAGATAAACAAAACACTCCATGCGCCTCCGGAGCTAACACACTTACCCGGTCCTATTAAAGCCAAATCCCCTCGTGCCAAGTGTCCCTCTGCCCTTTCCTCCCGTTCCCAATGCCTTTGACTGACCCCGCAGAAGGCGCGGCTCCCTCTGCGCCTTCCGCTGTCTCTGCCACTGCGCTCGCCTGTGAGTTCTCAAATCTATGTCTCCCTTCTGTTTTAACCTCTCATTCCGGCAGGAACTGCAACTTTAGCCCCGGTCTGCCCCGTGCCTGCCCAAGCCGCGCACCCCCCTCTCCTCGCCACTGGTAAGTCAAGTCTACTTTCTTCCTGCTTCATTTGCGCTGATCAACCACCTCCCAGTTTCTGCGCAGCCGTCGAGCCGGATCCACGCCGACGGCCCTTGGATCTCCGGTCGCTTTTTTTCCGTCCTGCCCCCCAGCCCCCTGGCGCCCATCACCGACCTCGACCAAACGTGGTACGCGGTCATCAAGGGCCGTTACGTGGGCGTGACCCCCGACAACGCCCTCGACGGTGCGGCCACCGTCCGGGTCTCTGGAGCTGGCCACAAAGGGTATACGACCCAGGCCGCCGCCCTCACCGCTTTCAATCGCGCTCTGGAGGGTAATCTGGTCGTTGTGGTACCCGACGTCTAAGGTTGGTGCCTCCCCTCTTTCAAGTTCTCGCCCTTTCTGATGTCTTTTGCGCCTCATTTCTTTTTCGTCTCATCTATCTCAAATCTATCTATCTCCTTCTATTTATTTCGCTAGTAGTTTTGATCGTAGAATTTTTGATTCGCTGCCTTCCCCACGTGATTGCACCGTATGAAAGCTGGTCACGGTGATCCCTCTTGGCAAGACCCATCATGGTACGCCCCACGCGCCATTCTGCTTCCAAGAAAAAGTTGCTCACCCTGCACAGTCTCTCGTCGACAGACTCGTCGTCATCTACCCCACCACCGAAACTATCCGCAGTATCATCCCTTTGGCCATGAAACCACAGCCTCTCACCTTGAGCGAGCCCGGCCTTCTCGACAGCCTGCTTGACAGCCCGGATACGTGTGAACGGTGCCTCAAGCCCAATTTCAAGCACGCGGCGATCCCCGGGGCAACGTTCACGATCCTGATTTCTTGCCCCCATCGTCCCGACCCCGACTATCCCCTCTACCGCAACAAGGCTGTTGCGAAAATCCTACCGGACAGCCGGCAGCACCAGACTTGCATGGGGAACCTCCTCGTCGTCAAACACGCCCTCGTCGCAGACCCAAACGTGTCCAACGCCAACCTACCCGTGATTGATGTCGCGTCCAGCGATCTTCCATATTTGGATGAATTGGTTCGCCGGTGAGTAAATGTTTATCTGTTGATTCCCCCACAAAATCTTTGCCAGCCTCACCCTCGAAGAGAGTGCGCAATACGAGGTTCTCCAACGTGCGGCTCCGGTACGCGCTCAATTGCTGCCTGCTGAATTAAGTCTACAGGTCCGTCCCCAACGACCCCACCTCCCGACTACGCGGAGATAGGACCTCGCAACTCTGCACCCCATACTCCAACCGCGCGTCCGCGACACCCGTCAATTCCTGCCTCTAGCAGTTCGCCATCTTCTTCTTCTCCCACAGTCTACAGGTTCTCCTCCCCCCCTCAAACCAGCTATTATGCGGACTGGTCTGCTCCCTCCAAACGCCAATGCTATTTTGCCAACTGAACTTACATTCCCTAGGTCGCAGGCCGCCACTCTCACCCAGGCCTCCCCTCATTCCACCGTACACGCAGTGCGCAAAAAGTCCAAACCGCGCTCAAAGAAGGCCGCGTATGTCGTCTTCCGCGGGCGCCAAATCGGCAAAGCAGCGTACAGCTGTAGTCCCTTCTGATGATGTGTTTTTTAACAGGGACGCTGTCCGCACCGCCACCTCCGGTGTCCAATTCACCCTTCACCAGCGCTACACCACCGTCGACGAAGCCCACGCCGCCTTTGACATAGCCACGTCAAACGGCTGGACCTGTGTCTCCAATTTCTGGACTGCTACGCCCGTCCTACCGTCGCAGGCGCCTCTCCCTCTGTCCAATGAGCCTTCGGATTTCGATGGCCCTAGCCTCCACCATCGCTCAATCGACGACCCTTGGTACGTTGTCTACGCCGGTGTGAACCCCGGCGTCTTCGCCACCAGGTCCGTCATGTTCTCCTCCACATCCCTCGCCTTCCATATTGATTTCTCGAGCAGCGTCGAGTGCGCACTTAATGTCCTCGGGATTCAGTCCTCGTTACACGAAAGAGCGACTTCTTACGCTGAGGCCGTCGCTAAATTTGAGCGCGCGACAACGCGCGGGGAGGTCCGTGTCCACCGGGCGCGGGTCGCGTAGCGTAGTTTACTTCACTGGATGTTTGATATATGCAAAATGAAGTGTTCTTCGTGTCCCTCTCCGTGTGTGTCAGCAAAAATTCAACCAAGTGGAGACTGAGACAAGCATACCTGGGTCGCAAAGTGGACCAATCTGGAGCACTCGTTACGGAAGTATGGAGCACTCACCACGGAAGTATGGAGCACTCGCTACGCACCCGAGCTGGAAGTCGAAGAGGACCCATGACCCCCAAATCCCTCCCAAGCGACCTCAAAATATTGCTGCGTCGAGCGTTGACCCATCTCCACCTTCAGCGCAAATCTTGCCCTCTTCGACCGTCAGCACCATGGGCTATCCCTGCCTCGTGATTTCAACCGTTCCACCCAAACCTCATCTTCTTTTTTTTTTCTGGCGATCCGAGGCTCTGTGCATTTAATTAGCAAAAAATTGCCATACATTTGTGAGTGGAACAGCTGTCGCTGGGCCATTTTTTTTTTTTTTTTGGGCGTTGAACGTCTATTCAAGCTGGGTTGGAGCTGTGGTCTGTTGTTCAACTTGTTCAGGTTTTGAACTTTTCGTGTCGCCCAAACTTACTTCCACCAATTACCAAAATTCCGGCACCCAAAAATTGCTAATAATATGTCCACCCACCTCACCATTTCTCTGGGCCATTCAGACATGCTTAGGCATCCAACCGTTCCAAATGTTCCTCAACTGAGAATATTTTGGTTAGGCGATGTCAGGGACAGTCGGACCGAGGTCGATCAATCTTTTTTTGGCCTTATCCATCATGTCTGGTGCTCGCCACCGCTCTCGGGAGGAAGAGGAAGACCGACGAATTATAGCCAGCATTCACGCTGTGATACGGACTGCGGTTCCGTGAGTTGTCTGACCGGGTGTGGTATAGTCAGGCAAAAGCACGAAATTAGTTCGTCCTCTAGAGGGAAATTTCTCTGTCGCGGAGATTCGTCTGCTACTGTAGTACACGCAATGTTATGTATTTTTAAAAGGTGGTGGTGGTGGTACAGTTCCTTCCATACGGAATGAACAGTCTCGCTAGGTTCCTCGAGGATTTATTTCCTCGTTGGGGGGGCTAGCCTTCCAGGAAAGCTTCGATCGGAGGGTTTTCTACACTTGCGCGAAGGGGGAACGCTCCGCAAGATGAACGCCGTTCCGTGTCGAGATGCCTGGGCTATATGGTTCCTTTTCTTATCCCCTTGCCTCGTATAGGTTGGGCAAGCAGTATCTTCAGAACTGTTGAACACAACGCGTACGGGTTATAGTGTAGTCCTTCGTAACCCGGCTTTTTCTCTACGCTGTGGTGGTACGGCCAAGGAGTGTCAATTCCGTGGGCGTGTGTGAGGCGAAGTGGTGAGAATGAATCGTGAAGTGGTTATAATCGAATTGGATAAGCCTTCCGCGACGATGGGGGTGGTACTCCGCGCACGGATCTGCGTTCGAGGCCCAAGCCAACGGTTACACGCTGCTAAGTTGGGCTGCTGGCCGTTTGGAAGTTTCGCCGCGCGTACTACAACCACGCGAGCTATCAACGCCGATGTTTTCTATAATTCCTTCTGGCTCGTTCTATTGAGCTGGAAGTACTACGGACAAGCCTCCTTGATTGAAGCTTTGGCCCAATTTGACCTTGGTTGATCCCACGGAGGGCGGCGCAACCTGAGCGAGTATGTATTTTGACTAGATTCTCACCCCGTATGATCGAGGGGGAGTAGCTTAGGTATGAGCAGTGGGAGGTAGTAAGATGCATTCTTCTACGGACGTCCCTGCTTTTATACTAATTTCTTTCCGACCGCCGCGCGCGACCTTGTTCCTCATTCGTCCACGGACCCCTTTCAACACTGCCCTCCTTGCCTCGCGGCGAGGATCTCCATGCTCTCCCGTGCGCTTGAAGGAGATACCTAACCCATGGACCGTAACGTTGCTGCCCGTGCGCCCAATTTCCGTACTCCGTAGCTCGCACCTCCTTCCGTAGCCTTGATATGTACCGCGTGGCGGCACTTTCCGTACCCCGTGTAGTACCTCTTCCGTGTTGTGCGTATGCGTCATGTCGATTTGTTAATTTTCGTGAGGTCCGTGGCGCTTTGGGGATTTATTTGGTGGTAGGCCTGGTGGCGTAACTGGTAACGCGCGCCCTTGCTACGCAATATGACAATTGCGAGACCCTGCTGGTTGTTCGAGGTATTGGCCTGGTGGCGTAACGGTAACGCGCGCACTCGAGTTCTACTTCTCCACGATATTACAATTGCGAGACCCTCGTTCGATTCGAGGTCAGGCCATGTACCTTTTTCCCCACAGGAGAGAATCAACCGTGGGTCGACACCTTTTCTTTGACGTCTTGTAGTGTAGACCCGGTGGCATAACTGGTAACGCGCGCAATTGTAGTCTCTTCACAATATTGCATAATTGCGAGTCCCTCGTTCGATTCGGGGTCGTGTCGTTTTTTGCTTCCCTTTTCCCACAGGAGAGAATCAACCGTGGGTCGACACCTTTTCGATGTCTTGTAGCGTAGACCTGGTGGCGTAACGGTAACGCGCGCATTATCGGTTCCTCGCAATATTGCACTATACTGCGAGTCCCTCGTTCGAATCGGGGTCAGGTCGTTTTTTGCAACCTTTTTCTGTGCGTGCTCCGTAGTGCGTATTTGCCTTTTTCAGCCACGGAGAGAGCGTATCACAAAGTGATAGCTCACAACGCCTACCGTTACTATGAAAAGTTTGTTTTGCAATTCACATGAGTTATTTTTTTTTGAACCATTACCGCCAGAAACCGTGAGGAACGTAACAGGCAAACTCAGGAACGCATGAGACGCCTGCGCGCCCAGGACGCTACCATCTCTGCAGAAGATCTTACCGCTCGCCTTGAGGCCCGCCGCGAGTCCGCGCGCAAATATCGAGAGAAGTGCGCGCCACGGTCGCGTTGCATTGTTGTAGCTCATCAGTTTTGCCTTTGCAGGAACCGCCGCAAACTAGCGCAGAAGGCGCGTCAGGCGCGAGCACAGGCAGCCCAGCTCCGACGCCAAGGATCTTGACGTTCTCTCATAGTACTCAGTTTCAGTAGATGTTCCCAATGTCGCGCACAAATATTAATTGCATTGGGTGATACCGTGATTACAGGTAGTAGTACTTCAGTCCGACGAGTCGCCAATGGCTGCAGGGTTCTTGCGACGGCGCACCAGACGAGTTGCCCCGAGCGGCTTCGGGGCTCGAGGGCGGAGGGCGCGGGCAGCAGCATGGGCGGCCCCCTCCTCAGCTGCTTCGAGGTCCTTGCGCGCACGCCGCATCATCTGACGCTGTGCTCGCATTCTCACCTGCTCCTTTTCGGGGTTAAAGGGACCTTGGCAACTGGTTAGCGATGGAGATTTTGATATGATGTAAGTGGAGACACACTTGGAGGCGGTGAACAAAGCACGACCCAAGGATCTGCGTCCTCCGGCTCTTCCGACATAAAAAGGCGGTCTGTTGGTTAGTTAGCACATTAGAAATATGTTGCGTGTGTGGGGCCGACCTACACTTGCGCTTCTTAACGGGAGAGTCGACGACGACCAAAGGATTGGCGGCGCAGTCTCCTGGAGTGTCCTTGGCATCTGCCTTGGCGGGTGGCGCGGGCGCCGCCTGATCAGATGGTCGTGTGGTTCGCTTGATCAGAGATGGCAGGCCACCGTTGATGATGCGAACTGAAAAACACATGAGTGCTCAGCGCTCGAGGAACAATGAACAGAGAGGCGCACGGTGCAGGGGTGGGTATTTGTCCACAGGCTTGGCTTTCAGCGACGCGCGACGGGTGGTTGGTGCGACGGGAGGAGCGAGAGCGCGGGTTGGTGCCTGGCTGATAGTTGATAGAGGAGCAATATGATCTGAAATGATGTTACATAGTGGACGCGAGGGATAGCAGAGTAGGGGCCTCCTACGATTCGCGGGCGTTGATAAGCCGTGAAAATGACTACGCGTGAAAAGAGGCAAATCTTTTCATTTTAAACGTGAACTATTTCGCTGGCAAGCTATCATATAGAGCGGTTTGTGACCTCGCACAAGTCCGACTAAATGGTCCAGATGGCTAGGCAGACCCTGTTATGTGCAAACTGTTCTATGGGCAGGGAGTACCACTAATAGTTGAGTCGCTGAACACCAAGTACACGAACTAGACGGATATGTAATAAGATTCGGAAAGGCCAAAGTGTCAGCCAGACCACCTACTACGAGGGGGAGTGAAAGGAACTATACCAGTAACAAAGACTCCGAGTTCTGAACCAAACGCGCTCAACTATTTGCTTGCGACTGTTTCGACTTGGGACGCGACGCGAACTACCACGTGACAATGGGGCCGTGCCGAGGCTTAAAGTGTTTCTCCAACCCGGAAAACCAACCGAGGCACGATGATGACATTTGGGTACATGTGATTAAACTCGGAAAGCCAACCGAACCAAGGAACGACTTGGCGTCCATCTCGGATAGCCAACCGAACTATTTGGAGAAGTCCAACCCTTCGATCAGTATGATCAAACGAGATGCCGAGTGATCCGGGAAGTTGAACCAAAGACCAAAGTACGACTATGTACAAGGGCACTGTCAAATATCTTGCCTAGTCATGAACTAGAAGGGCTAACATGCCAGCGTGCGCTCCAGGTAGGCTGGAGGCAAACAGTTGAAGAAGACTGGAAAGCGGAAGGAATCTAAAACACCCAACTCATCCAAACATTACAACAATTTCACGTGGACCTCGGAAGCCACCCGACCAGCCAATTGGAAGAAGAACCGAAATAGTCAGAGCCGCAGAGCTCGGATAGATACCCGAATGGACTCATAATATTTCCTTAGTCATACATTTCTGAACCATGTATAAAAGCACAGTAGAGTAGAGTAGTTAGGCAGCAGATTCCCCCGGGACATTGGCAAACCCGCCATTGGTTCTGGAGTTTCGTGTTCACGGACGAACTAGTTGCTACCAAGCGCTTGTATTCCCGAATTGATTGATTGATAGACTCGATTTGACTTGAACGATTGGACTAGACCAGACTTGATTGACTTGATTGACTTGACCTGACCTGACCAACCGACTTGACTTGACTTGACTTGACTTGACCGATTTGACCCACTTGCGCATAAGACCGAAAGTCTACTGTTGCATCCAAGTTCTTCCGAAGAACAAACATACCCACGCCGGTTTAACCAAGCCGTTACCATCCATAACTCCCCGCTTTCGAGCAAAAACCCTAAAAGTGCACAAACCAGTAGCCAACTAGACCGTCGAACTCCTTCGAACCAGAAGTCGAGTAGTCTAAACAACTTGCGCAATCTTGAACTATTTGAACAACTTGATCTATATAAGCCTAATACTTGGCTTCCACCCCCGAACAAACCTGTTCATCACGAAGTGACCAGTGGTTGAGAGTAGTTTGGTGTTAGTTTTGGTGTTTAGTTGGAGATATATTTCCATCTATCTCACCTTAGCGAGCATTTTCCCATTCCACCCGTGCACGTAGTGAAGACCTTTCATCTGGAGCCCACCGCGAGGGGTAATAGATCATAAAATCGTTCAAAATTGAGCAAAGCTTGCCAGACACGACCACAAGTCTTTCTGAAAGCACAAACGGACTTGAATTCTTCGGAATCTTAAGCCCACCCACTCGGACACGCTGCAATCGAACGAGCAGAAGTCTGACAGCAACTCTTCATCTGAAGAGGAAAATACTATCTCTTCACAAGGGACGTATTGGAATATACAACCAGGTGCCAGAAAAACTAGAGTATCTCGTAAAGCAGCAGAAGCATCTGTTACGGGAACTAGTTCAAAGAACACGAGCATCGTAGAGAAAGCAAGAGCCGGACAAGCAGAGAAAACAGCTGAGCGGACGAGTGCTATTAAAGAACTCAGAAGCCACGTTTTAGCCCACGGTGCAAAGACCAAAGAATCCCAAAAACCTGACTCAAGGTTAAAGGACAAACTGGATACTTTAAATACTCCTGGTGCTTCCTCCACTTCCCGAACTCAATCTCCACCTGCAACGCCTTCAACGAACACTCCAGTAGATCAGAACACGTCTATTCCACCCGGATCAACATCCGGAACATCTGCAACAAACCAGTTGCCCCCGCAGAATCCGTCTGTTTCTCAGCCGATAGCCCTTGTAGCTCCGGTTCAAACCCAGACACCAACTCGAACACACTCCGTTTCTTCCAAAATGTCTGGAACAAACTTTAGAATGCCGCAACCCTGGGACACCAGGAGTTGTCCCCAATTTGATGGCTCAACGGCCGAGAGCTTGATGAAGTTCTTGCGTTTCTGCAAGCTGATTATCCAAAATGCTGGAATTAGCCAAAGCGACGAAAAGAAAGCCGTAGTCCTGAAGTACCTGTCCATAAACACGGCAGCGGAATGGGAGTCCCTTGAATCGTATCAGAGAGATTTCGATGAATGGGTAGAAGAGATAGAAGACTTGTTCCCAGAGATTAAGACTTTCCAGATCGGTTCGCTAGACGAACTTGATAAAATCTGTAAAAAGTACCCTGGAATTAGGAAATCTGAACAAGGAAGAATCAAGAGGTTCAACCTATCGTTCAAAAACGAGGCAGAGAAACTTGCTAAACCGCCTACCCTGGTGTTAAACGAGGGTTTGGTGAACAAGTACATGACCTGTTTCGAGAACTCCTTTGCCAATGAAATAGAACTCATGGTGTCACAAACGATGTATTGGAACAAAAGCCAGAAAAAGAGTGGAGTCGTCAGTGGAACGACCCCAGCTGGAGCCAATCCAGTAATCGGACCTAATGTTTTGGATCGACCAGAGTCGACTCTCCCTTTAGAAGAAATAATGGGAATAGTTGAGATTCTGGCCCAGAGCAATAACCGACGAGCGATCAATGCAGCAAACTCGATTGGGGAAGCGACGTTAATGATTGGACTTGGGGGAAATTCTGGAAAAGATTCCTCCTCGGAAATGGTTAAACTGCGTACTGAACTATCAGAGCAGATAGACACATTTTCCGGGGACTTAGCCAAACTAAAAGACGCCCAGGAGCTGTCCGAGAAGAGAACCACCGCTAGTATTCAAAAACTGGAGGAGCGTTCGAACTCGAACATGCAACGGATTGAAGACGCACTGAGAGATATGACTCGAGACCTTCGTGGTCCAGCACCTCATCAGGAAGTCAATCAGCCTGGACAATCGTCGAATAAAGGGCAAGACAAGAACTACCAGTACCAAGGCCAAGAAAGAGAATGTTTCTATTGCTACTTGAAGGGGCATATGGTTCGCGAATGTCCGTATAAACGAGAGCACATAGACATGGGTAGAATCCTAATTGAGAACGGCAGAATGAGATTGGGCGATGGCCAACCATTTCCGAGATATCCAGAAACAAAGAGTCAGAAGCAGAGGGTTGATGATTATTATGCAGGCAAGATGGTACCTGGGGCTCCCCAGGTGTTCAATCAGTCTTATAATCACCCCCATGTTGAAACAATTAGTAACTGGCATGTCAGTATTGCGGACACCTTGAAAGAAGTATATGATTCAAGGGAAGATGAGACTCGGACTCAACAAGTCCAGGAGTACATCCGTCAGTACCACTCGAAATTGGAAGGAGTACACCCGATAGCCAACTATCAGACCCAGATAGTTCCTCAGTATAGCGGACCAGTTAGGACTTATGTGCCAACTCACCCGGCTATGCAACCTGCTCAGTACCAAGTCCCTGACTTTGCGGTGAACACACAAGTTCAGACCCAGAAAGCAGAGGACGAGCCGCTCAGTATGAAGCAAATGATTCAGTTCATGACAGCAATGAAGGCAGCAGACGCACAAATCGAGCAATCTCCGGAACAGTTTGTTCAGACCAGGAAGGCCGCCCGTGAGGGAGGCTCTGGTTCGTCAAATTTCTGAGGAGTTCGATGAAGGCGGCTGAGGATTCAATCCAGAAACCAGCCAAGCTGCCGGAGGACCGATCAAGAGCTGGTTCAGATAGAACAATCATGACTGAGGCGACTAAAGGAAGTGAAAAACCAGGAAAGCGGAAGAAAATTGTTGAAGTGGAAATACCGTCTGGACCTAGATGGAGGGATTCCAAACTTCCGAAAGTTCCCAAGAAAATCCAACTTGATGACGAACATTCGGAAGAGGAACCCGAGTTGCCTTACAAGCAAGTACCTGAAGTAGACCACAAGGCCGACCAGAGAAATAAAGCACCTGCGGAGAATATACCCATGAAGCCTAAAAAGCATCATAAGGACCGTCCGCAGGAGGCTAAAAACTCAGGCAATATACCCGTGGAAAACAAAGGGAAACAAGATGAGAAGACTCTGGCTGAAAAAGCCTATGCCATCGTCCGTCCAATAGACAAAGCTGGTACCATCGACAAATTAGTTGATGAGGTTTGGAAAACACGGCTTTCCCCTGAACTGGGTGATCTAGTCCGTGCCTCACCTAAATTAGCTGAGGTATTAAGGAAAGCCTTGACAAAGAAGCGTGTCAAGCCTCCACGAATCAACGAATCTGTGGGCACTTTAAATCAAGAGTGCGCCTTTCCGTATATGGAAGACGAGATCGAGATAGGAATTGCGGATGACGCGTTGGAAATGGACGACTTACCACTAGTGGATAGCTTCTATATTTCCACGCAAAAGGACAATGACTTTGATAAAAGGGTTGAAGTTGGGAACATAATAGTTCCCGACCCTTATCTACTATACCTGGCAAGTTTGGGCCCTGATGAAAGCCCAAAACCGGTATATGTTAGTAGGGATTCAGCCAAACTCAGAGCAGTGTTCCCCAAAGTGAATGATAGTGCCTACGTAGAGTCTGTGGTCGACAGTGGTTCCCAAATTATTTCGATGGCTCTGCGAGAAGCAGAAAAGTTGAAACTAAGCTGGGACACTGATCTCCAGATTTACATGCAGAGTGCCAACGGGCAGTTGAAGAAGTCGGCTGGATTAGCCAGGAATGTACCATTCGTGTTTGGAGACATTACAGTGTACTTACAAGTGCATATAATTGATCAACCAGCGTACAAGGTACTACTTGGCCGGCCATTTGACATACTCACTGAAAGTTGGGTCCGGAACAAACCAGATGGTGGTCAGGATATACTCGTGAAAGATCCGAATACGGGAAAGAGATGCGTTGTGCCAACCAGGGCACGAGGTACCTACACCGCGGAGGATGAGGAACGAGCTGAACTCGCCAAAGGGGACCGACCGGATGTTCCGTCTAAAGGCCCGTCCAAACAGTCGGATTTCTTTGAAGCCAAACCAGGCCCATCAAAGCAAAGTCGAACTGTGCGAATGGAATCCGTACCAGACGAAGATGACTCTGACTACTACGAGGAATCAGATGAGTCGGAAAGTGAATCAGATGATGACGATGAGGATTTTCACCGGTCTCCGAGGACTTGATAGAAGGCTTTCAAAGAGGAGAGATGGCGCTACAATTTGGCTTTAATGAGACAGGGGAGTTGGAGATTCAGGGATACATGGAGCCTAGAAATGGAGAGAGTTTCTCAGAAGATGAAGTCCGAGAAGCTTACATTTCAGCTTCAAGAGGATCTGAGTCGATGCGCGCTGACCATCGGGCAAGAGTGCTATTCAACGAGTTTGTCACGCCAAACCGCAAGCAGAGAAGATCTGGAGTTCAGCATCAAGTATTCACTTGGGACGAAAAAGTCCCCGACCATTTGAACCATATGGCCGAGAAAAGATTAAATCGTGGGAAAGTTCCGAAGCATGATATGCAAAAGGACAAAAAGTGCAGTTGTTGCCAAACAGTAGAATGGATAATGTCTAAAGATACTAAGAAAGGCGCAGCACGCAATCAGAAAGGGAAGAAGCAGGCGTCTAAACGGATACCAGCTACCCCGACTCTGATAAAGAGAGTATACGCCACCAAGAAGTATAAACCAGTAGCATTGAAAGTGCGGCCGGTATATACTGATCTACCAGAGCAATTCAGGATTCAGAGGAATATCATTGGAGACCCTCTACAGGACATGCCAGGGCTATCACCAAATCCATCAGACTTTACGCCAACTGGGCGGTACACAGTGGACAGGAAAGAAATAATTGACAAAATACACGCGAAGGACTTCCTATGGTTGGAGGAGAAGAAATTGCTTCACAACTTTATGATGATCCAGAACGAGGCTTTTGCATGGGACGACTCCGAAAGGGGAAGCTTCAGACATGACTTCTTTCCTCCAGTTGAGATACCGGTTATTGAGCATAAGGTTTGGGTTGAGCGGAGTATTCCGATCCCCAGAGGACAGTTGGAGATGGTTTGCGACATTATTCGAAAGAAAATAGATGCTGGAGTCTACGAACCATCAAATGCTTCGTATAGAACCAAATTCTTCGGTGTTGTAAAGAAAGATGGCAAAAGCATCCGTCTAGTCCATGCTCTGGAACCCTTGAATAAAGTTACTATTGCGCACTCAGGTATTCCTCCGGCAACAGAGGAATTAGCAAACCACTTTGCTGGAAGAGCCTGTGGAGCTGTACTGGACTTATATTCGGGGTATGATCATCGAGATATATCTGAAAACAGTCGGGACTATACGACCTTTCAGACACCGTTTGGAGCACTGCGGCTAGTAAAACTGCCACAGGGTTGGACTAACTCAGTTCCAATCTTCCATGACGATGTAACCTATATTCTCAGGGACGAGATCCCACACGTCACGATACCATACATTGACGATGTCCCGATAAGAGGACCTGGTTCAAGGTATCAAGACAAGAATGGAAAATACGAGACTATCCCAGAGAATGCAGGGATTAGACGTTTCGTGTGGGAACATTTCCAGAACTTGAATCGAATAGTACAGCGAATAAAGTATTGCGGAGGCACCTTCTCGGGTCTAAAAGCATTGCTCTGTCTTGATGAGTTTCCCGTCGTAGGACATCTCTGTTCTTTTGAAGGGCGGAGACCGTCTGAAGATCGAGTTGGAATAATTCTCAGATGGCCGGGATGTGAAAACGTTTCGGAGGTCAGACAGTTCCTCGGAGTTGTTGGACAGGTCAGGATGTTCATTAAGAATTATGGAAATATTTCCAGGCCAATTCAACAACTTCTAAGGAAAGACACAGAATTCGAGTGGGGAGAAAAGCAGCAAGCTTCGATGGATGCCATTAAAATGGAAGTCGCAAAATGCAGAGCACTGAAACCGTTGAATTATGAATGGGACTCAGATATTGTTCTTGCTGTGGACACATCCTGGAGGTCGGTCGGACTGGAAGTGTATCAATGCGATCCAGATGACCCAACCAAGAGGTACTACGCTAAATTTACCGCCATTCCTCTAAATGACAGAGAAGCCAGATTCTCGCAACCTAAGAGAGAACTCTACGGTTTGCTGAGAGCCTTGGATCGTATGCAATATTGGTTGTTGGGAGCGAGACGGCTAGTAGTTGAAGTTGACGCGCTCTACATCAAGGGAATGTTAGCGAACCCAGGGATGGGTCCTAATGCTACCATTAACAGATGGATCGAGAAAATCCTGATGTACCATTTCAGTCTGAAACATGTTGCGGGAAAAACGTTTCCTGTGGATGGTTTGTCTCGAAAGAGGCCAGCTGAAGGTGATGAAGAATGGCCGAATCCAGAAGATGGTTACGACGAGTATGAACTTCCTAAGGACCACCCTGAGTGGGACCACGAAGGGAGGACAACCATTGGATTTCGAAGACTTCAAGGGTGATATAGACACACGCGGCGGCTATGAGCAGGAAATCTTTGATACAGCTATTTGGGAGGGTGACTTCCAGAAAGAATGTGACAACGCTTTCATGGCCGAAGCGCAAAATATTGAGATCATCAAACAAGCCTACGCTGCTGAAGGACTTAAGGTTCCGCAGTTCTTGAATGTTCAGGCATCCGAGGAAGAACCACTTCTACCGGATGTTAAGTACAAACTAGACCCAGGAAGCCGAGAAGAGTATCCAGATGATCATAGATCTGATGTTGCGAAACAACTGGATGAACGAATTGACGCAATAAGCGAGTGGTTAAAGATCCATTACAGAGACCTAAAGAGTTTGGGGAGAACAGTCCGCATGCTAGACCAGCTGATGAATATCGGAAGTTCATGCGGTATGCCTCCAAATTCTACCGAGATAAAGTAACGGGAAAATTGTACAGGCAAGACGCGGAAGGACCTCCAAGGCTTGTAGTTGCAAAAGAGTACCGAATGTACATGATGCGAGCGGCTCATGACAGTCTTGGTCATAAAGGGGCATATGCAACCAAAAGCATGATTGATTTGAGGTTCTGGTGGCCGGACCTTTCTCAAGATGTGGACTGGTATGTAAAATCGTGCCACTTGTGCCAAGTGAGACAGAAGACGATGTTGAGGATTCCACCTAAAGCTACAATGACTCCGAGTATCTTTCAAAAGATTCATACGGATGTAATGGTTATGGGGGTGCCTTCTAACGGTTGCCGGCTAGTAGTTGCTGCAAGGGATTCTCTGACCAGATGGACAGAGGCCCGAGCACTTCGGTCTGATAATGCTGAAGCGTTGGGAAAATTCCTACTCGAAGAGATAATTTGTAGATGGGGTTGCCCACGGGAAATAGTTACCGATAATGCGGGACAGTTCCTTGCTGCTGTAAAATGGCTAGCTGCAAAATATGGAATAACGGGCATACGAATCTCACCATATAATTCACAAGCAAATGGTCCAGTTGAAAGAGGTCATTGGGATATGAGGCAGTCCATATATAAAGCCACTGGTGGAGACACCAGGAAATGGTATTGGTTCCTGCATCAAGTCGTTTGGGCGGATAGAATCACGATCAGGAGAGGTTTAGGCTGTTCTCCTTATTTTGCTCTCTGCGGCGCTCATCCAACTATACCTCTGGATATTGAAGAAGCGACCTGGCTGGTGGAATATCCGGGCGAAATATTATCAACCGCTGAGCTAATCGGCCTCCGAGCGAGAGCATTGGCTAAACACACGCAACATGTTGATGAAATGCGGGCAAGGGTTTCAGCGGAAAAACTTGCAGCAGTAAGGCGATACGAGAGAGTCCACGAGCACACGATCCGAAACTTTGATTTCAAACCCGGTGACCTAGTGTTGGTCCGGAATACAACCGTGGAAAAATCACTGAACACGAAAATGGCGTCCAGATATTTGGGCCCCATGGTAGTAGTTCGTCGTACAAAAGGTGGAAGTTACCTTTGTTGCGAAATGAACGGTGCAATGTATCACGGGAAGATTGCACAATTCAGAGTGATTCCTTACATGGCCCGGAAGCGTCTGGATTTGCCCAGTAAAATATTGGACTTAATAGACCTCAGCAAAGAAAGCCTGGATGATCTAGCAGCGGCAGGAGAAGTTGACGATGAATATCTTGGAAAAGATCTTCAGTTCGATAAAATTAACCTACGTCCAGACTGGCACGAAGTCAATCCAGACGACTTGTCAGATGAATATCATAGTGAGGAGGAACCGGAAGAAGATCTTGGGCCTATACCATTGTATGATTCTAAAAATCCGAGACGTTCCAGGAGAGCGAAGAAACAAGTAAAATTGTATCTACGAGCTCGGCATAACATCAACGATTAAAAGAATGGATCACAAGTTGGTTGAGGATAAGGTCGTGGTTCAAAAGAGTGTGGCTATTTGATGAGTGGGGGTTGTTTTGCGGGAGAAACCCTGCGGCCTAAAAGTGTCTTAGTAACAAGTAAAGAAGAAATATTTGGCACAACGGACTAGTTCGCAGCGGAGTTGCTGGAGGGAACGTGGAGATCGCGCTCCTTGACGAGACGCATAATGGTCTGGTGTTCCTTGCGAAGCATCTCCAACAAGCGAAGGTCGTACGAGAGACTATGACCGGTAACGGTCATGTTGGTGCGAATGTTACGCTCCATGCGGAGGACGGCATCGTCATCATACTCGTGAGGGGCCTCGGCAACGATTGCCTTAGCGGTTTCAAGGACCTCGGCATCAGAACGGGTCTCGGAGCCTTGTAAAAGCGAATTAAAAAGCGGAAATATTTCAATAGAGAGATTTAGGGACTTGCCTGTAATACGGGGAAGGTCCGAAGGGCTCAGCTTGTAGGAGACTTTGCGGCTGCGTTTGCGGTTTGCATCCAGCTTGGTGACTTCGCCATTTGCCTCCTGAGTTCCCTAAAATTAGGTGAGCTGCTAGGGAGTGTAAAGAGACGAAAACGCACAGTGGAAGCACGACGGGCGGACTTAGAAGTCTGAGGATCCGGATCCAATGGATGACCGATAGGTATGAGGAATGTGAGACCGCTCTTGAGTGGCACATAGGGAGTGAAATAGTTGAAGACACGTACGGCCTTCTTGGCAGCACCAGAGTCTGAGACGGTTCCCTCCTCCTCGTCCTCGTCATCCACCTCAATAACGTCAGGATGAGCAGCAGTGGCCTCAACAGCGGGTCCGGCGGTCGAATCTTGGACCTTAAGTTGGGCAAAATCAAAAATTAGGTTGCGAACGTAGACTTGGACGGGATTGGAGTCTGCTCACAGGTTCAGCAGCTGCAGTGGTTCCATTCATGGGATCATCTTCACCTGGCTCGTCCTCTGAGTGGTCCTCATGATCGGACTCGACGCGTTCAGCAGACTTGACGTTTTTGCGGCGCTGGTTTTTCGTTGAGCAATAAATAAGAGCTGGGATAATTAAAAGGGACAGACGGCGCGAGTCTTCTTGGCCTTGGCCTTCTCAAGGGCAGCGGCTTTCTCCTGACGATCGGCTGCAGCCTTGGCTTTGGCGGCAGCGGTATCGGCAATACGAACGCGTGCGGTAGCCTCAAGAAGAGTGGTGACAGCGTGAACGCGAGGATCCCAAGGACCGGGGGCACCAGCCCAGGCGGTATTGTAGGTCTTCTTGAGAGTGAAAAGAACGTCGCGGATAACGGACGAACGCGCCGAGATCTCGGTATATTTTTCAAGTGGACCCTGGAATATTTGGGTTAAAACGAATGAAAATGTTCGAGAAAAAGTACGCACTAGTTTGCCGGCTTGAGCGGCGAGGAAGTCCAGATGGGTCTCTCGATCCTCGAACTTGGATTTAATTGCACGAGCGACCTTGTTGACGTCCTCCCAGACATTGACAGGCAGGCCAGTAGGGCAAATAGTTGGATCGTTAACGTGAGCCATAAAGACGCGAGGATGGGAAAAAGCGAGAGGCAAATAAACGGGGTTGATCGAAAGCGCTCTTAAAGGATATTGGCTCCAGCCACGCGCAAACATTCGGTAACTGAGGACAGTTACGATTTTAAGTGTGGGGGAGAGGGTGAAACAGGAACAGTGAAACTGAGGGAATTTTGCGAAGATTTCAGGCCTAGATACTGGTGAAAATCAGATTCTGGAGTCCAAAATGACGCAAAAATGAAATATTCCATGCTGTAGCGCGGGCAACGGCATGTGGACTTCAATCAGAATACCCTTCGGATGAACTACCGAGTGCTCCCGAAACAGTATCCCGAGGAACCGATCAATATAACTCGCTTTGATTGACATTTCGGTAGTTCATCCGGTGAAACAGTCGGGGAACTATCCGGACCTTGCGTCAAGAAGGATCGGATGGCAAGACAACTCGTGGCTCAAATATTTGATGTCGCAAATCATTTAGCCAGGAATGAGATGTTCTCGTCAAGAGATAGGGACCAAGTTCGAGAAAATTCGGACAAAAGAGAACGACGAAAGAGAATTGACATTCGCCGGACGGTTAAAACACTACAGTTGGACTAGGCTAAGCTATACTAAGCTGGAACAAGCTAAATAGCGCCGAAGTCAGGCGAAGAATCTATGAGAGCGGGAAGATCCTCCAAGTCCTCAGAAATTCCCGAAGGAGCTGATTCGATGTTGTCCCAAACGATCGAACCAGGAAGGCCGGAAGGGGAGAGGAAGACGCGCTCGGAAGACTTGCACATACGGTTGTGGCGGGTCATGCGTTCCAACAGAATATTCTGTAGTTCAGCAGACATGCCAAAGTGAAGACCGATGTCCAACAAGGCCGGAATGGCTTGAATATCGAACGAATCGATGATGTTACGATAAGCCATTATGGTCTTGAAGGGGCTGACGACGGCAGTCGCACGAAAGTACGCTGGAAGAATGGGGTAGAGCGACTGGTAGTGTTCCAAGGTGATACTAGCGCCGTAGTTGAGGACATGCTCTGAAAGGGCTAGTCAGTTAAAGCAAATGGCTGAAGGAAAAAAAACAGGACACGTACTAAGACTCTCAAGGGTCCTCTTGTCGTCCGCCTTGGCAAAGTCCTGGAATTCCTCCAACGAAGTGAATGTGCACCCGGGGTTGAGAGCGATATCGCACTCGCGGCAGGAAACAGCCCAGCAGTCGAAGGTACAACCACGGTTCAACTTGACGCAGTTATCGCAGAAAGACTTGGGCTGGAAAGTGAAATGAGATCGTGCTGAACGAAGTAGTTGACGAGGACTCACGTTTCTCACAATGAGCATGGACGAGATCTCGGCGAAGCGAGGAGTGGCCTCGGCTATCTTGGGCAACAAGTGCCTAGGAGAGCCGGTGAGCACCAAATCAATGCCGTCGAGGATACTGTTCATGAAGGAGCGAGAGAAACGATCTGGGAATCATTCAATAACGAACGTTCTTTTATGAGATTCAGACTGGGCACTTGCCGACTTGTTCAGGAAACAGTTGACACGAAATATTTGGAAATAATCAAATTTGAAACAACAACAAGAGTGACGGTTAAAGAGGAGTCAAGGTTACAATACGATCAGCAATGAGGTGCATGAAAGACAATCCAACGTTTGCCTCGGCATACAAGTCAAAAAGCCCCACAAGCTCCCTCGGGTTGTCGAACCTAGCAAGGCTCTCTTTGATATGACGGCGGACACGGTTGAAATAGCATCGGCGCAGCCAAGTAAAAACAGCGGGAACGTGTTCCTGGAGTTCGGCATAAGAATACTTGTCCCGACCTAGGAAAGAGTCTGCAAAATCGTTAGAGACGGACGTTGACCAGGGATATTAAACTCACTGGAATCCCAAGAATCACCATGGTCATCATAGAACCGCTTCCAATTCTCAGGATCGAGTAGGAAACAAGTTGATTCGAGAGAACGTTCGCAAGAGACGCATGCTCGTCCCCAAGTACGCACTGCACAATCTCGCTGGTTAGCCTGGCAAGGTGTACAGGGGTTCGAAGGCTACAAGGGATGGATTAGTTGGGTTCATGAACTATTAGGAGTGCCACGCACCAAGTAGTCTTCCAGCATGAACAAGACAAATTCTTCCTGCTCGTTCTGCAGAGGCATGAAACAGTAAAAGGGAAAGAGACGTAGAAACGATCAAGCATGAACCCCTGTCCTTTTATAGGAAGACCCGAAATGTGATCCGATTGATTTAGTCGGCTTCGCCCGACTATTTGATCAAATAGTTCGAACTTGTGTTGAATTCAATTCCACAAAAAAACTCAAATAGTTCACACTTCAGGATTGGCTTAAGACTTATTCAAAAGACTTAATCGTTCAATCTTGACTTAAATCACACAAAGAGAGGGCATCCAATCAAAGCTTTTGTTCCTAACTACGAACTATTCTAAAAAGAATACAAGTAGCGGAAAAACACAGTAAGGCGCTCAGAGGCGCGACAGCGAGGCAATGCGATATAGAAAACGAGACTGATGTGTTATAAAAAAAATTAAAAAGAAGGCGACGCGGCCAGTACTACCCAGAAAGTCCCAAATAGTTCGCAGATCACTTGAAGATAGTAAGAAGACTATCCGTGAAAAGCTCGAAAAATTTGGTTTTCTGTGGAACGAACAAGTCAGCAAAAGAGTTAAAAGAGGAAACTGGATGGGACTTACTCAAGTACCTTGAGCATCGCCCGACCCAACCTGCTCTCCGTCACCCGTTCCAACAGCATCCGCGTCAACTTCCATTTCACCAGGAGCGTCCGACTCCACACCCGACTCAGCGTCTTCGCCCTCGTTGGCGAGATCGGTGAACTTGTTGGTCTTGGAGCGACGCTTCGAAGTTGAAGCTGGGGCTGGTTGCGACGCGCGGTCGCGGATGTTTTGCTCGCCGACGGTAGGAACATGGCGCTCGGGCCCAGAGAACAACTTGTCGTGGTGTGCGGCAGGGTCGGGATCGAAGTTGTCGACATGAGCTGGATCCTCCAGAGCGGCGTGTCTAGCAGAGACAGTGTTCTCGGCGAGGACCATGTTCTGCAGACGCTCGCGAAGGGACTCGGTGGAATTCGACTCGGTGAATCGGGCGAGGAACTGCTTGGACCCAATGTTCTTGATGGTCGTCCCGGCGTGCTCGGCGAAGTCGATAAATCGCTGGTGGAAGTCCTGGGTGTCGAGGACCGCAAGGCGTTGCGAAGTGTGGGCGCGGATGAACGACGCATGCAAGTCGGCGCAAAGATTCCAAGTACCTAGAAACGAGAAGTTAGAAAAACACAAAATAAAAATGAAATAGCAGGCGCACGCTTGCGCCCCCATGTCCATCCAAGACGCGGCTTCGATACGGAAACGCTCAAGTTGGATGTCGGACAGTGTGAAACGAACAGTTGCGCCGGCCCAAGGAACTGCAAGTAGTGCAGTTGACGTTGAATCCCCGGAACTCGCAGAATTGGCCATGCAGGATGCAGTCCAAGCAGGAGTACCCCGGCTGAGATAAAAGAACGTCAGAGGAAGAAACACGAAAGAAAAGAAGACTCACGTCCTCCAACTAACTTGACCACTACCGTCTGGAGACGGATGTCGGAAATCTTGGGCTGCATGCTTTCCGCGTGTAGACCAGATGAGGAAGGCGGGCGGCACCTTGCACTTGCTGGGAGTCCTCGTCGGGGAGAACGTTGGTAGGCGGTTTGCCTTTCTTGACGGGAACCCAGGGATAGCCAAGCGGAGTGGACGGCGAGGAACTGGAAGGGTTCCGCCACCAGGAGTTGATGGTGATGGAGCGGACGTCGAACATCCAGCGCTGTTGCTGCGGGAGCAACTTGAACTCGGCCAGCGATTTGGGGAAGTCCTGCAGATTAGTTGAGAACAGACCGCGAAAACCCTGGTGAGGAACGGTTTCCTGAAAGAGTTGCGATAAGTGAATAAAAATAAGAGAGCTGAGGAGAAGCTTACTTGAGGAGGGTCTTCGGGAAGAGCAGGGAAGACGGGCGGAGGAGGCGCCCCGGGCTGAACCTTGGGACGTTTGTTGAGGGACGACGTGCCATCGTCGGAGTCCTCCCCGATCGCCTTTCGCTTGCCCTTGGAGGCGTCGTCAGCGTCGTCTCCGGAGTCGCCATCGGAAACGAGCACCTTGGGCGCACTCTTGCCTAGAAAAGAGTCAGAAATAGAGAAGAGAAGAATTAAAACCAGAGGAACGCTACCTTTATCGGATCGGAACGGGTCCTTGGGGCGTTCACGAAACGTGTAGCGCGCGGGGGTCTCGTCCCCATCGGATCATCCTCGTTGTCGGAAACGACGACTTGAGGACGACGTGATCTTGAATGGACCAGACGACGATGCACGAATTGGGGACGAACGAGTTTCCACGGGGGCAGCACTAGAATAAAAGTGAACGGTTAGCGAATATAACTGAGAATAAAAGGAATGCAGACGTACGGAGCAGACTTGGAAGGCACCCGGATAGGACGTGGAGGGGACTGGTGTACGTTGCGCGTGCGCAAGAGCTGCGCGGTCTTCATCCGTGGCGGCACCAACCCGTGCGAAGTAGTGCGTGGCGTCAGGCATAACCCAGTCCGGGCCAAGAGTCGTGTTCTGTGAGAAGAATGTTTAGAAAAATTCTGAAAAAGCAGATAAAAGACGAACGTCAAACTGCTTGTTCTTCTTGATCAGAAGCTTCTGGAAACGTTCGAATCGTGGTTTTTGGTCGGGATCGATCGCATCGTAAATGAAGCGGAGAGGGTAGTAGAGGCGAACCAAGTCGGGGTGCCAACCACGATCGAAAGGCCAAACCTTGATCTGCTTCTCCTGGAAAATGGTTAGAAAATTGAGTTAAAAAGCCAAAAGAGAAAAAGGAGGCGCACCAGCATGGGAAGGGCGTACTCAATGAGTTTCAGAACGCGGGAGGGCCTCTTGAGACGTTTATTTAGCTCGCTGGGATCGGCCAGCAGTTGGATAAGTTGTTGGAGCTCGGGCGCGCGAAGATGAATGAAAGGATCCAGGAAGAGGTGACGGTCGGAAGTGCGGTCCTGGTATACGACCCCGTCGATGATAGTCATGCACTCCGGGTTAAAGGGAAGACGTCGTGACTTTCGCCTTGGATTTGGGGACGAGGTGGAGGAGTCGGTTCACGGACAGATTCCTCGTCGGTAGAAGGATCGTCGAGATTAGGCGGGGGAGCAGAGACAGAAGAGCGAGGAGCCATAGCAAAGAGAGGTCGGAAGTGAAGGGAACCAGAGAGAAAGAAAGTGGGCGAAATTGTAGACGAGATGGTAGTTAAGAGGAAGGAGCGAGTCAGCCAGGCACCGCAGCACGGAACCGCGATGTCGGCAGACACGAGAAAGTTTATTTTGCGGCGGTAGCGCTGCGAGGCCTACGCAAGAAGTTGAACCCTGGGAATGTTCAGGGTCCTGGACCTACAAAACCACACAAACTCACGGATTAAACCTCGAGTAAGAGGCCGTTTGAGAAAATTTGGGTATCTTGAGAGAGCCCAGAGAGAGGAGAACACATAGGAGTGAAGGGGCAGAAGTGGCTCACATGAGACAAACCAAAATCAGTGAAAAATGGAGTACGATCAGACATTGATCGAAGCCTTCGGCTAAACTGGCACAGTGGGAATTGGTTCCGCCGCGGCAAACTCCGATGCGAGACAGGACGGAAGCAACTAAGCGAGCAACGAGAAGGGACTTAGCGGATTCTGAGAAGGGTGACGAAATAGTTGGCTCAACTAGTTCGTCCCGGACAAGGAATTCAGCTTTAAAAGATACCTATCGAGAGAACCGAGTCTAAATGAACTGTATAGTTGACCGGGGACGGTCAAAATTAAAAGTGTTGGGGAGATGATAAGCCGTGAAAATGACTACGCGTGAAAAGAGGCAAATCTTTTCATTTTAAACGTGAACTATTTCGCTGGCAAGCTATCATATAGAGCGGTTTGTGACCTCGCACAAGTCCGACTAAATGGTCCAGATGGCTAGGCAGACCCTGTTATGTGCAAACTGTTCTATGGGCAGGGAGTACCACTAATGGTTGAGTCGCTGAACACCAAGTACACGAACTAGACGGATATGTAATAAGATTCGGAAAGGCCAAAGTGTCAGCCAGACCACCTACTACGAGGGGGAGTAAAATGAACTATACCAGTAACAAAGACTCCGAGTTCTGAACCAAACGCGCTCAACTATTTGCTTGCGACCGTTTCGACTTGGGACGCGACGCGAACTACCACGTGACAACGGTGCCGTGCCGAGGCTTAAAGTGTTTCTCCAACCTGGAAAACCAACCGAGGCACGATGATGACATTTGGGCGCATGTGATTAAACTCGGAAAGCCAACCGAACCAAGGAGCGGCTTGGCGTCCATCTCGGATAGCCAACCGAACTATTTGGGGAAGTCCAACCCTTCGATCAGTACGATCAAATGAGATGCCGAGTGATCCGGGAAGTTGAACCTAAGACCAAAGTACGACTATGTACAAGGGCACTATCAAATATCTTGCCTAGTCATGAACTAGAAGGGCTAACATGCCAGCGTGCGCTCCAGGTAGGCTGGAGGCAAACAGTTGAAGAAAACTGGAAAGCGGAAGGAATCTAAAACACCCAACTCATCCAAACATTACAACAATTTCACGTGGACCTCGGAAGCCACCCGACCAGCCAATTGGAAGAAGAACCGAAATAGTCAGAGCCGCAGAGCTCGGATAGATACCCGAATGGACTCATAATATTTCCTTAGTCATACATTTCTGAACCATGTATAAAAACGCAGTAGAGTAGAGTAGTTAAGCAGCAGATTCCCCCGGGACATTGGCAAACCCGCCATTGGTTCTGGAGTTTCGTGTTCACGGACGAACTAGTTGCTACCGAGCGCTTGTATTCCCGAATTGATTGATTGATAGACTCGATTTGACTTGAACGATTGGACTTGACCAGACTTGATTGACTTGATTGACTTGACCTGACCTGACCAACCGACTTGACTTGACTTGACTTGACTTGACCGATTTGACCCACTTGCGCAAAAGACCGAAAGTCTACTGTTGCATCTAAGTTCTTCCGTAGAACAAACATACCCACGCCGGTTTAACCAAGCCGTTACCATCCATAACTCCCCGCTTTCGAGCAAAAACCCTAAAAAGTGCACAAACCAGTAGCCAACTAGACCGTCGAACTCCTTCGAACCAGAAGTCGAGTAGTCTAAACAACTTGCGCAATCTTGAACTATTTGAACAACTTGATCTATATAAGCCTAATACTTGGCTTCCACCCCCGAACAAACCTGTTCATCACGAAGTGACCAGTGGTTGAGAGTAGTTTGGTGTTAGTTTTGGTGTTTAGTTGGAGATATATTTCCATCTATCTCACCTTAGCGAGCATTTTCCCATTCCACCCGTGCACGTAGTGAAGACCTTTCAGCGTGTCGACGATGTGCGTGTTGGCCGCCGAGTCGCCGGTCGTGGTACTCGGCCACATCGAGGTCAAAAGCACGAAGAGAATCAGCCCAGGGGAGTTATATACATATCGGGCGGTTCCGCCAATTGATTCGCGAACAGACGGAGCGGCAAAGATTGGCAAAATCCCCAAGAAAACCAAAGTCACAAAATTGTTTCGCCGCCATTAGATTAGATTAAGTACGTAGAGATGATAAGTCAGTCAGTTTGCAAAACAAGGCCGTAGCTGCAGGGTAGCGCTCCCAGGCGTCCGCGGCGGCCAAGTACTGGGTGAATGAGTACCGTCTCTCCCCTGGCCGGATTTTAGCTATGGAGAAAGTCATGATGGCGGGCAAAAGGACGGTGGCTCCTGGAGGGAATTCCAAGACGCGACCGAGATCCCACATAATGAGATGCCCACCGTGCTTGGGATCGAAGGTACCGAGGGCAGTGATTGCCAGCCAGCACCACTGAATCGCCTTGCAAAGCCACTGCGGTTTTGTAACAGTTTGGGGCCCGAGGTCGAATGTTACGGTGCTCCAGACACCGGGGAAGGGTTTCTCCAGAGGGTTGGCGGGTTTCTCCAGAGTCTTGGCGGCGAAGAGGGCGCGAGAGACGGTGGTGGCCACACGGAATGCGGCAGGAGCGAAGTTGGAAAAGAGGTCTGTGGGCGTTTAAGACAGTGTTTAGAAATGGCCGCGATGCTTACCGTTGGCAAATGCCGCCAGGCGCCGAATGGCTACGTGGCTCTGCAAATAATCGGCCGCTATTGCGTCGCGCACATTACCTGGACGCAAAGGTACAGGACGCTGCGAGAACAGACCGTCAGCACAGAACCCCTCTGGGAAGACATTCACTCACATTGGACTTGTATGCAACGCCAATCGACACGGAATGATGGAATTGCTCATCTTGGGCGTAATTCAACTCTTTGGACTTCCTAGGCAAGCTACTGAGCTCCGCGGCGGTCTCAAACGCCGCTGTTGCTTCTTGGTTGCAGCGAAGGTGCTCGACTTCTGGAATATGCCCACCAGCGACGATGAAGACAAGGTGAGTACGATCAATGAACGGCCTCGCATCCCTGGGTCAAGATAAACGAACGAAACGCGGGACAAAGCTATGAAACTGACTTACCGTGCGTCCCACTCGTCCAAGTCAAAGAAGGGCATCGGATCACCGATAAAAGGTAGGATGAGTTTGTTGAGCGCGTATACCCGTTCGTCAGGGATGAGACGGTCAGCGCGCAGCAGCTCCGCCTCCGTCCAGGGCCGTCGTGGACTCTTATCTGAGGGGTAGAGTGTTGCTGCTGCCTTGAAGACCGCCTTCGCGGCTTGGGCGTCTACCAAGGGTTGCAGCGTTGCTGCGTGCGCGCGTTGAAGACTGCCCAGGAGGCGTACTTTGCGACCTTTGTCCACGATGTGGTAGAGGTCGACCGGTTCATCCTCCGACAGCTCGGCATCCAGTGGGAATGGGGCGGTGGCCTCGTTGCTCGAGCGCAGTGTCTCGAAGATGTCGTAGGTGAGCGTGGCGGGGATGGCGCGACCAAGAGGTGGAATAACGTCGCGGCGGATGTTCTGCCTGGTTTTACGCGGGGAAATATTGTCTATGGGCGGTTGAGTCGGCGCGCGGCGGGCAAGGGGAGGAATGACCAAACTCACGGGCGGACACCGTCGCAGACATCGAGGGTCTCTTCGGGAATATTTTGTTGTTAAATCGTGATTGATTTTATTGCAGACAACTAGCCGGCAAAGGGCGGAGATCCTTTTTGATTGGCAACCGCGATATCACCTCTTTCAAGCTTTGCCTATGTCGACCCAAACTGCGAACGACGACTATGGCATGCCTGCGCTGATACAGTCCCTAGATGACCTCACATTTGGCTTAGGCGGGGATCTTCAGCGCGGAGAGGCGTACACTCTCACCTCGGGCACGCTGTTGCGATTGCTGGCGGGCCCCATCATCTACCTCGATACGAGCTACGACGTCCCTTGCAAGGCGCTCACAAAGCCTAAAATGCTGGTTCCGGGTTCGTTCAGGTATGTAGCTTATTGTTTGCTCTCTTTCTCGATGGATTTGATCTTATTTATTACCAGAAATTTCCACCACGCAGCTCACGCCCCAGGGTGCCCGTTCGCAAAGCCCGCTGCGGCCGGTATGTGGCTTCCTTACTGTGCTGCCTCCGTCACCCAACGCACGCGTCTGATGATCACCAGGGCCACGCGAAGCGAAGCTGTGATGCTCCTCCCAACTAGGATAGTGAAACAAAACGACCACCATACTTATCTTTGCAATCGAACTTCGGATCTTGTGACACATGAGTGGTGAAAAATTCAAGCGGTTTCCAGGTATACATTACAATAAAATCCCACCGGTCGCCTAGCCTTTCCTTCCCTCCCCAGCCTTTTGTGTTCTTAAAATTATTGACCATGTCGCAAGCTGAAGCCGCTCAAGCAACCACCGCAGAAACCGGCCCAGCGTTCGACGGCTCCCACATACGCGATCTTCAAAGAGACCCAGAGTATGTGCGCATCATGGCGCAGCGTTTCGAGGCACGGGGCGGCCGCAAGGCCCCGCCTACTGCCTGCACCTGGTGCCGCCGTGAGGAAACCGGCTTGCACATTTTTTGTTGCCGCGAATGCAAGGGCGGCATGCCTGCCTGTCAGCCGTGTCTGTTGGTTCAACACGGGGAACGGCCGACTTGTTGGCCCGAGGTGCGTTTGTCAAAATTCGGTAATCTTTAATTTTGCTGATTTGTTTCGCCCATAGGAATGGGTTAATGGCCTTTGGCAGCGCGTGTCCCTAACATCGCTCGGCTGCGTGTTCCAGCAAGGACATGAGGGTTTGAGCTGCCCCAAGCCGTCCGAGCCGGAGAACAAGCGATTCCAGGGTCCGCACGGTCTCCAGGAGGTGTTGGTTCGCGACTGCCTCTGCAACCCCGAGTAGGCGAGAACTAATTACATCAATTGAATGAGAACTTACTGAGAGCTCATAGGCGTATGCAGGGTCGAATGTGGGCGGCGGGTCGTGAAATACAGCGACTGGACCGAGTGCAGCAACATCTTTTGGCGCAAAGAGACAGCGTGTGGGTTGGGTTGAAGGCGAGGAAGGTGCCGGAGAAGAGTCTTGAGAAGGCGAGGGAGAGACGTGGTTCGATGGCGCGAGTGTCTGTACGGATGGAGCAGGGTCTGGCCGATTTTTTTGGTTGGCTGTAGAGACCAGAATAATTAAATTTGGGGGCTGTTCGTCCGTGAGAGTGCTGTTGACCGCTTTGGGAAGAGGCTGTGTAATCGTGATGCTGATCGTTTTGATCACCACGCACTTCCATCTGGCTGGCCCGGCTCCTACTGGAAAGATTTGCGCTGGACGCATGGTCGGCGATGGTACCTCAGTAAGCTAATCTCAGTCGCAGAATCCTCCTTACTTACTAATGTCGTGCCGCGACGCAGATATCCACTACGACGACTTCGGGATAGGCGACATCTTCTCTGCGGACCGTGGACTGCATGTCTCAAATGATGGAGCACGTTTGTCAAGTCAATACAACAATCTACGCCCTCCAAAACGTCGTCGCGGCTTGGAGGACCTGACAGATGTCTACGGGACGTGGATGCCTGTCCCAGAGCATGACATCGAGACTGTGCACGCCGTAGCGGATACTGTGAGCTCTTACGACGTGTTTGGGGAGGATGTCGATAGTGAGAAACGGAAACATTATCCAAGCTCGGTAAGTTCAGAATGTTTTATGATTTTTGAGGGAGACGCGTAGCTAACGAGTAATAGGACCCAATGTCGCTTTGGTTGCCAATGGCTGAGAAATTTCTGGACGCGCTACTGCGTCGGGATGGCCTCGGTGTCTACATGTTTTCCCCGGCATGCAGCTGCTGCAAGGCGCCGCTCGGGGGGGATACGCGCCTATTCCGCTGCACGCAGTGCGGCGAGTTCCTGCAGTGCGCAAACGGCCTGCTGTTGAGGCACGCCTTGACGCCGCTGCACGCAGTACAGGTAAGAGTTTAAATTGCTAGGATTGGAAGGGGTTAACTGAGTCGGGGGGTTAGGAATGGAACGGGCACCACTGGGTTACCGCGAGGTTGTCGGGCGAGGGTAGCCTGGGCCTCATTTATCAAATCGGTCACCACGGCTTTCCCTGCGAGTTCCCCGGCCAGGAGCGGTCAATGGTAGTGTTGGACCTGTCCGGTATCCACAAGATAAGGTACCGGTTCTGCGAATGTGCGGCAAACTACCACACGGTGAACGGAACCCTGGGGCAGCTCATAGGGAATGCGTGGTACCCTGCGAGCACCATCGATCCCGAGACCTGCGCGACGCTGGACACGCTGGAGACGTTTCGGTTGCTGAACGTTGTGGGAAATATGAATGTGCAGGATTTTGTTGGGACGTTGGAGCGAAAGACGGATCCCTTGCGTGTAGGGGAGTTACTGGTATGTTGTACTCCTTCTCCCACCGCCGCACATCGCTTACATAGGCCTAGGATCGTTACAAGGCGTTTGGCTACATGGCGCACCAATATAATTTCGAGTTATGTGCGAAACGGACGGGACGCGGACACACCGAGGACGGGATTACCAAGGCCACGCCGGGGGCGTTTACGGTGCTGTGCTGGCCGTGCCCGCACGAGAGCAAGAACCTGCCCGAAGGCTGGCGAGACGTCGAGACTAAATACAAGTGCGTATATTCTATTTATTCATCGATCAGGCACTGACGACGTCGAACAGATTCTTATACATGTTGCTTATTGCTATGGATGCAAATTTCCGTCTCAAAAACCGACTACGCGCGAATGAGAACGAGGATCTGGCCTTGAGAGCGGGGAACGGTTATTTTGTCGAGGACACCGGTTACAAACAACATCTGAGAACCTACGTCGCGGAAAAGGATGTAAGTGTAGATTTAATGCCAGCGCTGGCGCGAGACTGATAAAGTTGTGGCAGGCGAGCACTTGCATAGCATTCACGGCTCTATTGCAAAAGGAGACACGGATGACGAGCGGGCTACAATGCTCTGGTGTTGGCGGGTGTGTGTGCGCCCGCCATGGCGTGATCCGCCCTCAAGGCTTGGGCGACCTACAAAAAGGCGAACGGTGTGTGATAACGACGGCTGAGATTGGGGACAATTACTCACATCGCACGATAGTTATGCTAACATGGATTACATTCTGCTCTCGGCGCTGCTTGGGGTGACATTATTAGCCCTCACCATCTCATACGACATTAGTGACGGTCAGAGTAGATTTTTGCGGCCGTTTATGGGCCGTTTATGACACCCGTTTATGGAGTCATTTACGCAAATTTTGATCGTGGGATAAACGCCGAAAAGCCATAAACGACTTGATTTGCATAAACGGCTCTGGAGCCGTTTATGCATCGTTTCTCGAGTCGTTTATGGCGCTCACGAATTTCTTGATCATCTCCACCCTATATTTATTTTTAATATGCTTTGATCGCTGCGTGATCGCTGACGAATCCCGACCACTTTTGCTCCACTACCCACCGGAGTCACTCTCGGGATGGCTCCTAGAAAGGCGACGACCACCGGCAAGGCCAAACAAGTGGCTGCTCTTGCGGTTGCTGAAGCTCTGGAAGAATCCGAAGTACTCAAAGTCGTCAAGAAGAAGGCGCGCGGCCCGGGGAAAAAAAAGGCCAAGCCGGACCCGGATGCTGCCGCCACCGTGACGGTAGAGGACAAGGTGGATGAGGAGGTGAAGAGCAAGAAGGTTAAGCAGCCGGTGATTAATATTGAGTGCGTAGCTCAACTCATCCCACCGCCTTGTTTTCTTTCAGACTTGATATCTAGCTGGACCGATGAGTTGACATGGACGCTGGTGACTGGCATCGAGGTCGAGGAGACGCACGACGGTCTCTTCCCAGGTGTTGGTGCGATTAAACGGACCGGCGGGCACCCGAAGACCTACTATTACTATCTGCTCGCCGTTCTTCTGTTCGCCGAGAACCCACTGTACAAGGCACTCTTCGCCATTAACCCCGAGGACACCCAGACCAAACTCGCGAAGCAACGGACGTTCTGGGCCGACAAGGTAAAAAACCGGATAACTGTGTCAGTCCTTTCGCCTTCGATGCCTCGTTGACACCGACTAATTCACCATTTCCTCGAACCGCAGACTTGTCGCGAAGACCAGGGAGAACATCACGATGATGGGCCAGACCGGCGCTGGCGTTGCAAGTGCAGATGAAATCTCCCCTGGGACCGGGTTTGCGAACAAATGGGGTGAGTCCTCATCGACGTTGGGAGCAGGAGTGTAGACACTGAGGTATCACAGATATTATCAAGGATGAGTCGCCGTGGCATTTCCAAATGAGGGCGTTGGTTGCGGACAGGCCCAATCTCCAGCCAGTCGGTCTAGGGAATAACGCTAGCGGCTTCGACGTGGAGCTGCTGCTTCCCCACGATAGGGAGGAGACGGCCAGCTCCGTGGCGGACGAGACCTTGTACAACCCGAGTTCGGACGCCATCGATGACAGCAATGACAGCTTTTCTCCCGCGTCGACCCTCGGAGCTCAGGCTGCCTCCGTCAAAAGGAAGCGCACGGTTTCTGTCACCAACGTAACAGAGGAGAAGCCTCAGCTGCCGCCGACGAAGAAGACGAAGCCCCAGCCGGCATCATCCATCCCCGTCCCCGAGTCCGTCCCGGCGCCCGCTGCCTCCTCGAAGAAGGTCAAGATGAAAGATCAGTTTTCGGCAGCGGCATTGGCGGAGGAAGAAACCGCGCAGCAGGCGTTATCACTGAGGCGGGAGAAGAACACGGCCACCAAAGAGATAAGGCTTGCCAGGATTCAGTCAGCGCAGGAAATCCGGCTCGCCAAAAGCCAAGTAAAAGCGGACGCGAAGCGTGAGGAAAGGGCGGCGAAGCTTGAGTTGGTGCGGCTGAAGATGCAACACGACCATGATCTGCAGATGGCTCGCCTTCAGGCCCATGGGGGGCTGAGCTCCATGTCGTTCTCGGGCGGTGGGGGAGGAGGTGGGGGGACGCCGCACGACATGTCGTTCTTTGACTCGGATCTCCCTACTTTACCCACGGCGTCATATGATTCGGCCTTTGGAGATGCTTCTGGGTACGGTGGTTTCAATTCTAGTATGCATGGAGTACAGTAGTGTAGTGCCGTTGTATTCCGCGTCTGAAGAGTACTCGTAGAAAGAAATTATTACCGTATTTGGAAATAGCATGATGTCATGTGTCAATGGCCTCTTGCCTCTGCTCGTGTCGCTGCTCGACGCTGGTGTCTCCTCTCCTTGGCTCGGAAGAGCTTTGTCTTCAAGCCCTCCCTAAAGTGTTGACCCACGGTATCTGGTCCCCGGCTGCGTCTACGTCCCGCGGGCCGGACTGCCGGAATCTCTGGCTCCGAGGCAGACTCATCGCTGGATGCCAAACCCTCTGCAATGAATGGGTCAAGGTCATCGGCATCATGGTCTTGACCCCGCTCCTCCTCCTCGCAATCCATCGCGAAGGCATGGATGCCAATACATGCCGAGACCCAGTACGTTGCAATCTTGTGACTTGATTCGTTGGTGATATTGACACGGAGGTGCTTCAGGGAGTGGAATCGACCCTTGAGGAAGCCAATTGCGTGTTCCGAGCGGATACGAAGCATGGAGAGATGGTTGTTGAAGGTCTCGTTGTCGTCATCAAGACTCTCGGGTTTTTTGTACGGTGCGGTGAGCCAGTTTTCGAGCTGAGCAAGGTGAGTCAGACATTTTTATGATCATACCCGTGACTCGCGGTACTCACAGTGTACGCTGAATCGGCCCAGATCCACTCTCCGTTCGGGAAAAGCTCGGGATGCTGCTTATATATGCGGGTGTCTTTGAATGCAAGTGAGTCGTGTGTACTTCCTGTACGCCCAAAACTAAAGTCAATGATTTTAAGGTTTGGTAGATTTACGATCTGGCACCTCAGGCAGACACTTTTACCCACCCTCTTAGGGTGGTTTTCTTGTTTGAGATGACTACCCTCAGAGGGTCCCATCCTTTGGTATACGCACCTATGGTGCCTGGATGCATCCTGTAGTTGTGGCATGGATGCATCCGACCCTCCCTGCACCATACAACCAGAAAGCAGCATACAGCCCTGTCTTTGCAGGATTCTAGTACACTGTTTCACAGAGTAAGTCCCCTGTACTTAGGTCTAACTAAGGCTTATGATATGATAGGTAGGAGGAATTGGTACTGTTCTGCACAAGCCTCTGTTGATTCAATTTAAACCAACCTTCAAGCTTTGCCATTTTTTGGTGAACAACCCTCCACATCTCTTCCTTGTGCTTTGTGCTTTGGCCTGAATCCATTAGGCGGGCAGTGCGGGCAAGGCACCAGCATGTCAAGGAGATGCGGAGGGTTATAGGTACGGAGTTGTGTACCAACCTTGAGTGCACTTTGCGGCACACGGCATTTGTCTCGAGCGATGCCATGAAACTCAATTCAGACTACTCTGAGGCTGTCGTGGCCCCTCAGTTTTTTTAATGGACTAAGACACTTTGAACTGCACCTCCTTACCACGCTCCCCGGCTTTATATTGCAGGCATCCTTGACTCAGTGTACAACACTCATCTGTGTGTCACCGTCGTTTCGGGGGCGGTCACTCACACTTCGATTGAAGAATGGGCCCAGCACTCTATCTCGAAATCAAGTTATTGTTATAAAATTCTGATCCAAAGCAACACTGGTCTGCAATGCATCTGGAGTCGGAATCGGGATTTTGATTACAAGGGATAGGCACTGTAACCCTACCATATGGTACTTGGGTGTGGGTCTTACGGTACGGTACGGTATTTCATCATACTCCCTATGAAGCTTTGTTGTGGGGAATATAAGCATCAAAAGGGGACAGATAGGTTAGAATGGGGAAATGGCACCACTAGTTTTAAGTGTTCTGGGGATGGGACACCATAAACCATGAAAATACGGCTTTAAGGTCTGGTACAGCAACTTTTACCCATACCTGTGTGTCTTCAGTAAACTTGACATTTATGTTGTGGACCCCACAAGTATAATATATCCCCCCTCCAGGGAATAGAAATTTAGTCCCACTTAACACATTCTTGTTACTCCCTCTCTTACCCTGGATGCACCCATTGTACTGACTGTGGATGCACCCGTGAATAACAAATGGATGTGTCCACAAGGGATGTGGGTGCACCCATACTTGCCTTCCGCAGTTGTCCTGGATGCATCCGCCCACAGCCGGATGCACCCATGCACTGGGATCGTGGGTGCATCCCAGCACGTTCCGGATGCATCCATGATTTCGTGTGGGTGCACCCGGTAAGCATCGTGGATGCATCCAGATTCCCGGTAAGCATCGCGGATGCATCCAGATTACCCCGGATGCATCCACGTACCTCTTCTAGAATGCGGGTGCATCCAGACCGTTCTACCTTGGGGGAGGGTACACCCACGGGTAACTTTCTCAAACCATGGGTGCATCCTGGACATCTTATCTGAACGTCGGGTGCATCCATAGGCATTTTTCTCAAACTACGGGTGCATCCAACCAAGCACACTTTTTTCTTCTATAACATGATTCCTATTCTCATGAGTTCAACTCTTGCGGTTTGCTTGGCTCATGACGTTGTTTCTTTTGAACGGTACTTCACTTGTTATTTTCTTTAGTTGTCCAAGCCTCGTGTATTTCATTTTGCAAGTCATTCCACTCGTTTTCTTCCGACTTGACACTTATTCACCTTCCAAAAGGGGTGACTCAACGCCGATGTCCAAATTGGGAAATTCTGACTCGAGGCCAAATTTTTCGACTTCCACGCGAAAAGTTGAACAAAATCAGGAAATTCACAACAAAAAGAAAAGAAAAGACAAGATCTCAATTCGACTAGACAACAGAGTTTTCCAGATGCGTCAGAGAGCAGCCAAGACAAATTTAAATACAATGGCGATGGAGATAGAAGTACAAGACCATTAGTTACGTATCTACACAGAGGGAGCGCCGTAGAAACTCTCTGCAGACAAAATGCCCGCAGCCTTACAAGCATCCTTGCCCCATTTCTCGATCGATGCCTTGAAGGAGACCCCTGAAATAAAACTAAGGAAACGACAAGAAACTCAAGGAGATAAAGGAAACGTACCACGAGTATAATTTAATACTACATCGATGAAGTAGTCTTCCTCCGTGTCAGGTTGACAGATCTACTCGAAGTGGGTCTTCGTTTCCATGTCCGGAGGCGACTCCACCGTGCCCCCCCCGCGGGCGAAATAGTACAGGTGGACGCGATCTAAAAAAGAAGTTCGTGAGCATAAGAAGCTACGAGGCTGGCGACCCGCCTTCCCCACAGGCGACTGCCCCAAACCCTGACGCTGGGCGAGAGAGAGGACGCCGGCGAGCAGGCCGACCTGTCTCTCGCGACCCTTCGCCTTCGCCGACCCCGGCAGCACGTAAGGGTAAGAAACGACGACGCCAGCCATCACCCGAGGGTCCCAAAAACCCCTTCAAGAATCCGCCACCGCGAACTCGCCCAAGTGAATATCTGCACCAGCGTTGCGCAGCTTGCTTTGGAAACGTCAAGCACGATGCATCCGCTACGTAGGTGCCTGTCTTCCAGAGGGCGAAATTGTTGTCTAATAAATGAGTAGGGCTGATATTTTTGTCTGCGTCGACGCCTGTTTTACCCAGAAGAGGAACAAAGGCGCGGCAGATCCAGCCAAGTTCCACCCCAACACCCACTTCATCCCAGAGCCGCTCAGTGTGGAAATGGAGCATTACGTGGACGCGGTTCGAGACACGAAGCCTGCAAACAAGACGCAGCCCGCTAGCAAGAAGAGGAAAGCCACTGTAGAAGAAGTTCCAGACGAAGAGGACGCCGCCGAGGACGGCTACGAGTACTCGCTCAAGGTGCCGCGCTCAGTCCCTGACGCCTGCGAGGCGTCCTTCACCGCTGCGGACCAAAAACGCGAGAAAGCGAGCACCCAATTCTACGACGACACAGCGCTGATGGCTCTCCTATGTCGCCACGACCGCGTCCTTTGGCTCGTCAACATGCATTCAGTGGGCGAGAAGCAATTCAACGTCTGGCTGCTCCTGGAAACCCTCTTCCAGCACCTGCCACCGGACATAACCGTTGGCCTGCTGTACGACATCGCCTGCCAGCTAGAGCGCTCGGCGCTGCGATGGGGATTCCTGGATCGATACATAAAGCGATTGACATTCGCCGTCGCAGTTTTCCATGCCTTTGGCCAGGACTGGGCGTGCCAACTTATTAACCACCCACGCAAGCGTGTGGGCTTCGGCTTTACCGACGGGGAGGGCTGCGAGCACTCAATTAGCCACCTCATCTCATTGTTGCGAGTCTCAAGCGTGCGTTCTGCTCCGCTGGAAGATATACATCCTACTTAATACTATTCGCAGTACCATCACCGACTATACACCCTGGACACACAGGTCAAGCACACGGATGAAGAGACCCTATTCAAGCACGGCGAATGGAATCATCGGCGCGCGCTCCATAGCTGCGAAAAAAGGCGGGCGGCGCTGGAGGTGCTTGCGGAGTGCGGCGAGAGTAGGGAATATCTGAAAAAGCAGTGGGCGGAGCAGGTGAGGGTGCAAACGAAGCCGGTTGCCCGTAAACATTGCTTTCTCATTTGTGGGAATCGCCACCTTATAGGGCCAGATCAATACAATAACACCTGGCTACTGCCCAAGGGCTCATTACATTAAAGCTGGGGAGCCTATATGGGGACTCTCGGGTACAGCAGGTGCCTCCCTTTGCCGGTGGAGATCATTCTGGCTTTCCACGGCATGCTTCAGCATGCTTCGGCATTTGCTCGGGCTTTCCGGAGAAGGATTATTGTTTTTTTTTATGAAAAAATGGTAAATTCGGCCAATGCCGTGAATTTGATAGCTATCCGTATCGGGTTGGGACTGATGGGCCCTGCTATTGCCTTGAAATTGATGGCTGTTCGTATTGGGGTGCTATAGCGGGCCGTATTGGGTTGCAATTGATGCCTGGTGGCTTTAAAAGCCAATAATGGTTGAAAAAGCGCCGGCTCTCGGAAAATATTTTGCATTTTGTGGGCCAGCAGGGGCACTGGGCGAATGGCTTTAACAACTCTTGTAGCCCTCAATGAGCTCTACAAGATGGGTATAGGGATCAGGGGTTTGGCCGATGACTTTCCTTTTTGGGACACTACCACTTTGCATCCCAAAAAGGAAATCCCTTATTTCAGATGCTTCCCTGGCCTATAATCGAATAATCCTAGATGTTATAACCATAGAAACACCTCTTTATAGGTTCCCTGGGGCCAACTGGCACACAGTGGGCCTTTTACATGCATCAACCATTTTGGGACACTACCGCTTTGCATCCCAAAAAGGAAATTATTTACATCAAACGCTTCCTTGGCTATAATTAAACCGTCTTGAATGGTGTAACGCCATATACATGTTATCCTATGTTCCAGGAAGCTAATTAGGACATAACTAGGCCTAATACAGTCCTCCAATAGTATGAAAATTGCGGAAATCCATCAATTGTGCTCTGGGCACAATACCTTGGGTATATAACAGTAGAAGTGGTCCTTAGATGTGTCCACTTGTGCCCTTAGGGTACTCAAGCACCTGGCAGCTCATATGCTGAAGCCTAGTCATGAAGGAGAGCATAACTGGGATATACAGGGAAATTGCACTTTGGCCTGCTATGCACTCTTTCATGGTGTAGGACATCCTAGAGCATACCAGGGGGTATGTAACAGAAAATCTGTGTTGGAAAATGAGTGCTTATTATCCAGGGGACCCCATACCCAAGGAGTTGAGGTAATCTTTTGTCACATTGTTGTTCAACATATTCAGCATACTACAGCAGCATGGATGATGACTCGAAGAATTTTAATCATTTACCTAAGCTAAATGAAAGAGGTTTGAGCCAAAAGACTGCCCAATATGTGATGTAAAACTCGAAAATCACACATGTCAGATTTTGCTTATTTCATGAATAGAGCACCAAGGAGGCCATGGTCTGTGAAATAAACGATGTGAATCAACTGATACAGTATAACTACATCGTATTATGCTTTATTTCAATAGTTTTGGCCAAGTTTTGACTGAGTCATGTTTTCGAGCATATGCCTTCAAGAGCCTACATATTCACCCAAGGTTCAGAATGGCATCTGGCCAAAACTTCACCAAAACAGTTGAAGTAAAGCTCCATTGTTGTCATTTAACCATTCTGAGTTCATTTCCACTGCTTATTGTGCAGTGAATGGTCTCCTTAGTGCCCTATTCATAAATTCAGGAAAGTCTGACATTTGTTATTTTCGACTTTTACATCGCATATTGGGTGGCCTTTTGAGTCAGAACTCTTAATGTAGCTTGAGTGAATGAGGGAGAGTCTTCGGAGCATCATCCATGCCCCTGTGTCCAGCTGAATATGGCATACAAGAGGATAATAAAATACCACATTGAAGCATGAGGTATGGGGTGTCCTGAGTGTTAATAGGACAATTTTCTGCTATAACTACATCATACAAGCCAAAAGGATTTGTTTTGTGAGAGTTTCCATCAATGAGGGTTGAATAATAGGGCAAAGTGCAATTTTATTATATGGCCAAATTGCGATGTTTTGCACAATCAGGAGGTGATACATTGCCTGGAGGGTATCTTTGTAGCCTACAGGAACAAGTGGAAGCATCCAGGAGCTATTTTAATCGGTATATTCCCAAGGTATTCTGGCCAGAATATAATTGATCAATTTTCGCCATTTTCACCATATTATTGCACTGTAACAGGCTCACTATGCTCCAGTTGGCTGTAAGGCACCTGTAAGAACATCAATACACAGTTATATCATCCAAAAGGGTTCAATTATGGCCTAGGGAGCGATAATTTCCTTTTTGGGACGAGAAGTGGTAGTGTCCCAAAAAGGAAAGTCATCGGCCAAACCCCTGATCCCTATACCCATCTTGTAGAGCTCATTGAGGGCTACAAGAGTTGTTAAAACCATTTTTCGCCCAGTGCCCCTGCTGGCCCACAAAATGCAAAATATTTTCCGAGAGCCGGCGCTTTTTCAACCATTATTGGCTTTTAAAGCCACCAGGCATCAATTGCAACCCAATACGGCCCGCTATAGCACCCCAATACGAACAGCCATCAATTTCAAGGCAATGACCGGGCCCATCAGTCCCAACCCGATACGGACAGCCATCAATTTCAACCATTTTAATTGATTTATGATTTAATGACCTTTATTTCAAACTCCGACGGCCTCCAGAGCCGCCATCAACAGTGCCGGGAGCCCTCATATGAGGCACTGTGGCTGTACGGCAACTCCCCAGATTTACTGTAATCGACGCTTGGGCAGTAGCCACCTGTTATTGTATTATTCTGACCATATGAGCTGGAATCGCAGCACTTATTATCTGTGCAGGACGGTCCAAGACTCGCGGACAAAAGGCGGTGGCTGCCGTGCTCGCGTTGCGGCAGGCGAAGGGCATTCGTAAAGGCCGAGTTGAGGACTGCGAATCGGAGGCGCTGGAAGCCTGCGAGAACGGGGATGCGGCAGCCATCGTCTTGACCAAAGCCACCTTGACAAGCGCGCGGGCGGCTCTAGAGAAGACAAAAAAGGATCTGGGGCGCAAGGAGGCGGAGCTGGGAGTGACCGACCGCGAGGAACTGAAGAAGATGCACAAGAGCAAGTACTTCGAGCTGCGGATGAATGCTCATGCAATGAAGGTCCAGCTCCGCGACTCGCTTCGATCGCGGAAGTTTGAGCTGAGCCGCCCCGAGCGGCACATAAGACGGCAGCAGCAGGAAGGTAAGCGTTCGTTGCAGGCCGCGTTGAAAAGCCGACTGACGCCCATAACAGCGCAGGGGGTGCCTCGCAACGAGCAGAAGCTGCAAACACATACTGAGGCTGCTGTGAAGAAGCGTCAAGGCAAGGTAAACAGGCAGAAAAATACATACAATGAACTTTGTGATCTGATTGCCAAGGAGATCAGCAAAAACGCGCACCAGCCGGCGCCATACCCCCCAACAAAATCAAGAATAATGACCTCTATAATCTCGATGTCGATGATGCTATCTGGCAGGACATCGGTTTGGATGGCGCGGACGACAGTAACAACGAGTTGCCCCCACCGTGGCTCGCAGATGCCAAAGTGCGCAGTGGCATCCAAGCAGTACTGCAGCTGGATAGGGCGGACGAGGAGGATGCAATACTGTTAAAGGAGCGGTCATCCTTGCGCAGGTGGTTCACCGAAGAATGGGAAGTCTTGGACGTCGCGATAGCCCAAACACGTATGTGGAATCCTTAAGATGGGCAACTTTGAGCGCAGAACGATACCAATTCGCCCGGCAGCGCAAACATCTTATCCGCCTGTGTGCAAGGTGGAGGAAATATCTGCCAGATGAGGAAGACGGCTTCCTCTGGGGACCGAGCGCCGAAGAGTTGGCCAGGCTGATTGCATGATTGAGGATGGTACTGCGGCGAAGGGTAGGGACGAATTCGACCCCAGACTGGATGAGGGGGAGGGCTACTCGGAGGACTTTGAGACGTTGGATGCTATCGATAACGCAGACGCGTATCGCAGCGAAGATGATAGCGGTTTGGATGACTCGGACCGCGACTCCGACTGATATTTACTGTATTCTTACCATTATTTAATTTGTTTCCAATATTTCCCCCTGCGCTCTTAAGTGAAGACATTCGAAGACTTTCGCGCGCGCTAAACTTGTTTTCCATTGTTCCTACAGCGTATGCCTAATCGGGATGAAAACCGATGTCCTTAAAGGGGTGAGTGGCAATTGTGCTTCGTCCCTTCCACCTTTCTAACATGCCCGCTAGCCGCACCAAAAAGTGTTCCGTCACTGCCCAAACTAACGCCTCGGTGCCTGTGCCGCGCATCACCGACCCGTACGCTCCACGAGACGAAGACGATGTATACCCGGAAACCTCCGCCGAGAAAGCCGCTACGGAGGAGGTGCGAGCGGACTTCAACCGCAAGATCGTCCTCCTGCAGAAGAAACACGGTGCGTTGCGGTGCTGTGGACTTTCGGTGACTGACGTCAATCCCAGAGACGCTGGTGGCGGCGACATCGACATCGAATGCCACTGGGGCTGACGAAGGCGCGGAGCGAGATGCAGCCATCTTCGACAGTTATTGAGACCATCAGTCCGCACGTATGTGGTTTTATGCCGTGGAGATCGAGGCCCCACTCACTATTTTTTTCAGTGCAAGCATATGAAGATATATATGGGAAGTTCCTTCCAGACGCAGATGTCTCTGAGTGGATGGTGCGGAAGAAGATTCGGGAGACCGAGCTTCTCAAGCTACGGGAGGCCGCAGGTAAGGCGGATTGGGCGACCGAAGTCCTTGCCACTGACCTGGGACATGACAGGAGGCATCGGGGAACATGATCACCAAGATATGGTGTTGTACCTGGCTCGAGGTACGAGATTGTTCGCTGTTGCTGTCAGTAGAATGTGCTGACCGTCGAAGCAGAAGGTGCTTTCGAGGACGACTTTGGCCACGAGTTCTCAGGCAACGACGGTCTCGATGGACACTTCAAGCGCATGGCGCTCCACGCGTCATCGGCGCAGGAGCTGGCACTGTGCCACGACAACGACAAGCCCCGGATGCTCGCAGCCGCAGCCCTTCCAGTAACCTTCGACATTTACAACCCCTACAAGGAGGGTCACCCAGATCGGGAGGCTTTCGATGAGACATGTAAGCCTCATAGTATTGGCGCTGCTCCGCTACTTCAGAGACTTATTTTTCCTAGTTCGTGGGTATATGCCAGCCTATTGGAAGAATGACCCCCCTGCTGGCAACGGGAACCCAAATGTAATCCGGCTGAGCTTTCGGAATCCCGGAGTCGACACAGAATCCATCCTACGTGGCTATTATGACAGTGAGTTTCACCCAGGCAGACCTTTATGACGTTCTTGACTCCCGACCTACCAGTGAAATTCATCGAAGAGGATTTGCAAACTGCAGCGCTGTACCATTGGGAGGTTGCCGCTGGCTGAGTGGGAGAGAAACGTTGGAATACTCGGTCCCCGTTCGTGCCGCGAAAATTACTGTGGAAGTCGAAATAGCGCTGTAAATAGCACTGTAAATACCATGTATAGTTTGGTCCCATTTCTTCACGTCGCATTTTTCCCATATTAGGACATTGGCGTTGAGTCTATCTTTGGCAATGACGTTGATCGCTCCGTTCCGCCGGGCTGTCCGCCGCTTGCGTGTCGGCTTGCGTGGCGTTTACCCTTTTGGATGGCAGCCACAGATTGATGGCGTTTGTGGTGGCCCTGGTGTTCCCTCTTCGGACGACAAAATAAAACCTCAGTTCCCACTTGCGGACACAATGGTGAGTTGCGCGATCATTCACCGCGCGTATTTAACTAACACAAGTTCTGCATAGAAAGGCCAGTCGACGACACCACTTTCAATCTCCCCACCCCAACGATGCCATTTCCGTATAAAAATCTCATCGACTATTGCACCACCCAACAGCGCAACGCCCTCCGCTACGACATGAACCTCGTGGACGATGACAATCCCAACAATAAGTTCTTCCCTACTTGGAGCGAGATGCAGGCTGAAAAGAAGTGGCACCCTGCGAGGCATGACCAGAATTGTAGAAGTAGAAGTCACTTCTACTTCTACTCGGCGGGTTTTAGTTGTGGTAGAAGCTACTTCTACTTCTACTACTCTGTATTTCCTTCTACCAAGTGTACCCCGACTTCTACCAGTAGATGTCACACAATATCCCGCCATTGCCGACGCTTCCCGCCCTGCCACTGGGCCGACTCGGAGCTTTTTATGGTTCAACTTTGAACAACCAAGGCCTTGAACATTGAGGATTAAATATCAAAGGGGTACATGTAGTTACCAAGGTCACCGGGCAACAAATCGTCGCCATACTCTCCGCCGAACGTGGGTTCCAATTCAGGAGGAAGAATAAAACCTAAGTTTCCTTCCATCGTCGTCGGAAGGAAAGCCGATTCACCTTCAATCATGGAAGATACTGCTAAACCCCCGCTGAAAGGCTCAGAAACACCCGACTCCGTGGTTCCCGCCATTTCATTTTCATCGGGAAGTGTCGCCCGCTCCTTCTCTCCCTGCTTCTTCGTCTTCTTTACACCGCTGGTCGTCTGTAGCGTTTTTTTCTTCTCTCGGAGATCTTTGGTGATTTGATTCGATGTTTTGCGCGCTTCGGCCTCTTGCTCCAGAGCGAGATCAATTTCTTCTAACTTCTTCTGAGCATCGTTTCGATCTAACGCCTGCTGGTGGTGCGAAGCGCGGCGAGCTGCATTGTGGCGGTCCCGAATGGACTTCGAATTATTGTGGTTGACCAGTACACAATTTTTCTCCATGAGTTTGATTTTGGCCTCAACCTCGAGATCTAATTTGTATGCGCTAAAAAAGATGATTAGTGTCGAAAAAAAGGGCCAAGTATGAAGGCCCTCACGTCTGGATAGCCACAAGAAGGGGGAGGTTTGTTCCTGTGTGTTGGTTCGTATACGGGTGCGCGCTCTCGTTTAAGTTTGTATCACCCGGTGTCAAGATCCAATCTTCCTGCGAGATTTTGGACAAGAACTGGTTGATCGACGGCCAGAACCACGGAATTGACTCTTTATCCTTTATCCAATCTGGTCGGTGTGTAAGTTTGGCTCAAATCTAGATGTCAAATTGTTTACCTCTGACAACCTTATGTTCCGAGTTCTTGCACCACACTGTGAACTCGTCGAGTTCCTTCTGGGTCTTTATGAAATAACAACCACGAATCCGACCCATTTCTTCGTCCGGAACAACCAGGCCCATCTTGGTGAATTTTCTGAGAAATGCGGTGAGATATGGCGATGGAAATTCCTCATGGAATGTAGACCGAGAACCTACCTGTCAACATGAAGCCTACATGTCCGCAAAGCGAACTCAACCATCGTCTTCGGGTCTGTCTCATGAATGCCACTTAGGTAAGGCTCGTTCCTCTGAACCAAGTCAGCCCCAAATGCGTTCGCTTGCGGCTTGTTACCGTCAACAAGAACGGCCCGAAGTCCTTCACCGTGAATAAATTTGAATCTGACTTTCACACCGGTGACACGTTCGATAGTGTCCCATAGGGCAGGCCACATTTTTGCGAAGACTTCGTACGTCTTGTGCTTACTGTAAATGCGGGTAATAGTGGTACCTGGTGGCTTTTAGCTCAACGCCATACAAACTGCAGAAGGTTGACTCACGGAAGTCCAGTTTATCGTCCCAGATAACAACTTCCCACTCTTTCCACAAACCGTGAATGCGCGCGTACGTATTATCATGAAGCGAGGCCTTAGCAGCATGAATACGACCTGCAAGAAACGGAAGCATAGTCAAAACGATCTGGACACCGTTGTCTGAGGTCAGATATTGAATGTAGCGCTTTTCTGTCGGAAGGGTCTCGCGCATTTTCTCTTGGAAAAAGCAAACACCTGAGGATGAGTTTGGAATAAATAAAGGCCGTCCTACTCGATTGATGGATGTAAATCTCACCTTCCCAGCCGAGGCCATGTGTATTCTCCGTGGTTTTGAGATCGTAGATAAGTTTACGTTTGATACGTGGATTCGAAAGTGCAGGGTCAAGAGACGCCGGAATATTGCTGTTGAATATTTTCGATGTACTACCGGCTGAACGGAAACGGGAGAGAGCAGTGTTATATATTCATCTATTTACTGGCGGCAAAACTACGAACCGTTGTCGCACTTTAGGACGGTCAGAGCGGTTGCACCAGCGGCTAAAATCGCTTCCTTATATGCGTCTCTGCTATTGCGGGAGAGCTTTGTGGACGGCGGCCGTGGATGGTTGTGAGGTTTGTTGAGGTAGATAATCGCGCGGCGGTCGTTTCGGTCCACGGGAGCAAATATTTTTATCCAAGTGTTGCATGGACGGCGTATAATGTTCCCCGGAAGGATACAGCCATTCCCATCGACGTGGGTGAACGCTGGAATCGAAGAATCAATATTTGTCATGGGGTGTACCCAGGGGAATGAACGTACGGCACTTTCGATTTCCCTTGCCTCCCTGGCATGGCGGAAGCACACACGCACAATTGGCTGCAACGACATTCACAAATGAATCGGCCATTATTTTGGAAGAGTTCACGAAGAAGATCCTCGTCTACGTCGCGGTTAATTGTCACGAAGCGGTGCTTCTTTGAGCCGGCAGAATAGTTCTGGCACCCAATGAAGCCATTTTTGCCGTCGAAATTCATCTGTGGTTGGCAAACGTGAGTACGGGAAGCGAGACAGGGAATCGAACGAACCTTCTTCAACTTTCGATAAACTGGACCTCCCTCACATTGGTTGCCTCCGGCGTCGATGAAGGGGCACTTTGTGCCCTGAACTTCGTTGAGGAATCTGATAATACTCAACAAAAGTCCGACTGAATAATAACGAAACCAAAAGCTTACGCGGCAACGAGCAGGGACATTGACGAAGTATCCCTCACATTAACCGCCCGATCAGCCTCGAACAGCTCACGCATGGCATCATCATCTGGCTCATAGCGCTCGTGACCGTTTAGGAGGCTTGCATCGAGCTGGCTGCAGACATATACCCCTTGGCAGCGATGACTGGCTACCTGGCACAGGGCACCATCGAGTGCGGAAACCTTTGTGGGCTTGGAAACGGAACCACCAGTACCTTCTCCCCAAGCATCTTGGTCCTGTACGAGAAGAGGCATTAAAATGCGGGAAGGTAACAGGCAAAAATACAAAACATACTTCGGATTTTATGATGGCCACCATAGACAGCAACTCACCCTTTTTATCCAGCCACTCCCGCGGGTCGTCCGAAGCATCCAGTATATAAGCGAAATCACCCTCCTCGGGACGCGGTACAGCCCAGCAGGATTGAATCTCTGTCACAGGGCGAAGCTCTGAGACTGAGAATTGTTTTGAAATTACTATCATTTCTCCATCCATGGTTTTGGCCCGCTTCTTCCCCTTGCGTTTGGATTTCGCGGGTAAATCTGACTCCGACTCAGAGGAAACAGACTTGGCCTTGCTGAGGGTTCTCCGCCTTTTTAGCCTGACCAATGAGCGGAGCAGGGGGTGGATCGTCGTCGTCAGAGACTTCAAGTATATCGTGAGAGGTGTTGGGATGAGCACTGGGCGCCGAAGATGATGGAGGGAGGGATATAGGAGAGGATGGTGTGGCAAGTGGGGGGTCTGAGCGCAGAGACGAGGATTCAGGGTGGACAGGTGTTGGTGGCATCGAATCCGCAGAGCGCTGGATGGAATGGCTCAACCATACCATGAATTTGTCGATGTCGAGCCATTTCACGGCGTTGTCGGCAGTATAATAACCTATTGCCACCAATCCTGGTGGAAAAGTCTCAAATACAAGCCTCAGTACAACGAATAACCGATTGAATTATTGCCTACCTGCTCAATATACTTTGAAACTTGCTCTGGGCCGGCTGCTGCAACAATTTGAGTAATTTTTTGCGCGGTGGCAGCATCCTCAGTCATTTTGGGTGGGAGAGGGGAACGGGAGGTGGAAGGAAGAGGAGGGAGTAGTGGGAATAGCGCTGGGTGGCATACCGTAGTCCAGCCATTGTTGACCTATTGCCTAATTGGGAGCACGCGTCGCGGCGTGTCAAGAGCGCGAGTGATGCCACTGGAAGTCACATTGTGACACTTCTACCCAACTCTCTCCGACTTCTACCGGCAGTCCATTCTACTTCTACTGGGTGCACTTCTACTTCTACTTCTACTCACCCACTTCTACTTCTACAACTTCTGTATATACTCCACCCTGCGGACACACCCTGCTCCATGTGCGGTCTGTTTGTTGCTCTGTTCGGCTTCGGCTGCTACTTCAAGAACACGATCGAGCCCGAACTGGGCTCACACATCATCTGGCACATCTGCAAGGCATGCTTCAGATTCAGCAATTCCAATCCCCGCTGATAGGGTGTGCAAGGAAACACACATGAAAACCACCGGTTTTCTTTCATTTTTGAACCTATTCAAAAGGCAAAGGGAGACTAGAACAAGAGAGTACATTCTCCTCGGAATGGTATTCTACACCTATGACGGCTGAAAGCCGATGGACACCAAGTACTTGAAGACTCAATAAAGAACCTTTACGGGAACTAAGTTCAGTTATAGAGTCTACCGTCGGGCTCCGGGAGTTGGCTGACCGCCAGATTCCTTGAGTGCTAGAGGTGAACAAGAGGAACTACACTTCTTAGTAGCTGAACGTCACAAGCGGCGCCTTGTTTCAATATTAATAGTTGAACTCGGATTAGCCTGACCGTTGGAATTAGCAGAGGGCTACCGTTGGTCAGCAGACCTACGGTAGCTCCCGGCCTACGGTCGGGCCAGATTCACCGCAATAGATCAAGAAACCATGAAAGGCGTGTTGCCAATCGCAATGGGCCTAGATGGGGATATGAAGTCACTATGATATGGTGGTGGCCGGCCTACGGTAGCCGCCAAAAGAAGGAACAAGAAACAAAGTTAAAGATAAAAGAGCCTACCGTAGACCCTACCGTAGCCCTAGCGGTCTACGGTAGGATTGCTATGAGCAAGAGTATAGGGAGGCCTATTAAATGGTACCTTAATCTACGGTAGCCCTGAATTAAAGATCGAGATTGTCTGTTTACGGTAGCCTGATAGGAACTTCTACCTCCGGTAGAAGCTCCTGCTGATGGCACGAACCACATGGATCGGTGGTAACCAAGGCTATACACCTATTAGCCCAAACCACCAAGACAAGAAATAAGCTAAAGGCCACAAGCCTACCGTAGCCCTATTTGGTCTACGGTAAGCTTACTAGAAATCAGGACTACTAATGGCACTTCGACCTACGGTAGCCCTGAAGACAATGACAAGAGGCGGCTGCTTACGGTAAACCGGCACGGAGCTTGTACCACCGGTAAAGTTCCTTGTGATAGGCCAAACACATGGATGTGTGATGCCAAGCCTACGGGAGCTGTTCGATGTGAGATATGAGTAGTACGGGACCTCCCGTAGACATAGAAAGGTCTACGGTAGGTGGAGCGACCTTCAGGGAGTAAACTATAACTTGAACCCTACCCCTCTACGGGACTCCTACCGTAGGGCAACCTAAGGTAGCCCCCACCAAACCAACTAGAAAGGATAAGATACCTCCGGTAACCACAAGCCTACGGTAGAGATAATGCCAGAGCTATCATTGGTTGACCTACCGTAGATCCCACCGCAGCATCAATCACGACATATCACGACTTTCCGACTTCAGTTCCGGTTATCTCCATCTCGCTCCCTCAGTTTGTATAAATACCGCATAGTTTCACTAAATGTACTTCAGTAGACTACCCCCCCCACTTTGGAGGAATATAGTAACTCAGAGACAGGAAAAGATTTGTGAACTGCAATAAGATTGGATTGAGGCTAGTACGTCCTGCGAACTACGCCGTTTAAGACCATTATAAGTGCAGGGACTTAGCCAGTCCAACCGCCCGTGGAAGCCAGCCGTTCTACGGTTCCTGCCGTTGATTGAGCTTTGCTCTCTTCCGCAGACATTGAGCTTTGCTCTGTCAAGGGATCCGTTTTGAAGGAATAAAGGAAAACCTTAGCCTCTCGGTCTATTGGTTGACTATTCTGTGGCCGGAGTACCTACCGTAGCATTGCACGGATCACCTCTGGCACTGTTCTCGCTCAGTTGCCCATACGTCGAATTAAGAGTCCCTACGGGAGCCTCCCAAGATAAAAAGCTAAAGAGACCAACCTGCAAAGAAAGAGCCTACCGTAGATCCATTTCTGCGAATCCATTAGTCTTGAAGGGTGATACGTACCCTACTTCCCCGAACACACACACACACGAGTATTGAGATTGGAGTTAGTGATTTGATTAGATTGTGAGGTTGATTGAGTGTTTAGTTTGAGTTATACTCGCTACGCTCGTTAGTGCTTCATATCTGGTGATTTCACGGCTGCACCCCAGTGCACCGTTTCACCGCTTCGACTGGGAAACCATGACCACCACCGCGCCACCCGTCAGTGCCCGCGATCCTTGTTTTGCTGATCCGTCGCTAACATCCCTTCGCTCAAGTGCTCTTGCCCACCGGGTTTTCTGGCTTGCGGGGATGCATACACCGACTGCACGTTGCATGCCAATGGTTCGTGCCTCCCTCTTCTCTCTGACACACCCCTTGGTCTAACACATCCTCAGTGCCGGCGATAACACCCGCCCCCGCTGGCCACGTGGAGGGGCGTGGTCCGTTGCTGCGCTCCAAAGCACGCGAGACGATGTACCAACTTTTATTTGATCTCCATGACGCTTGCGACAAAGCTAAGTGGGGGACCGAGGCGAAACGCCTCGCCGACGAACGGCTGGCAGCCTTCAATATTCACTACAACAACTTCCAATCAGATCCCAAGTGGGTGTTCCCCGAGACGTTGGCCCAGCTTTTCGGTGCGTGTTCCTTGACTTCATTTTTTCTGCGCTGACGTTGTGCTCCTTAGTTAAACCGCCGGCCAAGTCTGCTTTAAACGTCCCGAGCACTGCCAAGGGCCAAACCTCAAACGCGAAAGGTGTGTCTTCCCCTCGTGCCCTCGCCTTCTTTACTCACTTTGACTTTATTTTTTCTGCACTGACGTTGTGCTCCTTAGTTAAACTGCCGGCCAAGTCTGCTTCAAACGTCCCGAGCACTGCCAAGGACCAAACCTCGAACACGAAAGGTGTGTCATCCCCTCGTGCCCTCGCCTCCTTTACTCACTGCGCATCAGCCGTCAAGTCTGCTTGTACGCAAAAGCCCAAAGTTGCCACCCGTACGTGATCCCTTTATTTACTCTGCAGCTCCTTTACTTACTGTACTTTGCAGGGAAATCAAACACTGAGGATTCGGCCACCCCGACCTACACAGGCCCGGTTCGCCGTACGTACGCACGGATGATCCCTGACGGTCACCCATATGATTATCGTCGTAAACGCCAGTAGATTACTATTTAGCTCTTATCTTCGTCGTCTATGAACCTTATCTTTCCGTCATGTACATCATCATTGCTTCTCCTTCTTTTCAATCAAATTGGTTTCATAACCCCACAAATTTCCTTATTCGTCACTTGGCATTGAATTGTTTGCCTGTGTTTACTGAAGGTAGAAGCAAATGATTTTAACTGAAGGTGTGTTTCTGTTATGTTTCCGTTTTATTTTTTGTAGTGTTCTGATCGTTTTGTTTCGTAGATTTCATTTCTCAAGTTGATCGTAGATTCAGCGTAAGCATGCTTCGCTTTCAATCGGTGGAATGTTCAACTAACCATCCATTCACTCAGAACTCGCTCGCGCCCTCATGGGATTTGAGGTTCAAGTAATACCAACGAAGTTTTCAATTCGAGCTTTAATTCATGTATTCGTCGCGTGCCACTCTGCGGCAGACGCACCAGAATGCGAGGCAGAGGAAACATGCCCGACCCTGGGATCTTTCCTCCTGCCTCACGAACTGTAGCGTCTGTCAAAAGGTGCACGCTTCATGGGTGGACCGTCTGTGCCGCCCGTGAGGAAGAGCGGGGCAGGCCTGTTTTAGTAAAATTAGCATTTCTTTCGCTGTTCCGAGTGAGCTAAGTAGAATATTGAGAACTAAATAATAGAGTATTTACGAATTCGGAGTTCTTTCTGTAGTCCGAACACTCTTTCAACTTAAAGCTTGAGAATTAGTTAAACTTGACTGACACCGCAGCGCAACGTGAATTTCAACCCGGTTCCGACATCCGACATCCGAGTCCGCAAGTGAGCCTTCAGTTCGATTTGATTTGTGCATTACTGACCTTTAAAAATCAGGAGCGTGCGCCGAGAGTAAGGACTTCATTCAATGCTGTTTGCTGGATTTCAGCGACACTTGCTTTACTTGTGTGAGTTGTTTTCCTTGTCCGTCTCCCTCGCCCGCACTAATATTACCTATTATCCAGGTGGTTCTCCTCCGCCTTGCGACCGAATTCCTGGATCTCCGACGTTCAACTCCGAACGTTCGCTTAACTGTGCAATTGAATAAATAACCTAAGGTATGTGACTCGTTGGCATTGATTCGCACTCCCTCATTCACTTTTTCAAAGGGGATGTTTGTTGTATTGGTCGGAGATCCAGCCTCGCATCTTATTCGGCTCAAAGACGAGTCGGAATATGTGCAATCAATACAATATGCTACATGCAAACAAAATACTGGGTGAATATGCCATGCGTCGTGCGCTATACTAACTATATCTACAGATATTCTTTGTGCCAATTCAGGCTGCCGCGCAAAGCCATCCAGCGGGCGAACACGTATTCCAGCGCCGCTTCCGTGTTTCCTCCAATGCTGGTGAAAGAAAACCACTCGCGGTGGCGATGACCGCAAGAGCAATCTGTGAACGGGACTTGAAGCCCTAGGACGCGCAACTCGTCGTGCACAAGACTCTCTAGAAACATTGAGAGCAAAGCAAAATGCAAATACGGCGACGTACCGGTGAGTTTGCGGGTGGGCGTGGTATAAGAGGCGATCCAAACGATTTCATACATCTTCAGGCACTTCTTGTATCCCCGGCGCCGTTCTCCGATACCCCTCCCCGTCTCCCCCCACTTGTATTCGGACCGGGCTTCGAGCTGCGCGGCGGTGATGAGCCCACGGCGAAAATTTTCGATATCGGACCAACGCCGCTGGCGGAGAGTGTAGTTGTGACCAGGCCCATCGCTTTGGTATGTATTTGGCCTGCTAGCTGTAGAACACTGACAGATCTCCAAGAATTAATCTCACTTACAGGGCGGCCACCGTCAAATTCGCGTTCGCGTTATAGGCCCGGACGATCCTCTGGAGCCTGCGGTTGACGCGGATGCGTGCCATCTGACCCCCACTCGTCAAATCCACCAGAAGAAACTTTGTGGAAGGGACTTACCGTCGACGAGTTGGCGGTCGAAGCGAGAGAGATTTACTAGAAGCGCTCGCGGATTTTTCATTTCTTAGAGTTGCTGCTACCTACTAACATCATCGTATACTACAGAATCAAACTCCTGTATACCTCGCTTTGACCGGCGGAAGTATCTAATCTGCTCGTTTTCGCGAGCCTGAGAACAATGGGCGTGATCGGACCCGCGGATCACGGGAAATCGGTCCGACACACCGCCCCGACTCGACTCAATCCTCGCCGACTTCACCCCGCTGCACGGTACGCACGTTCTACTTGATATTCTTTGCACTTGGTTGAACAGTTTTGACAATAGGTACATGTACAATTCTATGGGTACATTCATTAAGTATTCGAGTAGAACTTGGACTCGGGCATCTCGGGGATGGGTTTAACTTGAAGCTCGTCGTGGATTGGACTGGAAGTGTGTTTATTCTTCGTTGAGGTGTTCTGGGATGTGGCTAATTGTCATTTGGTTGGTAAACTTGGTTTAAGAGTGGTCAAGGTGGTGGAGTTCAATGTTGCCTTGGGAGCGTGCAACTCGACTTGACTTGGTTCGACGTAAGTACAGTTCAATTTTTTTTGGCTCGATTGAATGTTCAACTAAATCCGGGTCTTCTTCCTTCAAGCGATTTGTGATTTCAGGTATACCGTGAGTGCTTCATTCGATTCAAATTCGTCATCTTGCTCAAAACATAGACTTTGTTTCAGATAACTTCAACAAATCACTTCAACTGCCGGGAAATCCAAGTTCTGGTCGTTAACCTATCTAGAAGCCAGCCGAGTTCAATAATAATATATCTAGTTACCAAATCATCGACCGACGCCCTGAGTGCATGGAACTACGGAGAAGATCAGCATTTGAGGGAGAAAAATGATGCGTACCGAAATGAGGAATTAGCTATTCAACGGGAAGGTTGTACGCTACAAAGGTGCGTAGCAGTACACTACGCGGCGAAAGGCTGCTAACTATTGTACGGAAGGTCGTACATTACAAAAGCTTCAAGAAAGCAGGGTGTACAAATATGCTACAGACCGAAATCGGCGGCGAAGGTTGCCAAGAAAGGGTGCGTACAAGTATACTACAGGCCAAAATCGGTGTTGAGCATCCCACAAGAAACGGTGTGTACAAGTTCACTACAGGCCGAATATTCTACAATAGTATCCAAGAAACGGTGCGCACAAGTATACTACAGGCCGAAGTCGGCAGCAGAGCTAAGAAATTTACAGAATGGGACTATGCTACAGGGTCAAAGGAGTGCGGTGTCTAAAAGACAAGGTGATAATCCTCGAGAGGAATACTGAAGAGAATTGAAAAGGCGCAGATACGGATATTAGTGGAACTTACATTTGAGCTCCAGCTTCGCCAATGCGGGTGAGGAGGGCGCGAACGCGCGCGCGTATGCGCCGAAATGAGCCAACGTCGACGAAACGCCAATATTCCCGGTGGCGCTTGTAGCCTCTGGAGCAGGCGCGAATACTGCGTTGCGCGCGGGAGAGGAAGTCGAGATGGATGAGACGCTCTTGAGACCAGTGAGGAAAGGGAAAGACAAGGCTGCAAAACAGGACTTACCGATCCGGTAACGCTGCTGGGTGGAGACAAAAAAGAGCCATATGTGAGTTTGGCCCTGGGAATCACAAATGGCGTAGTTCTCGCACCGCGCGAAGACGTCCTTGGCAACGCCGAGCTTCACCCGGAGCGAGCGTCTGAACTGGGCAACGGAGATGGTAGCTGCGGTGAAGGCGTCATAGATGGATGTGCGGACGGACGCGCAGCAGTAGAGGTGGCCGGGGACGCCGTCGCGAGCATATAGGCCGCAGTTTTGGAGGCGCAGCTCCGTTTGCTGCTTGGGCTTGGGGCAGCGAGTGATGACGTGGAGGGCCCGGGCACGGTGACTGTTAGCAACGTGCAGGTCGATCTGCTGCTGGGAAGCTCGACAGAGGCGGCAGGAGGCGGCGGCGGCGGCGGCGGCGGCAGCGCGACGGCGCGGGGCGGAGGTACGGACCATGGTGTCGGGCGCGGGAAAGTGGAAAAAGCCAGAGGGACCCAATGGAAGCCAGAGAGACTAGTTGGGGAGCCAAACAACCAAGAAGGGATGAAGGAGGAGTCAGAGAATGGAGGGAGGAGGCTCAGAAGGTGGAGGGAAGGCTTAGAAAGGAGGGAGGGCAGAGAGAGTGTGGTGGAAGAGGGAAAGAAGGCCCAAAACATGTGCACGCAAATGATCCTGGCTGCAAATTCACTCAGGAAAGTCAAGGCACTCAGGAAAATCGGCGGGAGAACTCATAGTTGACTGGGCGACGCGTCGGTGACCCGCCCTGCTGACATAATGAATAGGCGCACTTGATTAGCGCGGAGATCTGTGTCATCGGTGCTTAGTTGTTGACGCTCGACATACGGCATGCCGTACCGTTACATGCGACAACTCGACAGGGCGGTCGTTCTACCCCCGTGTCGAGTACGGGCTGGTGGTCTGGTACGAGCCAATACGGGAGAAGGCGGGGTGGAAACGGCTGAAAGGGGCGGTAGGGGTTGCGAAGAGGCTGGAGAGGGTCCAGAGATTGGCGGCACTGCCGCAGATGCGCGCGGACGGATGTATCTCGGGCCTCTGCGGTACCACACCGGCTTCGAGAGCGAAGTGTGTGGCGCGATCCTCACGCTAGACATCGTCAGGGAGTGCCCGCGTATTCGCCGGGTCTGCATCCTAATTGAACCAGGCGGCAATGATATCTCCCCTGTGGATGAGGTCGAAGCGACCCAAGCCCTCCGTTCCGCTGGAAAAACAGGTTCGCTTGTCCGAGTGCTTTCTTTGATGTATTTCTTACGTCGTTCATACGGAGTCTCCTTCCAACGTTCCGATCAACCTCATATTCCTACATCTGGTTCTTCCATACACGACGCATTACTTTTCAAGGACGGTTCTCCTTTCATTCTATTCTTCACTCTTCAAATACTTTCTTTTAGTGTGACCTTGGGCATCGTTGAGGTCAGTGTGCGTGTCAGCTAGTTTAATGTCGTTGTACTGTGCTGTGGCCAATAAATGAATACTTCAAAACATAGTTTGAAAATTGTTTGAATTCAATTGGAATCCGAGCATAATACAACAGGACGACACAAAGTGGAATAATGTTAACGGCTCGAGTGTTCCTACCACTGCTCATTTCATCCGATGGGGACCAGATCATAGAAATTGGAACCGAAAAGTTCAGATTTTGTGACGAATCAAGGTTGAATGTGTAGTATTATGAGGAAATTTGTAAACTCGTGCGTAGGTAGATTCAGACTTGTAGAGTCGATTGGAGAATCACTGAATTTCAGATAGCATACATAAGAGGGTTGACAAAAAGCAGTTGAATCAAGGGATTTCGATGTAAAATAACATTGGATTAGTGCATAGGTAGATTTGAACTTGTAGAAGTTGGTTGGAAAATCATTGAATTCCAGATAGCACACATAAGAGGGTTTACAAGAAGCAGTTGAATCAAGGAATTTCGATGTAAAATAACATTGGATTAGTGCATAGGTAGATTTGAACTTAGAAGTTGAGTTGGTTGGAAAATCATTAAATTCCAGATAGCATACATAAGAGGGTCTACAAAAAAGGGGTTGAATCAAGGTAGTATTATGAGGAATTTCGAAGTGAGTTAAATCAGTGCGTAGGTAGATTTGAACTTGAATGGAAGTTGAGGCGGTCGGAGAATGGTAGGAAAGGTGTAGAAGTGCGTGGGTAGATGAGTGAATATGCCAGGCCAGGACTTGAATAAAAAAGAGGAGTGGGTGCATCCACAAACATGTTGGCAGAGCATGGGTGCATCCACACTTGAGGAACAAATGCACGGGTGCGCCCACGGCCGGGGAAAAAAAGGTGTGGATGCACCCTGGATGGGGACATACCAAAGGCGGGTGCATCCGTGGTTTTCATATGACTGTGGGTGCATCCACCTTCATGGAAGGGTGCACCCGGTGATATATTTAAGCTGGATGGGTGCATCCGTAGTAGGGAGGGAGGGTGTACCCAAGCTGATCCAGGGTGCACCCACCCATGCACAGTGGGTGCGCCCAGTAGGATTACAGGAGTGGGTGGATGTATCCAGGAAGAGGTGGTATGGACGCACCCGTCTCCCCTGGGTGCGCCCATGCATAGGGAGAAGCAAGTTGTGGGTTGCACCCATTGCACACATTCCGTACAAATTTAGAGCACTGCAGCGGAACACCACCAGCTGATGGAAGCTGTGATATTGTGATATCCATATCTTTGAAAAATAGTTGTAAGTAATACAGTAAGATGAGAGTATAGAGACCGACTTGGGTGAGAAGGAGATTCCAGTGAGGTCCAGATAGTCAATTGTGAAAGAAAAACAATCAAACAATTGGAGCATAGTAGATATATACACTATCAGCACGGTCTAGAAACAGCCGGGTCCTGTACTACACAGGCAGGTCAGCTGACAATAGGTTTGACAGAACAATTGAAACAAAAACACCACTGCAGACCAGCACATTTCTCTTCGGAGAATTTTGATAGAGGAAAAAGTGAATGAGGATCTTGAATAAACACAAGGAAGAAGGTTCAGAAGGATGATGGTATACTCACTCTGACCGTGCTGTTAGTGGAAATGAAATTTGCTCAAAGTAGGGTATATTGCATGGATGACAAGTCAGTGGAGTGACTGGAAGGACACCTCAACCTTAAGGCTAAAATCAGGGTGGAATTTAGCCTGAAAACCAATTTTTTTCCACCCGCGCGCAGCGCGGGTGGATGCACCCAGGTATCTGGTCCACAATGGGTGTGCCCCCTAGAAGCTGACCCACTTAGGGTAGTCATCTCAATGCAATAGATGACCCTATATGGGTACCTATATATGTCTGCCTAAAGTGGATCTGGTAGAACAGTGTTAATTCGAATATGTCATGCCGGCTGCAAATACGCGCCTGGAAATTCAAGGAATAATTTGACTTCCTATCAAAGTAGCTCTCGCCGTACCATGTCGGTCGATGATCAAGAGGGATCAGGGTGCCATCGACGAAGCACCATCCGTCCCTCCAGCTCCTGCAGGAGTGCTGATGCACCCACTCCTTGGCGCACTCCTTCTCAGCAGGTGTTGGCATGCGGACTGCATCCTCCATGAACCCGGGGCAAAGGACAGCTGTCATGACCCGCCGCGTAATGAGGTGGATGGTGCCCTTCCCCAACGCCGCCCAATTTGCAATGGCTTGAATGCTAGCAGCATTCCCGTCGTGCCCAAATCTGTATAGTGCGACGGCGAGCTGCTGTTCCACAGGGAGCTGGGTATGATTGGAGTTGTTTGAGAACACCGGGTCCTTCTCCAGCGCCGCAACGAGTTTATCAAATGTTCGTGGGCTGACCCTGAGATTTTGGCGGAAGTGATCAGCGCGGCCAATCTTGAGCTTCATCAGGACATGGTGAAGAAAGGAGGGACCACGAGGAAGCGTGTCGCGTGGCTCTTCGTATCGATGCTCATACATCTCCGTTATTTCTTTGCGGATCCATCGGCGAAGAAATGGCGGCCGAGTGGTGTTATCATCTGAGCCCGTTGTACCATCCGAGTCTTCATCGTCTCCCTCTGCACCAGACGACCAATCTGAGTCCGAGGATGCATCAGAGGCCGACTCTGAAGAGACTGAGAAGAGGTCAGGCATTTCTTCAGAGCTCGTAGAGTCGTCGATACTGGAAAAGTCGCTGTCTACAAGCATGTCATTCATGAAGCGCCAATCTGGCCCAAGAATGTCGCTCCATTGCGAGTCAGTCGTAGACCCAGAGGTGCTACTATGTGATGAGCTATCACTTGAACTGTCCGAGTCGCTGGAAGTGTCGGAATCATCGAGGGGCAAGTCATCCTCAAATTGCCGCCTAGGAGTAGGAGGCTCCGGATTCCGATCGCGGACACGGGCAGCAGCGCGGCGGCGTAAGAAAGCTCGACGTTGGCGCCCCTTGCGGTTGCGGATGTACGACTTCAAGAGGAGCTCAGCGCGCCGCACCCGGCGAGTTGGCGGCATGAAGGAGAAATGTGATCATGACACACGCAAGGCAACGTTTTCGGGCTTCAAATTTTGCTTCATAAACGCCCTCAGAAACGGATTCCAAATTAGCGGTCAAGATTGAAAGTCGTTTATCACACGTTTATGATCCTAACAATTTGCGTAAACGACACCATAAACGGGTGTCATAAACGGCCGCAAAAATCTACTCTGACCGTCACTATTGCATGTCAGTGGAAGATCAACCTTCCGGCACGAGCGGCGAAGATCGCGAAGAGTACGAAGCTCTCGACGTGTTTGGACGCCTTCGAAATACAATTCGCGCTGCCGGTGTGGCACGCGGCGGCACATGAGGTGACGTGCCAGACGGAGAACTCGTTGAGTTACACGGCGGGGGTGGGAAGGACAGACGGGGAGGGGATCGAGAGGACATGGGCGATCCTCAACCCACTGGGGTATTCGACGAAGGAGATGGGGGCTGGGGCTCGCCACGACGCGCTGGAAAATAAGGTCGACCATATCAATTGGGAGAAGAATATTGGACAAGGTACGTACGGTATAGCGAGAGCGGCAAAAAATGTACTAACATCAGTTTGGCAGGCGATACCTTGGCTCGCAAGTTGATCGTGGTGATCGCCGAGCGCGATAAGCAGGTCGCGGAATTTATTGAGATCGACCAGAGTTTAGGGAAGAAGTTGCGGGCGAAGTGGCAGAAGAAAATTGACGCGTGGCGCGCCGACAGGTCGCAGCCGAATCCATATTGCCTCGCCGGAGGAAAGGCCGGTATGTGCAGTGTATCAATAGACGATGTGGAGAGCTGACGGTAGGCGTAGCGGGGCCGAGCGAAGCTGCGGTCTTCAATGAACTAAAGGCAGCGGAGGCACTGGACGCTGCGGATGGGTGTGCCGCCGTCACCGACGCTAAGGCAACAGCGCCCGCTTTCATCAAAGCCGGCTTGCAGCTGGAAGACGCACAGTGAGTGGAATGTCTGGCAAGGCAAAGTAACGACGCTAACATTGCCGCAGGCGGCGTATCAAGGCAGAGTTGAAGGGTGTTACGCTGGTGACCGCGGACTGCAGCAGTCAGATCCAGGAGATGCGGATGTCCTTCGTGCACCAATGGCAGTGTCAATAATGCATTATCCCACCACTGACAGCAAACCACATTACATTATTGCCTTTCATTGACAGACAGCAAAATAGTACTGTATTGTAATGTCCCGGGGTAATTACCTTACACCTCGCTAAATGTCCTGGCACCTCGGCATGCTCCTCTTAGCTGCCCCGGCCATCCCGGCCTTTCCAAATGAAGATACCAAACCTGATGGGATCACTTTTTTTACTCAAAACTGACCGCCGCTAGTGGCAATCATTACAAGGGTGTTCCCATCACCACAAAATGATATGTCATGTCCGTTTCGACCCCATAACCCCGACGACACCCGGGTAGGTGCTGAACCGGTGTACCCGGATTCCCACACTTGTCTCCGAGCTTCTATTCAAAAACCCACCTCCCACAGATAACCACAAGCATTCAGTACCTCAAGAGGGTAACATACAGGGATAAATACGGGGGGTACACCCCTGATTTCTTTCGAAAAAAAAATGAGACCAATAAAATATCCGACGACACCCGGGTAAGTGCTGAACCGGTGTACCCGGATTCCCACACTTGTCTCCGAACTTCTGTTCAAAAACCCACCTCCCATAGATAACCACAAGCATTCAGTACCTCAGGAGGGTAATATACAGGGATAAATACGGGGGGGGGTATACCCCTGATCTTTCCCCGAAAAAAAATGAGACCGATAAAATATCTTAAAAAACTCCAGTGACCAGACTCACACCGCAAAAAAAGAAGTTTCGGCCCGGCTGAATTGGTTCCCGAAAGCCTTAGATTAGGCAACAGATTAAGCGAGGCTGAAAATACGTACGAAACGATAGGATTCATCCGCGCAAAAATGTTACCGAAACAGCTGAATTCGGCAGCAAAATCAACCTTGCTGAATCTTAGTGTTCAGACACAATTACAGGCCAGCTTAAATAATTGCCAAGACCTATGGTTTCAGCTGCACAGTCAGACACCACGAAACAATTAGTTTCGGGAACAGTTTCGACGTTGGGCCGAACCTATTGTTTTCGGGCCGGCCGAAACCGCTTCTTTGCCGCTTTCGGCCAGTCTGAATGTTAGTGTTTCGGCCACCGGCCGAAACTGGTTCCGAAACTAATTGTTTCGTGGCATCTGATGGTGCAGCCGAAACTACTGGTTTCAACAGCATTTTCAATTGTGCTTAAACTGCAGTTGAAATCACCGCATTCGGCCCGGCTGAAAAGGTTGCTGATTCCACAGGTTTCAGCAACATTTTCACCGGGCCGAATCTTACAGTTTTGTACGCAAATTCAGCTTTATTTTTATTGCAGCCTAATCTAACACTTTCAGGAACCAATTCAGCTGGGCTGAAATTTCTTTTTTTGCGGTGTGACTCGAACACACGACCTGGTCGGCATCAGCCAAAATCTGTCTCTCTGGCATTAACCATTAAGGTAAGCACCCAATGTTGACTAGTCAACCGCCGCCCCCATGATGTATTTATTAACACCCAGAGAGGAGTCGTAATCAGAAATCTAATCATAGCTCCATTATTGGTACATGTCATTCTCGCCTTCCTCCGCTGCTTGCATCCTCGCCTCTGACCACCGTCACTCGTCACCCTCTATGTCCACCACAACTGCAGGCCCCGAACTGATATCCTCCCCCTTCAAGTAGGCTGCCGCCTTCGCCCGAATTGGTGCCCAGTCCGCCTCGAGCTTCTTGAATGTGCGCCTCTCACGATCTGCCTGCTCCAACGCGTAGGCCCGTGCTCCTTCCAATACCACGGGGTCCACTGGTACCTCGGGTTTCCCTAGCATGGTTGTCCGTGCCGTAGACCTCGCCGTCCACCGCCGTTCTTCAAATCACCCATACTCAATCATTTGCCGCATTTCTTCCTCCACCAACACCAGCTCTTCCCGCCAACGATTTGCCCGAGAATATGCTTTGCACCATTCGACTCGAAGCGCTATCCCAGTGTCAGTGGGCATTCATCTCCGTCAAAAATGCTGACAAACCTTCGTGAAGTTTTTTATCGCCCGCCTCACTTGTTCCTGACGCTGAGTACCAGATCCAGGACAGAGTCCGGTGACTCTCCCCCATCACCACTACTCCCGTTGCCGCCAGTCCATCTGCCATCCCCAGCGTGCCAAGGAACTCATCGTGCGCCTGCTCCTCCTCTCGCAGTGACCGGTCATTCAGCGTGCGCACATCATCTTCCTCCAAAATACGGAACTGGCTCTCCCACTTACCATGGCCCTTCAGCCTCAGCAGTGCCTGCCGAGCATGCCGGTAACGTAGCTTAGCTGCGTGTATTCTGATATTAATTTGCCGCAATATGCCCTGCCCCCGTGTGAGAGCGCGTTGCCCAGTCCAGTTCCGAATCTTGAAGCGATTTGTCATCGTGCGTGTCCGTAACCCTTGCTGCAGCTGCCCCAATGCATCTGACGCCTCCCCTGTTCGGAGCCTCGCTTCCACCCCGTCCAGCCCTGGAGCACATGCCTTCTTCCTCGACGCCGCGGAAATGTCAGATGGCATGAAGAGCCGGGTGGCCTCTGGCTGCTGGTCATCTTCATCCCACACTTTCTTTTGAGAAGGTGACAAATAACGACGCAGTCTCGGCATGTACGATCCCTGAAGCTTCCGGAACGCTTGCACTCTTGTACGCACAGCCGTTCGGCGCTTCAGGATCTCCAATGCCTGCATTGGTGTTGGATTAGGCCCATTTGCCTTGATAGCAACTGCAAGCTGTCTCCTACCGCCGCTAATCAGCCCGCTGGCAGCGGTATTTAGTCATTCGACGTACTGCATCTCTTCCAGCTCCATCCCCATCGTGATGAATGTGCTGGGTGTGTCCTCCCGCTCGACCTCTGTTCCATCGCCCGTTTTCAAGTATTCTTCCGCTGCCAGCATTATCCGTATTTCCTTCAATGTCATACCTACGTCAATTAGCCGATGAATTTCCTAAAAAGGCAAGTGCTCACCATCTTCCACCATCTCGTACGGTGATCCCTTCTCATTCTCGGTGTGCCGCTCCTTCTCCCACTTGTCAACCCATGCTCGCCAAGATTCCACATCTACCTCCTCCAGCTGTGCAAGTCCCTCGTGGAACGCCTCAAACGCCTCCTTGTGTACCTTCCCATCTTTAATTCCTTCCGCCATTCTCTGTTTCAGCAGACGACCTGGATCAAAAATCTGAGTCAGCATTCAATATAGTCCTCAATAAATGTGGTGCATACGATGCGCGACCAGCCGCCGCCAATTATGAAAGCTGAAGAGGCCTTCTAGAGCTGTTGCCCGCGCCCCGAGCCCCATCAGCTTTGTCGATGCTGCTATTCCGTTCAAAAACTCCCAATTCTGTTCTACTGTCTCGCCGTGCGTGCGCCCCGCACCCCACAACCAATGGAACGAAAAGGCGGAGTGGCATCCAGTTTTGTGGGGTGGTAGGTGGAAGTTCGGTACCATCCATCGAACGTTCGCCCTGTCGATCTTGAGATGGAACTTTTCTGGGAGCGACTCCATTCGCGTCCAGATATTCTTCGAAAACTGGCATGCAATGTCGTACGACAGCACCAGGTATGTCAAAACAAAGCCCAATATCGATGAAAAGAATAAGAAATCCATGTTGCAGTATCTCAATTATCCTTCAGTGCTATATCATCACAGACAACGAGGAAAGACTTACCGCTCGCCGGCCTGAAGGTCACCAATCCCGTTTGGTCGCCACATGTTATGCCGAGCACATGTAACTCCTCCTATTCCCGTCACCCTTAAACCCTTTATCCGCTTCGCGTTTGCCAAGAACATGGCCTGGAAGCCCGAGCAGTTCGAAATTTCCTCCTCATCAACGTTCTTTTGAATGTGTTCCGTGTACTCCGCACGGTTGCAAAAGAACCCTGCGCCATCGTCGACGATCGGGTCCCGCTCCTCCGTGGAAACATTTCTATTGATCAACTTGAAGTTTGCGTCCTGCGACAATTCCAAGAAGTATTTGTAGCTGCAAATTTGAAAATGAGCTGACGTTCCTCGGAATTATGTGATTTCTTACCGCTGGTCCTCCTCCATTTCGTCCCACTTGATCTTGTCATAGCCCTCTGGGATATTTACGTCTGGAACGGGACACATCCGACAGTTTGGCTCTGCTAATTCACCCTGCGCAGTTCCCCCAACTCCCGAATTAGCTTGCCCGCGCCCGGCCCTCTTGAACATCTCCATCATACGATACTGCCGCACAATAGCTCGAAATGCACGCTGCCGATCCTGGGAAATAAATCAGTAAAATGATTTCACCACCGTCAACAAAACATACCGGCTGCCTCCTCTCATACGGCTTCCCCTTTTCATCGATCCCAGTCTCTACCACCTCCAGCCCATCATTGTTCGACAGCATCTCCAGCGATCGAACAAAATCGTATGCGGAAATTTTCCCCAAACAATTCTGCACCTCAAATAATTTTATCGCATTGAATGTCGCACACGTCTGAGGGTCGATCGACGTCGCCGGCCACAGGCCAGCCCGCATCAGCTGCTGCCGATGCTCGACTGTCGAGTCGCAGCCACAAAAATTCAGCTTCACGACCCGAATTCCCAGCACGTCAATGACCACAAAATCTTTGTGTGCTGGGCGCACGCGCCCGCAGAAAGTCCCCGGGATATGGCCCAGTTGAATCCGGGCTTCAACATTTCTGCATCATCGGCACGAAGAACTCCCCGTTCCATTTCTGTCCATTCAATTATTCAGCGCATTATAAGAACCCCATCGCGTCAATCGTACCTCGACCATGTGCATTGGCAGTTGACGGTGAAGCTTCACAATGCACGGCTCGCAATAAATGCCAGGCCCAATACACGTCTGCTTTGCACACCGAAAGAGTGGCTCCTCCCTCTTGCATTCTGCACAATGTGAATGAAATGAAGGCCCCCCTCGACCTTCTGCCCTCAACATCTCGTCCAACGTTTCGTCGCAGTGGTTGCGTACGAAGACCTGCATTGGTGTATCCTGTGCATCTTCAGGAAATACTTTGCGTGCTAAAATTATCCAGTGACTTACTGCGTTCGCCCAGCGCTCAAAGTATACCATGCCCTCGCCGTCAGGCTCAGGTATGCGGAATGTGATTCCATCCGCATCCAACCCAGGCTGCTGCTCTGCTGAGGGCGGCTCCCACCATGCCAAATTATCCTCTGCCCAGGTAGGATCCTCTTCCCCCAGGTACGGGAAATTTGGACCCTCAAGCCACTGCTCTGTCCGCACATTGTCTCCTTGATGCTCCGCTGCACGAGTACTCGTGTCAATCAAACTGGTGCGTGGATTGACGCGTCGTCCGTCAGCAGAGAGCTCATAAGTTGTTGCCACATTTGTCTGGTGGATATACATGCCCTCCACCTGGGCTGGGTTCCCCCTTTTCCTCGTGCGGGCTGACATGATTTGGCGCAATTGATGTGATTCCGAGAACTTTGGGAATAAATCAAAGGTAAACAAGCAAAGACACCCATTTCGTCCACCATGCGTGCTAGTACGTTTTTTTTCTATCCTTCTCTACCATCCTCTCACCCACTCTCCTCCTCTAGGAGGCTCTCGAACCCCCCTTACTTATGCTACTATGACCGCCGAGCAACACGCGTGCGCACGCATCCTCTTGGGTAATAGCGGCCGACGACAACGTTCTCTTTCCCCAATCTCCCATGCCAGTACGCACTTGCAAGGCCGACCTACACACCTTCGCGCCGGTGCTCGTACCCACAGAGAAACCCCTCTGACTATGGCCGACCTATATGTTGGAGGTGTCCTTCCCCCTCCTTTGTCTCCCAGTCATCCGTCACAAAGGTGTTCGATTTGCCATAGCGTCAAGGCGCACCCGGTCTCGTGGGCCCATTTTAATATACTTTGCCTATATTTTATTAATGATGCACTTCTACAGATATTTGTGTGGGCATAGTCATTGCTACGCATGTGTTCGTCTTCATCTTGAAGAAAGCTGGAAATGCCCTACTCTTGGCTGCAATACCGTCATGAATTTCCCGCCCCACCGCCATTTTGCTGAGGAGGAAGCCCTTGCTGAAGAATATCCCGCATTCGTTACCGCCACAAGCGTTGAATATTCATGGCAGGGACTCATCTTCCCGGAGTAGATGTAGAACAAAATATTTCATAGCCGTCCTCACACAAAATTAGTACTGAATGCTCGTATAAAATAAAATACTTCAATTTTTTCTCTAGTCTACCACAATGAACTCAAAGCTTGTGAGATGCCCACAAAAAATAAAAACCATAGCCAATTATCATCCGCATCGACACCATTGATCTTTGGTGTATTTTCAGGTATGTTTACCGTGATCGACGCGCTAAGGGATAATAAATCAGCGCGGAATTTTTTTAGATTAAGCCAGACTCACCGCACTTTGTTGCAGCAATATGGCCTTCAAGCTTCAAGGATGGTGGGTTGGCCAATGACTGAGAATTCAAAGGTGCGCTTGATCGTTGAACGCCTGGGATCCGCAATCAAGAACTCGGGAGCAATCCGGTCCGATTCGGTTCGGAAATCACGTCACCACTTCAGCCGAACTTGCGGGTTAAGGGATAAATCAGTGCGGAAAAAAATTAAGCACCAGACTCGCATTTTGTGGCCTTCAAGCTTCAAGGATGGTAGGTTGACTGAGAATTCAAAGGTGCACTCAATCGTTGAAAGGCCGGGATCTGCAATCAAGAACTCGGGAGCAATCCGGTCAGATGCGGTTCCGAAATCACGTCACCACTTCAACCGAACCTGCTTGACATCTCTTGTCATTCACGCTCGTTCTCGCTTGCTCGTTCCTCAACAACACCCAACGGTGCTAAGACTTACTCAACACCTCAAGGCTTCATGATCCAAACCGGTCCCGGAATTTCCGGATGTCCGCAACCTCCCGCATCACAACTGTGCAGATCACCGCGTGTAACTTGCCACCGACCACCATGTGCAAATGCCACAAGACCCAGAACGTTCGTAGCTCCCCGCGCAAACCCAGAGGTTGCAAGGCCAAGGCCCGTGCAGGCCATCGTGACTGTAAGCAATTTTTGTTTTCTTTCTTTGTAGCCGCCTCCAATCAATAAATTTCAGCGAGATATTGGATGTACATTCATGATTTATATCGGCACCAACGGGCCGCGCTTGGACTTATTCCCGGTAAGCACAGTTCCGTGTGTTTTCCGAAATGCAGCTGATTCGGCTCTGTTCCGTTTAGCCGTTGCTGCACAAGGTTGGGGTCAGTGTTTCCGTTTTTCCGGAATGTTTGCTGATTTCCGTGATCCTTAGCGGATGCCGCGCAGGCTTGGCAGTTCAATGTGCCAACACCGGTTGTCGAGTGGGCCGATGATGAATGGCCCGAGGGTAATTGGGACCCAGCCGCCGCAATTACCGCTGGATGGGGAGGAGCAGGTCCCCCGGGAGGAGGAGTAGCTGGCAGTTGGGATAGCGTGAATTGGGCCATGGGAACGAACATCGTGGCACGGCATCAGGTGGACAGATGGGAAGGTTGATCAAAGCTATGTTTTATCTTGGCGCCTGATCCTTTCTCGTATTCCGGAAAACTATGACGTTGAAAATCCACAAATGTTGAATTTTCTTGATTGCTGAACTTCTGTTCTCAAATAAAATAACAATGTCCCCGAACTCATTAGACCTCGCTAGCATCTTCTTTTATCAAAAGCACACCTTTTCGTTGCATTCTTGCATCAACATCACGATTTCTCGTGATGATCGCTGGTGGGTTCTTCATCAAGATCACGATTTCTCACCATGATGTGTCGTAATCTTATGGCGTTCATTCTTTTATCTGCACCTCGGTCAACTCATTCCTCCCTTTCCCCCCCCCATGCTTCCGTTCATAGGTGCTGCCTTTGGTGAGCCATTCTTGCTTTTGAAAAATTTTATTCCTATTGCGCTCGGACTCAACGGGTGGAGCCGACCCTGGAGCTGGCCTGCGAGTTCGAGCGCCCCATTTAATTTTTTCTTTGCACTCGGACTCAACGGGTGGAGCCGACCCTGGAGCTGGCCTGCGAGTCCGAACGCCCCGTTTAATTTTTTCTCTCGAGCTCCTGTCTGCGTTTTATTTTTCCTATGTCTCACTAACTGTTTTTTGTGTTCTTTCTTAGCACCCAGGCCGCGTTCAACGCGGAGCGGGGCTACCTTCTCCCCGTATGCTGTGGCTAATGTCGACATTGCCGACTTCATGCGCCGTGAAGAGGAGGAAATTGAGACGCGGGTCATGGACGAGGAGCTCATTGAGCTCGAGCCCATTGCCATTGACCTCAACCTTGACTTAGATTTTCTTCCCTCTGTACCTGCCATCCGCGTCGCTTCCCCCGTCAACAAGCGGCGTGCAACACTCTCAGCAGCGGCCGCTCGTGCTGCAAAACTGTCCCCCCGCATCCGATCTCCAGCACCGTCCACCTCTACCTCGGCCAAGCTGCCGGCGCCCGCCTCCATGCCCTCTGGACCGAAAATCATCATCCCGCGCCACACATCATCGTCGACCAAACGACCCACGTCCACCGCTGCCCTCGCCCGCGTTGCCCCCGCCGTCCCAGATCCATCCATCCCCATCATCGTCCCCTTGATCGTTATTCCACGGACTGTTCCACAGACAGCGGCGCAAATTTGCAAGGGTAAATACCATAAACGGAGTCGTCACGATGCTCGCAAAGAGGCTCGGTGCAACAGCACGGACCCCCGTCGCAAAAACCGAGTCACTCGCCACATCAAGCACAGCAGCCCCATCTTCAAAGACATCAATATCTCCGACCTCGACCACACCACCACTGCATGGCTTGGTGTTCGGGTCCCCCGGTCCGTCGTCGGCACCCACTCGCTCGAGGCTCTTCATGATCCTGCACTCAACATGACATTCCTTAACTGGGATGGATGGTAAGCATTCAAAAATTCTACGAAACACTCACTAACATTTTCCTCAATAGGGTCTGTCGACCAATCATTGACTCACAGAACCGCCTCTTTGCGCTCCTCGGTGGCCGCCCCGCTCCCGACTCCAACGGGAACAACACCTACCAATATGCCGTGGCTGAGGCCACCCGCCTCTTTGTTCTCAACTCGGCCTTGGCTACAGGGGATGGACGTCGAGGAGCATTTTCTGCAGTCTCGGTTGGTATCTCCTACGGCGGTGGACAACAGGTATGCCTTCTCCTCCTCCGACTTCCCTTCCTCAACACCAACTAACCTTTGCTTAGCGCCCCGGCGTGCTCCTCAACAACAAAGTCAACACCACAATCTGTGCAGCGATGCTTGCGACCTGGGCATTCCACAGGATTATCGGGTTTTCTAATAGTACGTACTATTTAACTTTAAGTATTCATGGCTGTCCTAACCGAACATCCAGGCATGTTTTCTAGCTATGCGCCCAATCTTCATGGATTTTATCGCAGGCAAACATGTCTCCTCCGGCGTTCTGCTCGCTACCTCATCCCCATCCTCCCTGAGATCCTCACTGTCTTCGCCGCCTGTACGTTCAACTTCGGGCCGAGCACCGTCACCCTCCCGCACGTCGACGCAGCCAACTTGGTCTGGGGCTGGTGTTGCATCACCGCCTTCGGGAAATTCAACCCAGGCCTCGGCGGCCATGTCATCTTATGGGATCTGCGGTTGGTCATTCGGTTTCCACCTGGCTCAACAATCATGATACCATCGGCTCTTCTTCGACACTCTAACGTCGCGATCCAACAAGGCGAAACTCGCTATTCCTTCACGCAATTTACCGCCGGTGGGCTCTTCCGTTGGGTGGATAACGCAAACTGCTCGGACAAGGATTTTTTCCTCAATGCCACCTCTGCCGAGCTCCGCGCTCGCGAGAACAATCGTGCACAACGTTGGGAAAACGGTTTGAAAATGTTTCAGGTTTGGAATGCCAAGACCAAGACTTTTGAGAGCCAGATGGAGTAGATCGTTACTTTATCGTCGATTAATTCAATTCTACTATGTCCTTTTGAAACTCTACAGTATTTTCTTCGTTGTACGTCTTGAAATATCGAAATCTTAATGTCCGATCGGGTTGTACTCAATTTGACACCATAACGAGCGACTTTATTCAATGGAGATGGAATGGGTGGATCGTAAATGTTAGACTTTGTCGACTTTGGTCAAAAGTCTGACTGCATTTTCAAAAATTAGTGCCCGAAATACTTAAAAATGAGCTGGTGCGTACACAGGATCTGACGCCCTGAGCCTTGCAAGCAAGAAGGGCTTTTTGTCGCTTTTGTCAAGGGCTGCCTTCTCCTTCTCCTCTCGAGCCCTCTTCGACGCTTCGAGCCTAGCGAGCAGGTGCTCGTCCTCGCGTGCGGACCGAATATCAGCCTCCGAAGGGCCCAAGCGCCTTGCAGGAATGGCTGCACTTGGCTGCCCGCGCTTGGGGGCGGGTAGGACCCAAATTTGTCCTTGGTGAGCAGGAAGCCCTTGCGCCAGGCGGCGGCGCTGCTCAAAAAGTGCGCGAAGGCGACGTTTCTCCTGCCAATAGGCGCCCGAGGGTCGGTATAGCTCAGATTTAGGCATTTGGGATTTGGCCATGACGATGGAGGTTGAGATGAAGATTGCGGTGCAAGCTGAATTCAGCCGAGGAGTGGTGCACTCACCACGGATATTGCAAGTTTGATGCATCGAACTTGCGGCCCCTCTGGCAACAGGCTTAGACCACCTTTCACTTTCACAAAAATCGGGCATGTAGAACAAGTAGTATAGATACCTTTGTGAATCATCCGAAGGCATAATAGACATGTATGTGGCTCTCGGACGTCGACCGAGTGCAAGCCCGAACTTGCTCAAGTCAATCAGAAATTATACTTTTTAAAGGCCCAGAGTGAACGAGAAATTCACGCAAATTCAGAGAAAAATCTGAATCTGTATCCAAACGTAAAGACTCGGAAATAATTTTCAGTGTATGGAACTACATCTGACACAACCTCTTGGAAACTGGATGTACGTGCCGTGTACCAGGTTTGAGCATTCTGTAACTCCACATTTTTTAAAAATCCTTAATTAACAAGTAGGCATCCAAAAAATTGAGATAAATCCAGAAATAATGCTCCCGAGATACTGGGTCCACGATGCATGTGGCTTGCGAGAAAAATACCAAAAACTTTCGCCTTGAACCCAAATTTGGCAGGTGCGGACATTACCGGACGCTTACTGCTTCCTCCTTTCGCTTTTGCCTACCCACGTAATCTCTTGCTTATGCACGCCAAAGCCAACAAGAACTCGGACGAGGATCGTCGTTTTATGCAGAGCTTCAACTCCTCACAGTACCACGCCCGGTATGCCTAGTCCATTCTACACTGCCGCCACTTAATGCTCAGACAGGCACCGTGAAGAACGCAATGCAAAAACACGCGCTCGTATGGCAGATTTGCGGGCGCGTGAGCATCTACTTCCCCTCGCAGAACAAGAGGCTCGCAAGGAAGCTCGCCGTGAATCCTCACGCAAGTATCGCGAGAAGTATGCTACACTGGATTTGTTTGAAGGTTATTACTGACACTATGTGCATGTAGACATTCATGGCGTCTCGCCAAGGAGGCTCGAGAGGCTCGGGCGCAGGCACGGAAAGAACGTGAGCTTGCAGCAAGAAAGGCGCAGTTGTATGTATTCCCGATTCGAATGGCCATGCCTGACGACTTTGCCAGGTTGGAGGGACGCCGCGAGCGTATTGCAAAGTGCGCTGCAGAGAAACAGCTGATGGAGGTTGAGGCGAGAGTAGAGCCTTGATGTTATCTGTCCATTCTGTTTTGGCTATAGACGTATGTTGCTCTCAGTGAATCGAGAAAGAATCAAATGAAATTGAATCAACCAGCAACCACAAGACTTTTACAAAAGGTACAGAGGAAGAGGTCGGGGAATGAGTATGGGGGATGGGTTGTCAACTTCAGGCTGCAGATGGAACCCAGGATCAAACGTCGCAGGGTCATGGTCAGAACCCCAGCCAGGACCTTCCCAGTCTGAGCCTGCTGCGGTACCCCATTCCCGATGCAATGGGGGCTTGTGAAAGTGGTCACTAGGGACGCCAGACTATGGAACCTGTCAAGAGATGGACTGTGCGGGTAGGTGTACGCACCACCGCATTGAGGGCCCGTTCGAGAGCCTGAGCCTGTTCCAATTTACATTTCTGCTGCTCCCGTTGCTGATTGTACTCTGGGCAGCGACTGAGATATTGCAGGTGGTTTGCACGCCGGGTATTTGCTCTCTCAATCTTTGGGATGCGCTCGCGATGGTATTGTCGCAGTGCTGATGGGATGTAAGTTGTGGGGATAAGAGCCAACGGGAAGCCAAAGTTTCCTTGAATTGCCATGCCCTTCGCGAAAGCCCAGTGCTCCTGTCGGCGTATGTACTCAGCCTCGGCTTCAGCAATGTAGGAGGCGACTCGATTGGCAACAATTACCCGAGCAGCAACTGCATCGGGATTCAGAGGGGATGAATGCATAAATTCTGTGGTATTAAGTAGCCTGAATGTCGTAGATTTTTAGGAAACAGGCACTTACATTTAACTCAGGTGGAAGCGCAAAACCAGTTGGGTGTCACACTTGTGACAAACCGCTCAGTCTGTATCGCTGTGAGCTATCACTTTGTGATACGCTCTCTCCGTGGCTGAAAAAGGCAAATACGCACTACGGAGCACGCACAGAAAAAGGTTGCAAAAAACGACCTGACCCCGATTCGAACGAGGGACTCGCAGTATAGTGCAGTATTGTGAAGAGACTACAATTGCGCGCATTACCAGTTACGCCACCGGGTCTACACTACAAGACGTCAAAGAAAAGGTGTCGACCCACGGTCGATTCTCTCCTGTGGGGAAAAAGGTACATGGCCTGACCTCGAATCGAACGAGGGTCTCGCAATTGTAATATCGTGGAGAAGTAGAACTCGAGTGCGCGCGTTACCGTTACGCCCCCAGGCCAATACCTCGAACAACCAGCAGGGTCTCGCAACTGTCATATTGCGTAGAAGTGGAACTACAAGGGCGCGCGTTACCAGTTACGCCACCAGGCCTACCACCAAACAAATCCCCAAAGCGCCACGGACCTCACGAAAATTAACAAATTGACATGACGCATACGCTGTGATAAGGACCGCGGTGCCACTAGGCGAATATTTGGGATCACAAAGTGGCTGGTTCGTCCTCTAGGGCTCTTTAAAGTTGGTTCCTAATAGAGCGTGAGGCTGTAGGTGGTCTGCCTTGTTGTATCCGAGTGTGTGTGTTGGTCGAAGGTCGAAGGTGTGTGTGTGTGTGCGAGACCCGAGTGCTCGGGACGGGCTGAAGGCGGTTTACGAGCGCTCGGAAGCGACGTTGGTGGGGTACCAACACGGGTAATTTATCCCTCGCCTGCCCGCAATACCTAGATTAATTCGTGTTTAGAACGCCTTTTCCAAACTTGCGGAGTATGGCTTCAACTTTTTTGACATGTTTGTTCCCGATTTACTACACGAGTTCGAGCTCGGTGCATGGAAGTCGCTCTTTACGCACCTGATTCGGATTCTTTATGCATACAGCCCTATATCTGTGGAAAAATTGGATGAACGGTACGTTCTGCTGGAGTATTTTCATCTTTGAGACTCGAGGTCTGATATACTTTAGGTTTCGCAAAATACCCACATTCGGACGGAGCACCATCCGCCGATTCCATGCGAACGTTTCAGAGATGAGAAAAATGGCCGCTCGGGACTTTGAGGACATTTTGCAGGTCTGTTGTTTGTGTATCAATATTCTCTCTCTGATGACCAACATTTTTTTTCTCAATAGTGCTGTATCCCGGCTTTCGAGGGCCTTTTACCCGAGCCCCACAACACGATCATTTTGAGCTTGTTATACACTTTTGCCACATGGCATGCCTTAGCAAAACTACGACTCCACAGCAGCTCCACCATCCAAACTTTTCGCACCGTCACCCACGATCTCGGCGCGAGAGCGCGGTTCTTTGTCCGCAACACCTGTGAAGTTTATGTGTAAGGCTTCTAGAGCGCCTACGAAGGGGAAGTCATCGTATGCGTACCCTGGCGGGATATAAGGTGAATAAAGTGGTCGCCTGCTGGTGACCCCTCGAATCCGAGTGTCAAATGTAAGGATGAATGAGATAAGAGGAGGAGATTCGTAGCGTTTGTAGATCTATACGATCGGGCGTAAGTCGTGTAGTCGTAGTGTACCGGATGGTACGAAGGCGTTATAGTGTTATTCAAGCTAAGTGTCGCCTAATGCCTAGTGCGTATGCCAGGCTAGGCGGTAAACCGTGGTCTGTGCCTCTATCAGGGACCTGGAGGAGCTCGACAGGAACTGGAAAGGCGGTGGACGCAGTGGTTTGTGTTAAAAGATGATGATAAGCATTTTGAAGCAGAATTACATCACTTGTAGCAAAAGAGTACCAAAATAGGAATAAGATTCCTTACAGAGCCCCCCACTCTTGAGCTGCAAGAGAAAATGAGATGTGTGAAGGGAGGGAATGGCGGGAAAACAAACCAAAGTGACAAAGAAAAGAAAAAAATTCGCACTGCTTTCCTTCCTCGAGGAACCTCCATCTCCGACTCAGACTCCATCTGCGAATCTATTCCGTCGAAGCTCTGATTCCTCTGCAATACCCCTTCCGCGGTAGTTCCGATACATCTTCGTCGACTCCATTCCTCCTCCGAGAACCCTTCCTCTTCATTCCGCTCCCTCTCCGAATCCACTCCGTGCCGTCGCTCCACTCTCCATACCATACCTACCCCCTACTGCCCCCCACGAAAGCAGCCGCTAGATGCAACCGAGCAAGAGGGGGTGGTTTCGGAATACACCCAAAGATTATCAAGCCCCCCACTCTACAGTTGCGAGCAGAAGGGGAGCCCAGATGGGCGTGGGCAGTGGTGGGCACAGAAACATACATCCGGATGTGAAGAAAGGGAGGGTTGCGCGATGGTTTCGAGGCGACAGGTGCAGGAGTTTCCAGATGCCCTGGATAGCCGAGAGCACTGCAAACTCCACCAACTTACAGACGACCGGATAGCCGAAGGTCTGCCCAGTTAACTTGCACAGGTTGAGGAGGAAAAAAAATGTAGCCGCTCCTGCGGGCTTACGCAGGCTGAGGGAATGGGAGGTAACGCGAGCGGCGGAGACGTTCGCGAGGACCAGCGCTACAGCGCAGCGAAAGAACACGGGTCCCACGCAGTCGTTTGAAGAAAAGGAAGTCAAGGTCAATAATCAATTTAACAATCAAGGACCGGGAGGACTTGCCTCGCGGGGGCCATCGCGTACGATGAGGCCCCCGTGAAGGCTTCGCACTTGGAGCGTTGCCCGAGGGACGTGCAGCGGCATGCGCGAACGCGCAGACACACGTGTTTTTGCACAGAGCTCGTCGTGTTTGAATGATCGTGTCTTGAACACATTGTATCCACGGAGCGTCCGGAGAAGTTGGCCGAGGTTGGGCTGGTGCGCGAAGAAGTAAAATCCATGGCCACCGCTCCTGCGGGCTTACGCGGCGGAAGAGGCAGGGTTGAGAGCCCAACGTGGGAGATCCAGGGCGGAGATGGGCACGATCTTGGTGGAGAACGTACGAAAATTTACATTCCCACCATACCCTTTCATTTCTTTCGACGCGACCCAATCCAGCATTCCACCGACAATTACGAGAGCTACTGAGGTCAACGTGGGCTCGAAGGAGCAGAGATCCGACGGGGGGATCGACGTGATGCGCCGCAAGAACTCGGGAACGCGTAGGAAGTGAAAGAACTGGTCAATAATAACTGACCAATTGAAGACTGGATGGACTTGCCTCGCGGGGGAAATCACTGACGATAAGGCCCCCGTGAAGGCTTCGTGCTTGCATGCGTCATCACGGAGTCGAAGTTCCAAAGACGCGTACACAGTTTCGTGGGAGACGCGCGAATAATTCCATCTTTCGCACGAAAAGGCGGTTTCGACATTCCGAGATTTTGGGGTCCAAAGAAGCGAGGTTGAAAGATCCAGAGGAAGGCAGAGCAGTAAAGTAGGGAGAATTGCGAAAGACTGATCCGACAGAAGAGTTCCCTCGCCAGAGGTTGGACGAAAGCGGAAGAGGAAGCGGTTGTTTGGTTCCGAAGCTGACAGCCTTTGGAGCCAAACAACCACTCTTGCTTTCTTCCTCTCGCTGCACCCACTTCAAGACTGGTGTCGAAGCTCCGGACCTGTCCAACGAAACCAGTGACGAACACATCGACTTTTTGAGCCTCCTGAAAGTTCCGCCTTGTGGTTTGAAGCCCGAGACGGAAAATTAGCAAGAAACCACAATCTGGCGCAATCCCGGAGTTCCCACGCGTTTCGATGTCCGGCCTGCGACGGAGACTGTTTAAGGCGCTTCATAATGTCGTCCTGACGATTCCCAAGGTAAGAAGAAGGAGGTTTATCCAAGATTCCAAGAATAAATATGAAAATTCGGCAGAAATAATAACAACATATCAAGAAAAATCCATAACTTGGTATAGGGGCCCGCGGGACGCTCTATGGCGAGTCGTGCTCGAGGGTCGAAGTGCCGCGACGTTGGATTGACCGGGTGGAAGTTCCAGGTGAGTTTTTGGAAAATCCACAAATGTGGATTTCTGAATTTCAGTATTCAGATGCGTTCGCGCGCGCCCGCGCCTAGAATTGGAACCCAGGGGCAGGTACCAATGCCTTCCCGCTCCCAGTCGAGCCACGGCGCAGGGTCCTCGCGCACAATTACCACGAGGTGAGATACCTGCAAAGTTATTCCAGTCCGTACGACCACGCTAACAAGCGCAGAAGTCTTGTAGTCCGTGACGAGGAAATGAGCCGGAGAAGAATGGGAAGGGGAAGAAGGTGTGAATGTCGAAGATATTGGAGGAGAAATAGATGCTGGAGGAGATGAAGGGGGAGCTTCAGTGTTCGTTCGCGCGGTGTCCAAGGTACGTGTGTGCGCATCCATTTCATCGTGGTGTTGAAATGACAGTTGTCCCCCGCTCCCCGCGGCGCCGGAGAGCGTTGTGTTGTGCAATATACTCGACAAACGAGCAGAGCTCGTGGTCGCCGCCGCGCGAACGCGCGCGAGGCGAGCTTCCGCTGCCTGCCAAGCCTTCCACCCGGCGTTGGGCTTCCTTGTCAAGATCGCGGGCACGCACACCCCACGCTCGACTGCGCTCGTTCTCGTGTGCGCCTCTGCACTCTCGATACCTGGCCCCCCAAGCTCTACGGTGTCCGCGATTGCAGACACTGGAGCTGGGAACTTGGATTGCGGTGTGCCGAACGCGTTGTCGCGGAGACCGGACTTCGATCTGATTCCCGGCGGTTTTGGCGCCACGTTCACGCGATGAGAGGGACGACTCGAGGAGATTGAGCTGAGATTGAGCTGAAGGTTAGCCCGGGATCGTTTTTGTCAAAATCATGAGAGGTGAGTAGCGCTTGATTTTTGAGGACAGCGGGGGACTTAGCTGATTTGGATCCTCGCCCCCCAGGCTCAACGGCTTCGGCGTCGAATACCGCAGGGATGGCAGGCGCGTGGTCTTGCTGCGAAGACTTACACCCCCCGAGATCCAGTGTCGATCTAACCGGGGGTGCGCGCACGGCGCTTTTGCTACCCGGAGTTCCTGTCGGCTGCTCCCTGGCAAGCACATTCTCGATGTTCGCCACCAGTGACTTCACGGAAGGACCCGTACGTGCGGCCGATGTGGACCTCTCCGGAGGATCAGCCGCTACGGATCTCGACCACGCATGCCGCGGCTCGCGCGATAGTGGCGCAGCGCAGACGGCAAGTGCGTGCGGAGACAGGTGTGTGGGAGAAATCGTTGCGGGATGCGATGGCTCGGTGAGTTCTTTGCTTTCACAATACATCAACAACTCAGCTGATAAGGATTCCTGTTTCTCCGTTTGCAGCACTGTCTCTGCTTGATGTCGGCGAATGTTTTGAATGAATGCCGCCTTCTGGCGATGAATCTGCGACGCATTGGCAGGAGCGGGCATCACCCTAACACGATGTGAGTCCAAAAATGCGTTTGGGAGTTTGACAAGGAGCGAGTGCGGAAGAGAGCTGAGGATGTACCGCATCCTGGAGGGGCAGTTAGGATCCGGGAGCGGATAGTTCTTCCAGAAAGCTTCGAGTCGAGCCATTGCGAGCTTGAGATGAGCAACCAGATGGACCCAGTTCCACACGACCTGGTTTAGCGTAGCAGGAGCAAATAAGCCTGTTGTTGTAGTTAGAACATGGAGCTCATGTTGACAGAAGGATGAAGTGCTGCGTAGACCGTAGTGTCGTTCAGCGAGACGAAGCAGTCGGTCCATGGCGGGGATAAGCTCCGTGAGTGGTCCGGCAAGGTCGGGGTGCAAGGTGAACCCGCCGCCAGTAAGGACAATGTGTGAAGGTTGGAGAACGTGCCTGGAGAGCCCCTGGCACACTTGGTAAAGGGAATCCAATGCAGGATCGGGTGAAGTAGTATATTCGGACCATATGCGATCCTGAAGAGTGTCCGACATGGGAAATCCGATTGAGGAGGATCCGGCCAGGAGGAAACGACGTTTCCCAATGTGTCCACTTTGTAAGGCTTCTAGAGCGCCTACGAAGGGGAAGTCGTCGTATGCGTACCCTGGCGGGATATAAGGTGAATAAAGTGGTCGCCTGCTGGTGACCCCTCGAATCCGAGTGTCAAATGTAAGGATGAATGAGATAAGAGGAGGAGATTTGTAGCGTTCGTAGATCTATACGATCAGGCGTAAGTCGTGTAGTCGTAGTGTACCGGATGGTACGAAGGCGTTATAGTGTTATTCAAGCTAAGTGTCGCCTAATGCCTAGTGCGTATGCCTCTATCAGGGACCTGGAGGAGCTCGACAGGAACTGGAAAGGCGGTGGACGCAGTGGTTTGTGTTAAAAGATGATGATAAGCATTTTGAAGCAGAATTACATCACTTGTAGCAAAAGAGTACCAAAATAGGAATAAGATTCCTTACATTATGTTGCGTATGAACTTCCCCAAGAACAAAATCGCCGCGCCCGCAGATAAGCCCAGAAAGATTCAAAATCCAAAGCCAAGAATCCGACTTCTACGAGACGAGCTTCAGCCACAAAACGTAAGGTTTGGAATATTTCTACTTACAAGTGGCATTCCCTCGGGGACTATCCAGACAGTATTGTTTGGGTTGGGACGAGCGACTCGTATTCGACCCAAACGGTAAGTTTCGCCTAGTGCTAGACCGTGAAATTGATTGTGTGAATCCCAGAGCGAAATGACGCACAAAAAGGCGAAGCTCTTTTATCGCAGAACCAACAAACATCAGTTTGAGCTTCAAATCGCTGCTCACGAGCGTCGTCAGCGCCTACTACGTGCAATCAAGAGGCGACTTGATCAGCAGGAAGCGTCAGCACCGGCTCCCGATGAATCAACTGCCGTCCCAGATGTAGAGCCACAGCCCCCCGCACCCGCTCCACCGCCTGTTGAATCTGAACTCAACAGCATCCTCCAACCCGAGGACGATACTCTCCCCCTCACCCCGCCCCACCAGCACCATCACATCTCGGATTCGAAACGAACTTGGCTGCACCTCGTAATGTTCCTGTCAAAATTCCGAGGGGATCCTGCATTGACGGTAAATAATTAATTTGTATCATTATTCCTACGTCTCATGAGACCCAGAATTTCTTGCCTGACTTGAAGGCGCATTTGCTGGGACGTCTACTCGACATTCCTTACGATGGCGATGAAACTTAGTTCTCGCTGCAAGATCTTGCCGATGTGACGATTCAACGCGAGCGCGTATACACACACAAAATACTACGGGTCAATTATACGACCTATGACACTCAACGGGATCAAGATACTCTAAATACGTCTACCCACCCCGACTTCATGGTCCTCGCGCACGAAGAGGAGGACAATAATCCCCACCCATATTGGTACGGCCGCATCCTAGGCATCTTTCATGCTGATGTCCGTCATGTTGGGCCCCGCTCCAAAACGGGAGGACGACCGCAACGGATGGAGTTCTTGTGGGTTCGTTGGTTTGGGCGGGATATAGACCATGTGGCTGGATGGGCAACCAAGCGACTCCATCGTGTTGGGTTTGTTGAAGCGGACAACGGTCCCTTCGGCTTCCTGGACCCCGCACAAGTCTTGAGAGGTGCACACATCATTCCAGCATTTCACCACGGACGCACTACCGAGCTTCTAGGCCCTTCCATCGCGCGGCATTTTGACGGCGAGAACGACGAAGATTATTGTTACTGTTATGTGAACTCGTGAGTTTCTCAATTTCTATTGCCGCTGTTGAGTGGAAATTCAATTCATACCAGTTTCGTGGACCGGGACATGTTTATGCGTTACTCGCCAGATGCCGTAGGACATCGTTCCACACGGCCCCCGGTTTCTACTCCCCCGATTGATCCAGACGCGGCTGAAGAGGAGCAATGGATGGATGTTGATGAAGATGAAAATGATCAATCACCGGTGGATCCGGAACTTGACGACGGAGAACCCGGGTCAGATAGCGAGGAGGAGGAGAAAAAGTTGGATTCAGGCTCAGAGGACTCAGACGCAGTGGAAGAGGATGGGGAGGAGGATGATGTTGAAGAAAATGCGGCGGAGGGCGGTGCCGATGCCACAGACGAAGGAATTACTGAATTTTTGGGGTATTCGGAGCTGTAATATTATTTATTGAATTTTGAATCTTAGATGCACAAGTTTTACAGCTGCGAATGCCGCGCAATGATTAGTTGTTGACCGATTTTAATTGTGGGAATCAGCTGCACGTGATCGCGATTCGGCCTCAAAAGCCGAGGCGCCCAAAGCGCGCCTCTTGTCCGCGACCACCATCACCATGCCCGACGGTACTGCCGTCCCCGCCGCTGCCACCCCCTCCGCCTCGTCCTCTGCTCCCACCGCCCCCACGACTACCGGAAGAGGAAGTACAACGAAGTCTTGGGCTCATTTGCGGCGGCGGACGAAGCTAATAAACGAGGGAAATTCTCGGCGTTGTAAGTGTGTTTTTCGACAGTGGAACTTGTTGCTGCTTGCTGCGCTCACTGCTACCTCCACAGTGAGGCGAAATCTCCCAAAGAACAGATCCAGTTTGTCGGCAAATACCTCGTTCGTGCAGTCAATCCATACCTCGACGTCGGACTCGTTATGACCTATGGTGCGGCACGTAACTGGAACCCACCTTCGGCCCCGGACCCCAGCAACACCATAGTCATTCCCCAGTCGTGCGTTGTCCATCTTTTCGCTCACATCGACTCGCGTCTCACCCATCACGCAGCGAACTTGACCTTCAAGCAAAGCACGCAGACGCGTTTGACGCGATGCTGGCTTCAGCTCCGGGATGTCTGGAGGTTGTCAAGGAGTTTTACCACGATCCAGACAGGACGCACTGGTCTAGTCTGGTCTCTCTGGTGTGTCGTCGTAGTTTCTCCCTTTTGGTCTCGTACTGACTTGAATATCTTAGGTTCGCACGAGCACGAGGTCCGCACGCCAGCAAGACTCGAACGATCTTAAACACAACACTCATTACGTCCTTCCCGACCCAAACACTGAAACTCTCACCCCGCCCATCTCCCGTGGCGCGTCCGAGTCCGATCGCGGAATAACCCACCCCGTTCTCCGCAATTACATTCTCTCCTGGACCCTTTGAAACGAAATCAACGCAACTGAAACTAACGACACTAACATCTCCGCCGACGAGACGAACGACCACCAAACGGCGAAACTCACGGCCAACGCCGCAGAGTAAGTGCGGGTATCTCTTTTGTGTATGTTCGCCAACTCACAATGTACCAGGAGCCTCCGTATGCTTTTACACCACGAGATCGACGTTGACGCTGAAGAATACCCCTCCTTCTGCTGGGCCGACGGCACGTACGATGCGGATGACATCGCAAAGGGCCTTCTCCGCGGTCCTTTTGTACCTCGGGTCAGTCGTTTTTCATCTTCAATTCCTCCAGCTCATTACCCATAGATTTTATGCCATCTCTGGACCGCCCCTGCATCTGCACTGTTCCGGCCCGATAAAATCCCGAAACGCTGTAATGCTCGAGCGCACGGCGTCTTCAAGATCGTGCCAGAGATGATCGCCTACGGCGTGGTGCAGGTCAGTTGCCGTCGCCTCTTTTTGTTGACTTCTCTGATGTCCCTCATAGGGACGAACACTACTCTCAACCGCCGACTGGGATGTCCTCGATGGGCATTTCAACTACGAAGACCTCTTCAACGCGGTCATGGAACTGTTTACTGACCCCGAGGGCGCCACGTGGGCGAAGGAAACACTCGCTTGGTATCAAGAGTGAGTCTTGTATCGTATCCGGAGAATAACAACCTACTTACGTTTGCTAGGCAGATCTTTGGTCCATCCTCCTCCGCCGCGGGCTCCGCACCCCGCCCTGCCAAGAACGCCGCCGCCGCCATCAAGGTGCAGCGGATGAAGCGGGCTGCAGCAACTTAACAGTTATTCAGTGCTTTACTCAACGCGGGTGTATCTTAGTCCCGTTATTGAGCCTTATCCTGACTACCCTGTCTAGTGATATTGCTATAATTCTAATTGAAGGTGTGGCTCCTTCGTCCTTCCCTGATTCTGAACTGACTTCATTTGGATGCAGATTCGTCCGCTAGTTCTGTGTACGTTTTGTGTCTCATTCTCTTCTCCAATCTCCACTAACGACTTGTTCCTTTAGCCGCATTCATCTGTATCTCTCCCTCACCTCGCGACCTAGAGTAAGTGGTGCTTTGGCTGCAGATTCAATTCTTACTTCTCTTCCAGATTACCCTCGCCTTTTCTTTTATAGTCCCTTCGTTTTCAAGCGCAAAAGTAAGTTATCATTTCAGTCGTGGCTTTTACTGACGGCCCCTGATAGCTTCGCTCTTTTTTATTGAACTCAAGTGGGTCATCGTGTCATCGTGTTTCGCCCCCGACTTACCCGCTGCTTGCATCCTCTTAGTTTTCTCGCGCTCAATAGAAGTACGTGAACTGTCAACTCCGTAGGCTTCGACTTATAATTCCTCTTAGTGAACCTCTGCATCGGTACGTTAAGATCGATCTTCGTCGTTTTCTCCCATTGATTATCGTACTCGCAGTAAATTCCTTGCATCTGTACTCAAGTAAGTCTTCTCCTCTGGCTACCTTGGTGCCCGCGCTCACATCCTTGCCCATATCATCACCGCACTCGCTGTATCGTTATTAGCACTTCCCGTTGTAGCTCGACTGTTTAGAATAAAATTGTTTTCGACTTTACATTTCTGTGCGATATCGGATAATAATAAGGAGGAAATGGAAAGCACCCCAAGTACCAGGCCAGCGGTCCCAAGCCCCTCCAAGCTGCTAGGAAGGCCGGTCAGGCCTTGGAGTACTGGGAAGGGCTGGCGACGACGATATTTGCTTCCAGATGGCTTGGATGCGCTGTTCAAGGCTGGAGGGGGCTTCGGAGGGCTTGAGGCGATTGCAAGCTGCTTACCGGGGGCTTTCAAGCGTTCCGCGCTTTTGGTGATGGCTAACAAGGCTGCCGATCCGCACGGGGGTTTTTTTTTTGCCGATTCCTCGCGAAACGAACTCACAGGGCCGGGGGTTAAAAAAACGGGAGAATTAAGTTAGTTTTTAAACTCAAAATATCGCCAATAGACTTATAGCGGCCGAAAACCCGATTGATACTTCAGATTTAAGGACTCACGAGATCTAATCGGCAACCCAATCTTTCGGAGTTCATTTAAAGCCCCGCAAAACCTTAGGCTCCATTCGGCTGCCGTTACTTAGAGTTGTTTAGCGTTACTTAGCGTTATGTTGCGTCACTTCGCCCGCTTAATTTTGCTCCAAAGTAGCTCCAAGTAACGCAATTTACACAAAGTAACGGTAGCCGAATGGAGCCTTAGATATAAAATTGAGTTCAACTGCCCTTTAAATCTTTCACTATATTTCGCATTAAAAAACTAACTTAATTCCCCCTTCTTTTTTGGGCCCCGGCCAGTGGCCTGATATCTGGACCCCCCATATGGCTGGCATGGGCCTAAGCCAGGCACCTACATAAAAGAGGCAGTTAAGTTGGTTTTTTAATGCAAAACATAGTGAAAAATTTAAAGGGCTGTTAAACTCAATTTGAGGTTTTGCGGGGCATTAATTCAACCCCGAAAGATTATATTAGGGTTGAATTTCACGGAGGCTCAAATCCAAAGAATTAAATCGGGTTTTCGGCCCCCATAAATTTACTGTGATATTTTGAGTTTAAAAACCAACTTAATTCCCCCCCTTTTTTAGGCCCCGGCGCTGTGACTCTTTGAATTGCGCCCCTGATCTCTGTCCTGACACAGCGGCCCTACTTCATGATGTCCTCAATAGAAATAGGTCTCCGCTAACAAAGCTGCCGATCCGCACGGGGGGTTTTTTTTTTGCCGTCACATCGATGACTGAGAAACATGGCCTACGAACGCGTACGTCGAGTCGCGCAAAGTATCAACTTCTCCTGCTCGACGGAGACTAAACTGCGCAAGAACAATTCCTGAGGCGAATAGCATCAAAATTGCGTAGAACTGCACTGTGCGTGCGGTTCCTGAGTACAGTCTGATATGGTCCCGGTTTCGTCTACCCTGGGGCAGCTTTGGAGGTCAACAGACTTCCTTTCTTTTCAGCTGACTTCCGGTGAAACCCCATGCAGGTGAAGGCATCACTGAAAAAGATTCTTTCAGCCACCCTTTCAGCTCAGGTTGATTTACAACAAATTCAAAGCCACTGAAAGTGCTTCTGATTTACAGGACTTCAGTTGGCTCTCTCTGCCTTAGCTAAAAGACTTTGATATCTTTTTGTAATTTTTGCTACTGATTTATTTAGATTTGGATACCTTTTTCCCATATGGGGAGATTTTGCCTTATTGGGTGTGATACGTTGGGCGGTTCCCACCGTCATCCGGTTTATTTACCGGGACAGAAGACGGCTTTGCATGCCGAGGATCTTTATCAGACGCTCGGGGACCTGCACGGCGGTGAACTCTGGTGGACAACAGATTTGACGGGAGCCCAGTAACGATGTACTCGAGAGTTTCCCAGCAGAAATCAAGAGGTAGAGGTCCCTCTATCATTTCCTCACCGCGGAACACACTCGCCTTGCCACGAGCGGCGTGGAAAATCCGAACCATTGTGGTGGGGGTATGGTAAAGTGACGCGGTGTGCCGCGCACTGACGCGGACTGACGCGGCACTGCCGCGGACCGGCGCGGCAGTGACGCGGCGTTACGGGTAAATTGACGCGGCATCGGCGTGCCGCCTTTCTTTCCTCAACCGACAGGTTGTAGACGAGGGAGACAACTGAACAGGTGATTTCGGACTCAAATTCATCCATTCGGCTTGAAAAGTCACCATCCAGGACATTTGGATTCTGAACTGAACTAATCCCAATCGTTGCCTAATTACATTTCCCGCCGCTTTCTGAACTGGGATGAATGGGTAGAGGGTCTGTGAGGTCTCAATTGGCACCCAGGACATTAATTCAACAGGCAAATGGCAAAATCTCAGTTGGTAGATTCAATTTCTATTGTCTGTGATATATCAAAGTTACAAGAGACTTGGGTGGGTGTTTAAGGTCCCACGGTAAGTAGAAGGAGACGAAGACTTGCCTTAAGGTTCAAACCTCAAGATACAATATTCAGTACACATGAACTTGGGTTTCAGTTCTATAGGGGCTGGAGGCTAGACAGAAGGCGGCCGAGTGAATACTGATGTTGCAAGCGAATTACTTGGCGGGAGAGCAGGGTTAATAATGAGTGCGCATGAATTGAGTGGTGGGTTGAATTACAGCCCACCTCCAAATCGGGTCGCTCCAGGTCTGAGACGAGACCTGAAGTGAAGTTTGACGCGGAGAAGGCAAGGAGCGGAGTTTTGAACTCCACTCGATGAATATATGTGTATTGCCAAATCACTGATAATGAACCAATAAAATCAAGTACAATCTGGCTTGGTTGTTGTTGAATCTGGTTCGAAAAAGTAGTAGCCTGCAGGGAGGAAATTGTGAGCTATGAAGGGAGTAAGTCAGTAATTAGTTGAACATTACTCGAACCCACTTGGCGGGATCGACTTTGCAGGTTAACGTGGAATCTTGCATCTTGCACTGGTTGGAAAATATAAGTTTTTCAGTAGAATTTTCAGTGAAAAATGTTGTTTGTTTTTCAAAGATTTTTCACTGAAAATAGTGGTGAAAAATTTAAACTTTTTTCACCACTTTCAAACTTTCTTTCAAATTTTTCATCTTAGGCTCAAGAAATGGTGAAAATATTTTAAGTTTTTCAGCTACTTTTTCAGTGAAAAATGTCTGAAAAACAAACGACATTTTTCACGGAAAATTCTACTGAAAAACTTGAATCTTCCAACCAGTGTTGCAAGCAAATTTCAATCTGTAGGATGAAGGAAACAAGAGTTCCACGGAGGTAAGAGAACTTGCTATTTTCGGGTGGGTGGATTGGATGCAGGTACAAATATCAAGGCCAACGAAGTAATAAATTCTACCGTGGACAGAATGATAAGCTGAAGAAAATTTGACTATCACAAGAACTGCCTTCAAAGACAAGGTTCACCGCGCTACTGCCAGAACAGAACTCATTTGTTGTGCTGTTGAATGTGGCTGGTTGAGTGCCGCACACGACGCGGCCCTGACGATGTAGGAGGCGGCAAGCATGAGGTAGTATGCGGCAGTACTGTAGAGTTTCGTTCAATTCGGACCCGGGTGTGACCTGTGACCCAACCGTCCGAACTTGAGTTTTCGTACATTCACTCCGCTAATAACTAAATTTCCGGCTACCGGAAGTTAGTTCTGACCGCCTGACGGTCCGGACATATCTCCGTTGACCCGAGATCAAACGGGAAATCTGCCGAATCTGCTGTTCTGAAATCAAATGAGAAATGGGGAATTTCGGAGTGCGTTCCGAGTCCCCGGATACGGCACGTATCAGCTCCCGTCTCCTCACCATGGAAATGGGTAGGGGAACACAGCTTATCAGCGGCGCGGAAACGGCCGCTGATACATCTGATTTCGGGGGCGTGGATACGCCATCCGAAAGTTGGAGTGTCGGCATGAATTTCAACTTGACGGAAACAAGTTGTTTCGGCTCAGATTTCCACTCACCAGGAACCGAAGCCAAAACAATTTGTTCCCGTGAATTTCCACAAAGCGGAAACGGATCAAATGAATTTCCGCAAAGCGGAAACGAATCAGCACTGGTTGGAAGATTCAAGTTTTTCAGCAGAATTTTTGGTGAAAAATGTTGTTTGTTTTTCAGACATTTTTCACTGAAAAAGTAGCTGAAAAACTTAAAATATTTTCACCATTTCTTGAGTCTAAGGTGAAAATTTTGAAAGAAAGTTTGAAAGTGGTGAAAAAAGTTTGGATTTTTCACCACTATTTTCAGTGAAAAATGTCTGAAAAACAAACAACATTTTTCACTGAAAATTCTACTGAAAAACTTGAATTTCCCAACCAGTGCAGATAGATTTCCGCAAAACTGAAATTTACAGAAACATGTTGTTTCGGCTCGGGTTTCTGGCAAGTGGAAATCTGAGCCGAAACGACTCGTTTCCGCCACGCCGAAACTCATGCCGACACTTTGAGTTTCGGATGGCGTATCCACGCTGCGGATATCAGACTTATCAGTGGCCGTTTCCGCGCCGCGGATACGCCGTGTTCCCCCGCCCATTTTCATGGTACGGAAACGGAAGCCGAAATGTGCCGTATCAGGGAACTCGGAACACATTCTGAAAGTCCCCATTTCCTGTTTGTTCTCAGAGCAACGTATTCGGCACATTTCCCATCTGATTTCGGGTCAACGGAAATGTGTTCAGACCGTTAGGCGGTCTGAACTAACTTCCGATAGGCCGAAATTTAGTTATTAGCGGAGTGATTGGCGGACCGGGCCGTGACCGAAAAACAAGTTCGTACATAGCCCCAAAAGGCCTGAAATCACGACAGAAACCGAAGAGTAGCTCCTCATATGTCTTAGAAACACCAAGCATATTCACGCACCCCCCCCCCCCGACTATCTCTCTGAGCTTGCACCGACCATTAGCAAGTACGCCGACTTCTGGAGACACACTAATGGCAGTGGTAACGATGTAGCAGTCCCAGGGATGGATTAGAGGACATTCCACCCTCAATTCATACTGAATTTCGACGGTGAGAGGAGAAACGCGTCGTGAGAATCCAACAAGCGGAAGCAAAAAGGCCGATCACATCACAAATGCCGGTTTGTGAGAACGCCGCGGCTTCCCCGATCAAGCGCGCCTGCGCGCGCCAAAATTCGATTTTTTGAGCCATTTTCCGCCAAATTTGTGACTATTATTGAACATTCGTACATCCTCTCGGTGACCTGTGACCAGGCCGAAAAAGTTCGTACATTTTGGGCCCTGTGACCTGTGACGTCCGAATTGAATGAAACTCTACAGTAATGTGAGAGGGACGCGGCGATCCTATTTTGTGACGCGGCAGTACCAGCAAGTGACGCAGCGCTGCCGCGGCGAGATATCCTAGCCCGTCTGAAGGTAACCACCAACCGCCCCTACTTTTTTGAAACACATTGGTAACATCACGATCTAGGTCGAACCTGATTTCCACTTGCGCCTATTAATCAGGGCCGTCTCAACGGTAATCGCGGATTAAATCAGGGATTAATTAATCCGTGATGGACAATTGATGGAACAATGATTAAACAGGATTTAAACCTGTTCAAAGCGTCCAAAAAAGAGGCAACACACGGGGATCGAACCACATACCATGTGGATTCGAGCTCAAACAAAGAGACAGCACTGTACCAACTGCGCGAAGAGGACAACGTCAGATGTCAAAAGTCAGTTATGAGGGGCGAAGGTCTGGCTAACACATCAAGAGTCTTTAGTCCACTTTGAGATCTGAGGAAAATTGCTAGAGTGATTTTTCGGAGCCTCCCAGAGAGCCGCAAACAGCCTTTGTGAGTGGGGGCAATGAGGGTGATCGGGAGGAGGTTTTCCTGGATTCCCACGGTTTGCATTCAATAAAACACCCATACTTTGTTCTAATGGCACCGTTTCCCGTGTTTTTTCGAATCCCGTTGCGCTTTGGGTGTTCAAGTACTGTTACTTAACCTGTGCATACCATTCAAGTTCATTCTCATTTTTATTGATTTTGCGCAAACCTTCCTGGCTCTCGATTCAGATGCATCCAATTTCTTGCATCCCACGCTATGAGCTTCTTGGCACGGGGAAAAGAAAGAATAAATCCCATTGAATTGCTCAGTTTGGATCATTGGGTGCCAACACAGTTCAATTTCCTGACAAACTATGTGGCACAACAGCAATTGTGTTTCAAACCAGCTATGTTACGGGGGATGAGTCCGATGTGGGCTCTCGCCTGAAAAAGAATCGTGGGATATTGCTATTCATCGTGCGTCAACTGCATTGTCGGGTAGGATACATCTACATTGCTACAATTATGTGGGCAATAGACCTACTTGAACAATTTAATATTCAAGCCCAATAGTTTCGACCCCTGGGTGCAAAGGGAGAGAGAGGCAGGTGAAATCAAATGATGCAGAGAATGACAGACTCGGGTCAGGATGAAACTGTTGCGTGGCCCACAACATCCTGTCTTGATTTTTTTAGCCCTTGAGACCTATTGTGACCTTTCGACCGGATGTATTATAATTCATGCAGTGGTTTGTCACTGCTTCACTCTTCACAGATTTTCTATTGAATATTGGAAATTCATAAATATGCATGAGTCTTGCTATTCTGGTAAATTGAGTCATCAAGCTGTAGCGCGGAGACTATGCCAACTTTATTAACTGAGACAGTTCATTCACATTCACCGAGCCAGTATTGCTTCTGGAGACTGGACTATCCAGATATTTTACTCTAAACTGTCACTTCTGCCAGTAACTGGATTTTGTGAATCATTGAGACATTCAATGTTGCATTTTGGTTGCTTTCACCCAATTGATACAAAGAAAGCCATGTGCGACGGATGTGCATTCATTGCACATGGCGTTCATCTGCATGGGTCTTTGCCCCCAGTGTTGGGGAATGCCCCCACTCACAAAGGCTGTTTGCGGCTCTCTGGGAGGCTCCGAAAAATCACTCTAGCAATTTTCCTCACATCTCAAAGTGAACTAAAGACTCTTGATGTGTTAGCCAGACCTTCGCCCCTCATAACTGACTTTTGACATCTGACGTTGTCCTCTTGGCGCAGTTGGTACAGTGCTGTCTCTTTGTTTGAGCTCGAATCCACATGGTATGTGGTTCGATCCCCGCGTGTTGCCTGTTTTTTGGACGCATTGAACAGGTTTAAATCCTGTTTAATCATTGCTCCATCACTTGTCCATCACGGATTAATTAATCCCTGATTTAATCCGCGATTACCGTTGAGACGGCCCCTGATTAATCAAAACTCCTAGGGTTACTGCCTGAGCGGCATGGCTAAATATTAGTACATGTGTTATTAGCCTCTACGTAGATCTTCGATAGGTGGTTAAGTACTTAGGGTATTTAACTATCCCGTCCATTTAACCTTGACACCTTCTCCCGATTCCAACTGTGTCGTACATTGAAGTCTTCACAAAATAAGTAGGTTCAGTCCTGTGTTGGATGGATTCGGCACTGTGTATTCCGTGCGCGTAGGAGGACCGTTGAGACGGATGTGAGTTTTGAATGCAAGGGGCCAGGGCATGAAACACACCCCAGATATTGGCGTGGCACAGTGTATTTTTACAGAATTGTACTGCGCACTCTGGGCGATTATATACTCTCAGCAAGTAATTCCTTCAACCGAAATTCGGCTCCATTTCGGCGGCGAAAGAGGGTGCACAAATTCAACAAGGGCACCTGTAGATCCGTAGTGGGGGTCGATGTCCTCGGAGATGCCATGTCCTGGGGAAGCCCAAGTCAAGATGAGTATATATATGCACTTCCTTGGTCATGCTACAGGCATAACCACGCCTGCAGTAAAGAATAGAAAATGATTGGAATAGTCAAGCAATGCGCGCACTGACACGGCAGCCTTCAATATGGATATTCTTCACTAGAGACCAGAAGGCTCCTTGTCCACCTCGTTAAATTTTCATCAGCACCTTGATGGCCGAAGTTCAACGTCTAACTGATCCAGTTCAAGTTCAATCCCTATACATAAACACCTCCACCGTGTTTCATACTCACCCATTAGTATGTATTATGGAAAGGGTACTGAGGGAGTGTGAAACCAACTTCAAGTTGAACCTTTTCAATTACCGCATCAGAATTGAATTAGTTCAAGTTTCTCCTCCTTTTGCACGCCGGAAAACTACTTGAACTCCACTTGGGCAAGAGAGAACTAACGAAGCCATAATCTAGAATTTCTGCGAGGGCCTGTAAGGCTGCTATGTGCGTGCCAGTCAATCCGTGAGAAAACCAAACCAGGAACCTGAAATAAAGTAACTTTGAGCTCAAGGTGAACATTTTGAAAGAAAGCTCAAAAGCAATGAAAAAGGTTTGAGTTTTGCACCTACTTTCAGTGAAAAAAGAAGTGTAAAATAAACGAAGTTTTTCTTCACCGAAAATTGTGCTGAAAGACTGAAATTCTCAACCAGTGTGTCTCCCTGGAACAGCCTTCCTCCTTGATATCTGTCTACTCGAACCTGACACGGGAATGTGGCTAAGTTCAAGAATTGACTTACCTCTGAGGCCACAGTATTACTGGGCCATGCAACCCTCCTTATAAAAGACATGAATCTTGCAGACTCTGTCTACAGAAGAGTAGTTCAGCCCGTTTAACCCTCAATTTGGAGATAAACCGAAATGATAACCTGGACCCCTCATGGTGGAATACTTTGCCAAGGCGTCTTGTTTCGGAGATGAGAATTTCACCAAATGACAGTTGAACGCATTGAAGCCAGAATTTCATTCCTTTTGTCTGAGAAATAAAGCAATGAGCACCCTTCAGTCAAAAATCGGGATTGTTGGATTTTTACGTACACAGATCAGATATTCGCGACCTAAAACAATGTGTCCACGTTAGGAGCTCCTATGAAGCCTAGGCATCATCATCTGGCACCTTTGCGGTCGTGACGCGCACCGACGCGCATTGACGCGGACTGCCGCGGCGTGGCGCGCATTGACGCGGCATTGACGCGGCAATGCGAACACTAATAGGGTTCCAAAGTGACAAAAAACTCCATTGGAAAGTGGGGTAAACATTTTTTACACACTACAAGGTAGAAGGTCTGGTTTTATCCTGTAATACCACAAGTGAAAGCTGTAATCTCGCTATAACTGGTGCATTTCAAGCTCGAAGAATGTGTATAAGCACTAAATAACCTCATTACATTCACCAGAGGGTGTTTGGGAGGCAATTAAAAGACTAGCTAAACCATTCAGTAACTTATCGGGGTGCCGCGTCAATGCCGCGTCAGTGCGCGGCACACCGCGTCATTTTCTCCAGACCGTTGTGGTGGTTGAACAAGGAGCTCCCTGATCATATTTGATGTCTTCTTCGTCATGAGCATCCCGATGTTGAAGGCAGATAGCGGGCATTGCCGCGGCACGCGAGCTACACCAATTATCTACTGGTTTCGGGAACCAATTCAGCCGGGCCGAAATTTCTCTTTTTGCGGTGTGCTCGTAATGCCATGCGGAGCAATGGCCCCCAAGCACAAGTACATTTGCTGTTTCGGTTCGGCGTCCGAACGCGTCCGAAGCGGCCGGACCGGAAGCTGTCGAACCTGGATGCCGGTTTAGGTCCAGCGCGCAGCGAAACCCTGAACCGAACACGAGGTGTACTGTACAAGTACCTGGCATTCTGTCGTCAGCTGCGCCTGGAGACCATGGATAGACACCGGCGATAGGGGGCCACATCTCCTGCGGTCCAACGAGGTGAGAGTGTACTCTTCTGCAATTCAGAAAATGCCCCGATACAAGACTTGGTGAATAAATTCCTTGTTCGAGATTTATCCGGCACGTTCGAGCCACTACCTCCTCATCAAAGACCAAAAACCAAACAGGTACGGGGTATGCTTACTGCGGGCCGCCAACGAGAGCGACTGGACAGGAACACATTCCGGGCGAGGTGGTTAATGAAGGAGCGAAACCGAGGATATGTACAAGGCATCTGCCTCTCTCAACTTGTTTGACTGATTTTTGTTTTAACAGCGGCCAGCCCCACTCCGCACGACTTCATCAAGGAGGACTCAAGGTCTAAATTCCCGATCTGGGCGGCGCTTTATTCATCGATTCTACGCATTGCATGCAGAACAAGAGCTGTGCAGCCACAACAGCTCTTTGTACGGTGACTACGGATCTCCACATGGCTCCAGGTGAGGACGGCATTCGCTATATTATTGTGGGCCATCTAACCTTGTTACTAACTTAGGCACCTACTTGATATCTGCCAACCTAACCTAGTGTAACTAAAGGTGTGCTTGTCCGTTCTTTTTCCAAAGGAGGCCTTGAACATACCCAGATCCTACAATCCAAGACAGAGGCCCTGTGACTCGCTCAATGGGAGGTAATTGCGACCCAGGGTTTCAGTTTTGCACTCATGATGATAGATAAATCACGCATGATTAGAAATTATGACCCAACAGGCCTGTTGTGGGGCATGCATAGATCCCACAAACCGTATCAAATCTTGCTTTAATGTATTTTGAATAAATATATTGGTATATTGGGAGGGGAAGTGCCAGAATGCTGACCCAGCACATCAGTTCCGCTCAGCTCGGAGAAACCCTCAGAGTGTGAGCTTCCAAATAGCACATTTTTCAAATTGGGGGTTTCTCTTGGAATCAGGGTTCGCAGTAGAATAATGCGGAGCGAAAGCATTGGAAGCAACGGTAGGCAGGGCTATGGCGACGAGGTGTGGGGCACTGCCAACCAGAGACGGCGGTCATCCACACGTGATTCAGTCCGGCGTGAAAGTAAGGTCAAACAGTTACAGTGGCACAGACGCAACAGTAAAAAGCAGTTTCCCCCGCAGAACGGTAGATTGGCTCGGGGGAATCAGCGGGAACCTGAGGTTGGGGAATTAAATCGCTTCCCATCTCACTCCATTTGTCTGATCCACTTTAGTCCGGATAATTTTATGGCATGATCATTTGCGCAAACACCATGGAACCAGAATTTGAATATCCTTTGACAAATTCTCGACTTTTGAACGGTGTCGAATGACTGGTGCACAAGTTCTCTACAGAGTAAACACAATCCTGTCGCTGGCATCTGAATCAACTTGAAATGGGCCCCAGACTTCAAGGCCTTGGAATTGCCTCACCAAAATTCACCCCTCCGGAATCCTACACACCCAATAAGGCAAAATCTCCCCATATGGGAAAAGCGTATCCAAATGTATTTAATTCGGAATGAAAAAAAATTTAATGAATTTGAAGTCTTTTGGTAGTAGTGGAAAGGGGAGACTGAAGTACAGTAATTCAAGAGCCATTTCCAACTTTGAGATTCCTTTGAAATCAGCGAGCGCGGATTTTGACGCCGAAATCCGTAAAAATCCGAGCACCATTTCAGCGGCTGAGAATTCTGTTTCAATCGAACGGCGCGGAAAGGGCTCCTGAATGTTAAACAATCAGAAGCCCTTTCCCAACGCGACGAAACAAAGGCTTTTCAGCCGAGCTGAAATGCCGGATGAAAGAATGTCTTTCAGCGCCACTTTTCACCGGCACTGAAACAAAGACATTTCTAGATCAAGAAAAGTGCCGCTGAAAGGAAGACTTTCAGCATGACCCTGGGGTGCACCCCAAGGTGGACCTCCGGCTACACCCGCAGGTGCACCCGTGGACCGGGTCGTCGACCTTCAAGGTCACCATTTCTTTACACTGACCCCCACCGCGCCCTTTGAGGACGCGACGGGAAGCAATCATTTATTGAAGTAGTTACATACTTACATGGGCTTGTGCTACGTAGATTACCCCCCACTCCCGTCGACCCTGGACCGCAAATGTCCGCCTCCTTCATCTGTGCGAGGTTTAGTCTAGTGTTTTTTTTTTTTTTTTTTGCAAAGGCACCCACTTCAAAATCAAGTGTAATCTCTCGAGCGTAGTCCATGTACGCGCTATCTATTCGCATCCTGAATATACAATTGGACATCAAGCGAACTGTAAAACAAAGTCAGCGAAGTAATGAGCGAGAAAAAAGGAAGACGCACTCTATGTACACGTTACATTTCCCTGCCCTGGTTAATAAGTACAGTATACTACATGATTGGAAGTCCAATCGACCTGTGAACGACGTGAGTAAGAATTGAAGACGCGGTGAGTCGTCGAGTACGCACCAAGAACACGCCCGAAGTCGAAGCTACATGAGAGGTATGTACAGCCAAGAAAATATTTACTACATTAGACTACCCGAGAGTGACCAGCCAAACATCCTGTAGATCACATCTGTGAAATCTGAGCAACCGAGCGCATGGAGAAAATAAACGACTTGCCGCACAAGATCTCCTTGTCCGAGGAGAGCCAAAACGTCGCGCGCGCGCTCCTCGACTTCCGCGAAGCTACGTAAATCTTTGAGCCACCAGTATTCGGTGTGCGTTGTCCCGCAGGAGCACTCCAGAAATGCGCGAGGCGCGTCGGCGAGGAAAGAATAGTGGCACATTTTTTCTGCAGAACGCAAGGTCAGTCAGAGGACCGAAGAGAAAAAGGAAAAGACTCACCGGCGGCCTTCCGCTTGTTGGGGTAGAAAGCGAACAGCCAGAAGTGGGTCTGGCCGACGTCACAGTGGCGGTAGCCTCGCTGTCGACTTGTGAGGTGACCGGCCTCGCCGACCTTCACCCGCACCCGCGCAAGGAATTCGGCGGTGGAGATGTGGCCGGAGTGGAAGTCCCCGAGGGTGTGGTCATCGACGACCGCGATGAAATAGATCGCGCCGTACCCGTCGTCGGCGTAAGAGTTGGGGAACTCGGCCAAGGCGGCGACGCGAGCGAGCGGGTCGAGCGCGCGTCTGGGAACGCATTAGTGACGATGACGAGAAGACGACCGCGGCCTACATTTGGTGCAGCGTGGGCGGATGGGCATAGAAGAGCCGGCGCGTTAGGATTCGCAAGTCGCAGATGCGAATCCAGCGGCAAACGCGCTTGATGCTCGTCGTCCTCGGCGGGCGGCCGAAGCGGTGGACGACGAGCGCGAGGCCGACAAGCGCGACGAGCGGCGCGAGGCGGGCGGCGGTGGTGAAGGACATCAGAGGTGCCCGATTGACGAGCGACTCGCACTCGCAAACCGGGGGCTCGAGGTGGACGGTGCTCATGGTGGTCAAGAGGAAGGTGTGGTGGTGGTGGTGGTCAAGACGAAAGAGTGTGGTGGTGGTGAACGGGCGATTCACACCCGCAGGCCAAAGTGGTGGTGGTGGTGGTAAAAGACGAAGGTGTTGGTGGACGGAAAGCGGGCCGATCCGCTTTTTGGTGGTGGTGTTCGGCGGTGGAAGGCGGTAGGGAGGGCCGTGGTGGTTGAAGACCGACCGTCGACCAAACGAAGGTCGGTGGTCGTCGGTGTCGTCGAGGACGGAGATGGCGATGCCATCACGGGATGTCACGCTTTGGCGCGCTGGCGTTCCCGCCCGCCTCGTCCCCTCACCAATGATCACAGACCCCCGTACGGCCTCGCAGAACACGGCGTCCAGATTCCCCGCAACCCCGTCGAGCATTGCGAGGTCGAGAAGGACACCTGGACCGCCCAGCCCCAATCCCGCCCCTTGCCTTCAATCCTATCGCGTTCGTTCCCGTCCCAGACCCAGCGCCAGCCGAGCGCTGGCGCATTGGACCTCGCACCGTGCGCACCAGACCCAAACCCGCTCCTCGACGTCGCAGCAGGATGCGTGGGTGGAATGGGGATTGGAAGGACCCCGCGAATTGAGGCGCGTCGTTCATTATATATTCAGAAGCAGTTTCGCCGCCCTTCGGCGTTGACGCAGCACCGCTCCATTGGGCACTTCTTCTCCCGCAGCGCGCTAGCCGCAACCCGCCAGCATCTTCGCGGCCGCGGGGAGTCCGCCTTGAGGCGCGTGGGTGCGCGTTGTCGATGTGGGAGCATACTGGCAAGCACAGTGGGCACGGCTAGGAGCCGGGGCCTCGGAAGGTACACGCCTTCGAGGCGGGGCGTGCCGCGGTCGGTGCGCTGACGTTCGCTCGCGAACGCCGAATTTGGGGGTGGAGCCGAGGCCGACCCCTCCAAACGTGGACGACGCCGAGGACACGGACATGCTCCTTTGCCCCACCCCAGGGCCTAATCGTCGCACTCCCGCGGCGGCGACAAGTCCCCGTTCCGCGAGGCGAGGGCAGCCCGCCACCGCGCATATCGGCAAGGTCGCGCCCGAGGTTCGCGTCCCCGTCCCCGTCGTTATCCGTACTCCTCTCCTTCTCCATCTGCGCCGTGTTTTTATTCCCAGCAGAACCCACATTTCCCTACCTCGCCGACACCTTGATGATGTCGCCCGACGACCGCCGCCTTGCGCGCCGTCGAAGTCGAGAACGTCGTCGGCGACGTCTTCGGCTGCTTCTGGACGTTATTCGCAGCAGCGACCACCCTTAACCGCTCACTCAGCACGTCCCACTTGCCTGCTCCTCCTTCAGCGGCTCCCCCAGCAGGATTACTCGGTCCCGACGCGCTCGTCGCTTAGGAAGTCAAAATGCCCGCCGTCTCCCTCCGCATCGCTTTCCGATGAGGAACATCAGGTAGTCTATTTCTTCTTCGACTTTGCCTTAAATGTTGGTTTACGAATTTCGTTTGTAGACGGAATCGTCTGCGGCGAAGAGTTTCCAAAGAACTCGCGCACCCGCATCGCGCCGTCGCTCCGCCAAATCAATCCATGGCCACGTCGCGTGTGCATACTATCTCGGAGAAGAACAAGGGACACCTCGAGGGGTCTCTCGCTGTTCAGGGTGACCGGAGGAAGGTCGTCGATTATTTTCACGGCCCTTTTGACGCGTTGGGCGCGGGATGTATCATAAATGCTAAATTTTATTCAGCTGCGAAGGCCAGCGTTAACTCGGCGTGTACTTGGCGGGAAATCGGGAGAACTTACCAAAAGTATCTAGGAGGTGTAATACACGACGGGCGAGAGTCTTAAGCGGCTGGGATAAGAGGAGATGGAGCTGGATAGGAAGAAGGTCAAAATTGGAATATCGGGTCGAAAATAAAACTGACCTCGGGTCGTCTCTCACTGTCCAGTGTGAGTGGAGCGAGGTATTCTAAAATTTTCACAACCGTATTCACACGTAGAGGGCGAAGTTTATTATAAATGACAAAATTCATGTCGGCTGTAAAGGCCAGCGTTAACTCGGCGTGTACTAGGCGGGAGCTCGGGATAACTTACCAAAAGTATCTAGGAGGTTTAATTCACCACGGGCGAGAGTCTTGGGCAGCTGGGATAAGAGATGATGAAGCTGGATAGAAAGATTGTCAAAATCAGAATATCGGGTCGAAAAAAAAAACTGACCTCGGGGAATTCTTTACCGATCAGCGTGAGCGGAGCAAGGTATTCTAGGATTTTCACGGCCGTATTCACAGGTAGAGGGCGAGGTTTATTTTAGAATGGGGAAATTCGTGCCGACTGCAAAGGCAAGCATTAGCTCGGTGTGTGGTAGACGCGAGCTCGGGAGAGCTTGCCGAGAGTATCCAGGAGGTGTAATTCACCACGGGCGTGAGTTTGGGGCGACTGGGATAAGAGATGATGGAGCTGGATAGAAAGATTGTCAAAATCAGAATATCGGGTCGAAAAAAAAAATGACCTCGGGGATTCTCCAGGTGCTCAGCGTGAGCGGGAGGCCCATGGACGATCTTCAGCCCCGCATTGACGCGCAGAGCATGCAAGTTATTTAGAATCAGGGAATTCAGCGTCCGCTGCAAAGGCAAGGGTCAGCTCGACGGGTATCGGACGGAGAGCTGAGAAAACTTACCAAAAAGTACGTGGAAGATATAATACACGACTGGCGAGAGTCTTGAGCGGCCGGGGTAAGAAATATTGGAGCTGGATCGCAAGATGGTCAAAATGCGAATATCAGGTCAAAAGAAAAACCGACCCCGCTAGCTCTCTTGGTGCTCATCGTGAGTGGAGAAAGCTCATCGACTAATCCTTAGGCCCGTACGGACCCATAGTGCGTGGAATTCATTTGAAATGGGGTAATTCAGGGTCCGCTGCAAAGGCAAGGGTCAGCTCGACAGGTATCAAATGGAGAGCTTATAGAATTTACCAAAAGTACGTGGGAGATAAAATACACGACTGGCGAGAGTCATGAGCGGCTGGGATGAGGAGTGGTGGAGCTGGATCCCGAGATGGTCAAAATCCGCGAATACCAGGTCAAAAGAAAAACTGACTTTGCTAGTTCTCTCAATGCTTCTCGTAAGTGGAGAAAAATCACTGAGGATCCTTGGGCCCGTATGGGTCCATGGTGCGTGAAATTCATTTGGAATGTGGAAATTCAGGATCCGCTGCAAAGGCAAGGGTGAGCTCATAGGGTATCGGACGGAGAGCTTAGAAAGCTTACAGAAAGCACAGGGGAGATCTAATACGTGACTGGCGAGAGTCCTGAGCGGTTGGGATGAGATGTGGTGGAGCTGGATCCCGAGATGCTCAAAATGCGAATATCACATTTAGAAAAAAGACCGACCTCTGTAGTTGTCTCAGTGTTCATCGTGAGCGCAGGGGTCCCAAGAGCAGATTTCGCCAGGATTTTGTGCCTTGAAGAGCGACTCAGAACAACTCCGAGCGATTTACACCCGGAGAAGGTCAAAGGTCACACCGCAACCGCAAGTCTTGAACACGAGTTCCGGCGCCTTGTTACGCGCAACCGAGCGGATTTCAAGGCCACCCACAACCAGTATTCAGCTGGTTCTAGCGCGATGGGCTCCCTCGCACGAGCGATTAACACCCGGGGAGGTCGCACCCCGACGCAACTTGCGCAGGCACTCGGTCATTCAGCAGTCGCACCAAAGTGTTGCGGTTCGAGATTTGAGGCCTCGGGGAGCGCACAAGCCTGCAGCTGAGCCACTTGTGGCCGTCGAGGGTGCTTGCGCAGGTGGTCGGATATTGTGCTGCTGGGTCCTGTTGGTGGGCGGTGAGGCACGGCGTCAACGAGCGATTTACACCCGCGACCCCGCAATCCCCAGCCAGGGCGGCCAGCGAGCGATTAACACTCGTGGTCGTCGTCGAGAACAAACCCGCAGTGGCGAGTCACGACCTTTGTCACGACCCTTGTCACGCGCGTTAATTCAAGAAAAAAATCACAAGTCGTCGACGACGCTCTTCGTGTCATTCTTACAGTGAGAGACAGTAGGAATTTATAGTAGAAATTTATTTACAATCGATGGTTACATACATTACATGTGTCATTGACATCCATGGATAGCGCTATAGAAATTCATTGTAACTAATGTTCGTGAACGACATGCAAACAGCAATTCAACGCGCGGCGGCCGCCCTAGCGATGAGACCCTCGACAATCATGGCGGCGACATTCTCGGACCCCTTCCAGCACTGGAGAACCGCAGCGTCGAATCTGAGATTTTTCCGCCATTTGCGGGTGTTCGTGGGGAGGAAGACCCCTTTTTCGAAGTGCTCAAGTCGCTTCTGGTACCACTCCTCACACTGGGGTGTCCACGCCTGATAGGAAAGAGATCCCCTTGCCCACGCGTGGGGCAGGGGCCACCACGAGACGGTGCGCGTCTGTTCGTCCTTACCGTCGCTGGTGTATACCCCTGTCCCAATGTGATACACCCCGCACAAGATGTCGAGCTCGTGGTCAGTGAGGAATTCATGCCAGTAGGCATGCTGCGATTTTCCATCCCACAGGCAGTCGCCAAAATCATACACCGTGTCGTCGAACTGCTGTAGGAAATCGACGTCCGGGATTTGCTCTCTCGCGAGCCGCGCCACTGCTCCACCGTACTGCAACGCAATACGACCACGCGGCCCATAAACGACCCGGTTGTTGTGGTGAAGGAGGTAGAACATGTAATCCTCCCTTTCGAACTTGTGGTTCTCGGCTCGATACCCCAAACCGGAGGTAAGGTCTATTTTGCGGTGCTGTCCGCGTCCGAGGAGGGAGGTAGTTGGCGAGGACTCGATCTCGGCGCTCATCCAGGCGAGCCAGAATTTGATGCCGCGAGCCAACAGATGTTTGACCACATCTCGAATGTCGGGACCCCACCCACGGCGAAGGACTTCGAGAAGGTCGGCGGCATGGGGGAACAAGATGACTTGGCTTCCGATCCCGCCATCGCGTTGGCGAAGAACGTAGTACGGCTGAGCGCCAGTCATCCGCACGCTGTGGAGGAACTCGAGAGCAAAGGAAAAACGCGAAGGCGGGAGCCAATTTGGGTCGCGATAGTCCAAAAGCGCCCGGTCGATGTCGCCGACGGACCTTGCGTCAGTGAGCTGTCCGAAGAATATCGACAGTCTCGAGGACAGATCCTCGGCGGCCAACTCGTTGCCAGGGTCTGGCACGCCAATGACAGTCGACAGCAAGTGCGGTGCTAAAAGTTCTGCGGGCAGGTCACGAGGGGTAAACTTGACGGAACGCTTGTCCGACGACGGCGGTTTCACGAAGCCGAAGCGTTTCTCGAGCACATCGAAGAGTTCCTGCCCGATCGACTCGTACACAGCGCTCTCCGTCTCACTGTCCGTCACGGGTGCTTCCCTAAAACGATGCATGACCCTGTCCAGGCACTTCTGCGAGGAAGCACCGCCATCTTGCCAGTAGCCTCGCCATTTCAGCGGCACGTCGGATTCCTGCCACCCTCGGCCGAGCTCCTCGCCCTCGAACACAGATTGCTCTGGCTCCATCTCCACGTCCTCAGGGAGCCGCACTTCTACGGTGTTGGTAGCATGCGAAGGCAGGAAAGTGGCCATGTCCGCATTTGCGGGGAATATTGGATGCTGGTCCATGTCGTCGTCGTCGTCTTCGTCTTCGTCATCCCGGCGATTATCATAGTTTACCCCGAACACCGGCTCATTCTGCTCGAATAGTACGCATAGGTCCCATTCGTTGTGAACGGGGTCGAACCGGCGTTGCGGACGAGGGTAATCATCCCACAGATCGTCGAACTCGGCGCGATTCGCGCGATTCCGGATGTAGTGACCGCCCTGGTCGTTCCAGTAATAAACGCAGGCCGTCTTTGACGGGCGGCCGCTCTTCTTAGCGTTCTCTTGACGCTGCGTACGTTGCTGCCGCTCGGCGGCGTTCTCTTTCGCAATCCGTGTCCTGTTAGACTCTCCTCGCCGCGTGAAAAACTCGTAAATTGTTTCGTTTTTCCGTTGGGCGCTGTGTTTAGGGAGGGGAGGAAATGGGTTGACAGGCGCTGGAGATGAACGGTGGGCGACTGGAGGAGGAGCGGTGTCGATGGCAGAGGGTTCTCGTTTGTGAGGGTATTCACGCCACTGGCGAAATTCCTCGCCGGATTCCGGATCGATATGCGAGCTGACGGCGTATTGCTTGAAACACATTTTCCCTTGGGGGGTGTGGAACGAATCCAGATCGTCTTGGGATGGAATGAACCTTTGGAGGTCTTCGGAGACGGATCCCGGGTATATGGTCGCTGGTAGGCTTCCCCAGGAGATATACAAAGGGAACGGGCAACCCACCAGGATTATGTCGCTTAGTAGCGACTCGACCTCGTTGCGACCCGCCCGTTGTTCCGAGGACTCTGATCCTGGTGGTCCTCCAATCTGGTAGAGGCATCCGACCCGCTCCGCCGTCCAATTTCTCACCACCGTAGCGCTAAGAAGGTCCAGGAACGCCGGCTTGACTGCGAATTCGCCTGCCAGCAGTTCAGCCCGCCAATCTACGCGGGGCTCCTCGACAGCGCAAATCAAGTCGTACCCTTCAGCTATCCAGAAGGCCATCGAAACATAGGCCAGCAACGGCAGAAAATTGAGTTTGCAGCGCCATGCCGCCGAGCGCGCCGACGCCTCCGTCGGGAAGGTTCGGAGGAAGGTGAAGCGGCCAGCGAAGAGCCAGGGGCTTGCAAGCCAACCCAGCCGGGGGTATTTGAATGATTCCGACATGCGCATTAGTTTGTGGCCTACGAGGCGGAGGGAAGACTCCAGGCTCAACCAATTTTCTGCAACATCTGAACGGAGTCGGAAACGTCCTGGGATCTCGTCATCCTCCTCGATTGGCAAGTTGGGGAAAGAGTAGTCCAATGGCTTGAACAACTCATCCCGCCATGGGAAATACTTGGGTACGAACACCATATACGGGTATCTTAGCGAGAGATACCGGGGTTCGGAGAAGTTGGGGACGACCTTCGCGACATCGACTGGGGGTGCTTCCTCATAGGTCGGGGTTTTCAGAACGGTTTGATGGGCGCCGTAGCTTACGGTGTATAAACGATTTTGAAAGCAGTAATGCCCTGTAAGGCGGCCATTCGGAGGCTGCAAACAGTAAGCATTTGAGTGGGACGTGTGGGGGAGGGGGCATACCAATTCAGACGGCATCACTTGAGTTGATTGCATTTGAGATTTCGAGCAGTGAGACGCAGTGTCTGTGAAGGAGGGGTCTGTCTGGATTCTTCGTTGAAATGCGAGGTGATGGACGGCCGCGTTGAGATGCGAATTAGTAGGCGACGAGCACCTAAGATTCCGCGGGGAGGTGGGCGTTGAGATGCGAATTAGTAGGCGACGAGCACCTAAGATTCCGCGGGGAGATGGGCGTTGAGATGCGAATTAGTAGGCGACAAGCACCTAAGATTTCGCGGGGAGGTGGGCGTTGAGATGCGAATTAGTAGGCGACGAGCACCTAAAATTTCGCGGGGAAGTGGTTTGGACCAAGTTTGGACTTGACCCGATTTGAGAACGGCTGCGGGTCACGGGATGCTGCGGGTCACGAGAACAGGGCCTGGACCCGCCAGGCTTTACCAAATACCCGGGAGCCGTGACCTGACCCGCCGGGTCTACCTCAGACCTTCATCAAGTCAACGCGGTGTTGAGTGCTTGTCGCTCAACACCGCGCGGGGTGGCTTGGGCGTTTGTTGGGTGCGAGTCGCTCACCAAATATCCTGCTGCCCCCAATCTCAGCGCTCTCGGCCCGTTTCTTGAGTGCGAGTCGCTCAAGAAATGACCAAAATCGCTCTCAGCCCGTTTCTTGTGTGCAAGTTGCTCAAGAAGTGACCAAAATTGGAACCTTTCGCTGGCTTTCTGGGTGCAAGTCGCCCACTAAGTGCAATTAACAAAAATTCCCAAGTGTATATCACGAATTACCCAACGCGCAAGCAGCCGCTCGTTGCCCAAGTTTCAGAGCATTCTTGTAAGTACTTAATCTGTTCTCCTCGGCTTGGACTCTGACTTTTTCAATAGCTCAGAACATATCAATTCGTGTATCTCCAACATTAAAAAATTGCATATCTACATTTCGAGAGCAGCGCCGCCCTCTTTCTACACCTCCATCGCTTTAGACATATTCAAACCCGTCCCCCGCCTCATTAATGACCATCATCATGAAATCCCCATCAGTTATCTCCAAGTCCTTCTCAATCTCTGGCATACCCATCTTCTCGGCCGCAAGCCAGTCCGCGTTGTACATCTCGCGAGGCAAGCGTAAAGGAGGGAAAGTTTCCGACTGCGTCTCGGTCCGTGCCCGCATGCGCGCATTGCGCGACGTGGTCGAGGTGAGGGTGGCCATGCCGTCGATGAGCATTAGATTGCTGTTGACCTCCTTCGCGCGCCATGGGCATATCTTGATACCATGGATGGTGGTTGAAGCCATCTCTCCGTTGTGCGTTACGTCCGCGATTTCGTCCTCCTCAGACAACATTCCCCCGCTCTGCAGATTGCCCAGGAACTCATCTCGCAGCCATGTCCAAGCATCCACACCGTTGGCGTCGCCTTTCGCTCCGGAAATTCGGATCATCTTCGACGCTATCGAAATGCGCCGCTTGAATTTCTGTGGAGTTGTTAGCATCACTATAACTGCAGGCAGGACGACCACTTACCGCCTGCTTGCGGCTATTGCCGATGTTTCTCTCCCGACGCTTTGTGTTGTACTCCGCTGCACGGACTCTCGCGTCGTGGGTCGTTTCCCCACCCCGGGGCTGCTGGCGGCTCCATTCGGCGTGCGCTTCCTTCAGGCTTCCATAATACAGCGCCATGAGGTATCCGTGTGAGACGTCGGGGACATTGTATTTGTTGGGATCTGCAGCGCGCTTTTCAAGCGTGTGTTTGACAAGCAACTCCAGAAGCTGTTTGTTCCACAAGCACGTCTGCCAGCCAGAGCCGAAATAGAACTTGGAGGAGGCTTGGGCCTGTATCCCACCCGCTGTGCATTTTAACGATGTTGCTTCGGTCTCAGCCAGGTAGTCCACCCAATCCTTAGCGCGGTCGCGCCCCGACCAGTGGCGCCAGAAGATGTTTGTAACTTTCTGTAGCATCATTGAGTTAAATTGGCGCACAAGATTCGGAGTACACCGACCTTCCAATCGAGATCCTGTTCTTGCGTCAGCAACTTCTGCTGTTCGTTCCGCGCAAGCTCGTATTCTGCCACGACCCCACGCTTTCGCCTCTGGCTGCTCTTCCTGACTCCCATCGTCCGCTGTTCCCTAGTGGCTTTAGCGACCGCTTGTTGTAGAGCATCCGTGAATCTGGGGTCATTCCAGTCGATGGTGAATGTGTTCGTGCCCGGAGCGGCGGGTCCTGAATTTCCTGAGGATCCTGGATCGACGGGTACCGGCTGGGCCGGGGTCATGTTCACCCCCGGGTAGCGTCCCACGTTCTCCCGTATGAGCACCCCGACTTGACGTGCATCCCGGGTCGCCTGTGTGGTGTATTGGGCTCTAAGAGGCGGTGGTCCTTGCGGGATGGTCTCCTGCTCAGTTGCAGCGCTCCGAGGGCCTAGCCTCTGAGTAGAATTGCGGGCGTTGAAAGCGGCAATGTTTGTCTCAAATTCCGCCTTGCAAACGGTCGTGAATATACGTCTACAAGAGCGAGGCGGCAACGTACTTGTCTTTTGGCCATGTCTCGTTCCATCATTTCCTTCTCGCGCTGGTGTTCCTGGTTCTGAAATTGGAATCAGTGCCGCCGTTCTTTCTTTGGCAACACACCTCGACTCACCAGCCGCTCCATCCCTTGCTGCATCTCGAGTTGGCGCGCCGCGTTCTCAGCCTCTACTTCAGCCCTCGTGATCTCCACGTTTCGTGCCTTCTCGTTCTGCAGCCGCTCTTGGTAGAGACGGTCAAGCTGCTCCTGGCGTCGGCGCAAGTCTGCCTGCATATCTAGCTGCATTTTCTGCATATCTGCCTTCATCTGAGCAAGTTGGTCCTTCTGCCAGCTCACGGCGTCCGCCAGTAACCCATCTCGTTCCTGGACAAGGGCCGCTCTCTAAGGCGTCAAGGGTCAGTTTTTGAGGGGCGAATTATAAGTGTACAGACATACTTCGGCTGCGAGCGCGGTCTGCGCCTCGGCTAGCTGTCCAGCCATTTCGTTCCTCTCTCGCACGGCGCTCTTGGCTTTTTCCCTCGCGTACTCCTGTGGGTCATGGACCTGCACCACTGTCAGACTGGGATCAAGTCTCCAACGGAAAAAAAAAAATACCTGGTGGACTCGATTGGCGGTGACCGCCCTCCTTTTCGGGTTAGGAGTGTCCTCCATGCGAACGTCTTCGTCGGTGAGCACGGCATCGACCATACTGTGATCGTGTGCGAGCAGTTGGTGGTACGTTCTCCCAGAGTTATGGGTGTTGGTCATGGTAGCATCCTGTGGGGGCAGATACGCGTGCGGGAGCGACTGTGGCTGCAGGTTCTGGGGGAGATTGTTGGGTGTGGGCGGGAGCGGTCGTGGCTGGTACGAGTCCGGCTGCAGATGCGCCTGCGGGTGCGGGTTCTGAGAGTAGTCCGCGGGTATGGTGAACATGGGTTGTTGCAGGTGCGCCTGCGCCTGCGCCTGCGGGTGCGGGTGCGGGTTCTCGGGTAGGGTTCGGCATGGATTGTGGCTGCCGGTGCGGGTGCGGGTGCGGGTGCGGGTTCTCGGGATAGGCTCCAGGTATTCCAGACATGGATGTGATAGCAAAGCGATAGACACCTTGTTAACGCGGGAAAAGGGATAAACGCGAAACTACTTGGTGAGCTCATGCTTTATAGCCCTCGCCGAATAAAGAGATGATTGGAACTGACTGACATCACTGTTCAAAGGTGCCTCGTGCAGGATACGACAAAGAGGTTTGAGGTGGATGAAAGGCTGAATGAGATAAAGGGGATTCGGGTAAAGGGCTTCTAATGAACGCATCAGTGTACAAAGGTGCCTCGTGCACAGAAAATACCAAGCGGTCTTTCAATGAACGCCTCGGGGTCAGCGTGTAATCAAGGTGCCATAGAACAAAGGACTCAAATGGAAACTCGGAACGCTGTACTTCATTCGGGGCTTTGTGCTTTGTTTTGCCTCATTCTTTGATTTCTAAATTTTTTACACAACGCAGACGGAAATTTAAACACGCAAATTAAATTCAACGCGGATACAGGTGAGGAAGGGCGCAGAGAAATAGAGATATAAGGTCTACAGACACGCGACTTGGTCGAATACAGAGAGGTTATACAGTATGAGAAGCACGAAGGGTAGGAGAATGGGTGAATGACGAAGCGGAAGGAATCATCTAGGCCAGGCCTGGAAACGCGCGATCGTGCTCGACGACCAGCTCCTTTGGGAGGCGAGTGCGCTGTGGCTCCTGGAAACGGCAGATACGCAACTGCGATCTTGAGTGAAGTCAGAATCAACGCCGAGAGTATCAAAAATCTGTACGTACTGCGCAAAAACGAAGTCGGCGATCTTCTTGTCTGTCGAGCGCATGTTGACCAGCATGTCCGGGTCCGCTTTGCTGACGCGCATGAGCACGACGTCGCCGACGATGCCGTTGCCATGCGGGTTAAGGTCGAGAGTTTTGCCCCTTTTCAGGAAGACGCAAAAGTTCGAAACCTTGCGCCCGTGTTTGACCTTGACCCTGAAGTCATGGATGAACGGCTGACGAGCCTCGTCGGAGAAGTGAGCCTCTACGAGAGGTCGTCGTTTAGGTTTGAGCGCGGGGTCGGGGTTGCGTAATTCGATCTGGGTGGGCGTGAATGCGAAGCGGGGAGTTTGGTGCGTCGTAGAAAAGTGGCGTGAGCGGAGGGATTTTACGGTGTACTGGAAGGTATAAGTAATCGACGATTCTACGGAGAGATGAAGAGGAAGGTTACTCACCCGGTGGACAGCGACTTGCTTGCGAGTGTTCACCATTGTCGGAACGGTATGGAGGAGGATCTAGTGTAGGGAGGGTCCGGGTACAGGAAGGGTCTTGAAGGGTGTATGGTTTTAAATGATACCCTCTTTGTGACCTCTTTGTAACTCAAAGAAAGACCTTTGTCTTTTCCTTTAACGGGAAGGTGACCTGGGCACGACCCGCGATTCGTGAGCCCGTGAGATGGGGTTCACGGTCGGGGGCTCTGTGCGTCGATAGACGGTCACCCAGCGATTTACACCGGGTGGCCGCCGTCGACGCTTGGTCGAAGCTTGGTCGATCGGCCGACCACCGCCACATCTGTCAAGCCGCTCACCGCCACAGCTGTCAATCTCGGACCGAGCTCCGCATCGCGATGGCGACTTAATTTAAGGACACATTGCTGAGCGAGTGAAAAGCAATTCGGAAGAAGAGTAAGGGTACATGTAATCTAACGCTAGTTTAAGCAGTGGGAAACGTCAATCTCTTTTCGCCTTATTTCCCGGTGTCTTGGGGGCCGCCACTGTTATAAGCCGAATGGTCTTCCGAGTCGACTTGTCGATGGCGCGCGCAGCGGAGTTGTGGAGCTTTCCCTGCAAACAAACCGCCACGGGCCAGCAGCCTTGATACTGAGCAAGCCATGGGTACTCGGTGGTCATCTACAATAATTCAAGATACTGACTGTATTGATAGGATCTTTCTCGTACCTTGGTATATACCTTCTCCCTCTTCTCCTCATCCTGGAAGCTGAGCGCAACTCCCGGACGCAGGTGCTGTGTGCAGAGGAGATCCAGGCGGGACTATCGAAACGATCAAACTCCTGCCAAAGGAATATACGAAAGATGTTACCCTGAAATCGGTGTATTTTTTGCCCTGGTCGCCCTCGCTCGAATCGGGATAAAGAGCCTTGAACAAGTCCTTGACAGTCTGTATGTTGGCACCAGAGGGTCTGGCGATCCTGCGACTCGTTTCGTTCGATGACGACTCCGAGTCTGAGTCTGAGTCGCTGCTTTCCGTTGATGTGAGCGAACTCGCGCGGCTATCGGGCGTGCGGCGACGGCTGCGCGGGGTAGGCGCGGGAGCGGGAGCCGGCGCCGGCGCACGAGGAGGAGGAGGCGCAGGCGTCGGAGCGCGCGGAGGCGCAGGCGCAGGCGTTGGAGCGCGTGGAGGGGCAGGCCCAGGCGCTGGAGCGTGCGGAGGCGGAGTAGGTGCGTGCTGATGAGGGAGGGGAGCAGGCGTGGTACGGGGATCGATGTCCAGCAACATGCGAGGGGTGGGGAACTGCAAGGGCAGTATGTTTGTTAAGATAATCGGCAATGTAATTGGGCGGGGCGCAGGGTATAGCGGCCGAACGACATATTTGCTGGGAGTGCTGGTGAACTGGTGCGGCATGGCGAGAGACAGCAGGAAGGTGGACGTACGAGCTGCATATAAGGCCATGAGTCGGTGAAAGAGCCACTCTTTCTTGTTCTTTGTTCTTTGTTTGGTCCCATCAATGTCGCTTTGACCGCGGTTGCGGGTATAGGGTGCTTTGTTAACCGAGTCAAAGGTCACTTTGTCGGTCGATGAAGCTATATAAATAACGTACCCGACCTTGAGCGTTTATTATTCTTCCCTCACATTCCAATCCACTCGCAATGCCCATAAGCCGTCTTCCCTACGTTCAGCACCGCGGTAGTATCTTCGCCCTCGCCGTCACCGGAAATGGCGCGATTCTTGCAAGTGGCGGTAAGGGTCTATCGCCCCCGAGCGAATAATCCACTGATCCCCACAGGGTCGCATGGCACCCGACTGTGGAACGTCGCCGACATGTCAGCGATCGAGCGTCCCAGTCCCGCCGGTATCCGCGGCGCAACGATGGTCGTGATCTGGGCTCGCCAAACAGATGAGGCGCATGATGTTCTCTACGCGGGTACGCAGAACGGGTATTTCTATTGCTGGCGCCAAAAAGAGGGGGTGAGGATCCTGGTCGATTTATGCTTCAAATCTGCATCGTTGAGCTCATTGTCCTAGATTTTTGAGGAGACCTTCGCGATACAGACACCCGATATTGGCGAGGTAACTGCAATGGCCTTTGACTCAACCAACAACCGGCTTTGCCTGTGCACCCGCAACGACTTTGTCCAGTCCTGGGCGATTTCCAAGGACCCTGTGTCGGGCACTTGGATGCCCACCAACATCTTCAGTAGAAAGCTCACAAACTTTGCGCCTCAAGCTATCACTTTTGCGGCCTTCGATAACAGCCAGGATCGCGACATTATTGTACTCGGTTTCCACAACAGCGGACCCGTGTAAGCCTCTCTCGTTTCTGGCGGGGGAAAGCTGACTTTGGCATTCCAGCTACACAATCCGCGGTAAAACAGGAGAAACTGCCTCGGCTTGGTCGGTCGGGGCGCAGATGTATGTGGCGTTTTGAAACTTGAGATTTGGATGATACTGACGGTCTTCGATTCAGCGGAGACGCCGCGTTTTACTGGAAGGATGGGGTTTTTTGCGTCGACGACCCTCAGTCGGGACCCGCCCTTTTCAGGCTCTCAGACCAGGTCAAGTCGAAGATGTACCACGTTGACCGCGAGCGTACGTCCGGACGTCCGAGGAAAGTCTGCTTTGGCGAGCAGGGCACCACCGTCATTTGCGGCAGCGACCATGGATGTGTGTACGTCTTCGACACCCGCTCAGGAGAGCGGCTCGCAACTCTGAGCGTGGGATCGACGGAGTGGGTTCAAGTCGTAACGGTTCGTGTACTTCGTTAGCGCGCGACGGCCGACTGAACGAATGGTCTAGACTGCCGAAGTCGACGACGTATCTGTCATCTTTGCAGCTCAGACGCGCGCCATGGACTGTTCGGAGGACATTTTCGTTTGGAAACGAGCTCAGCCAGCGGTAAAAATGAGCCCCCAGGGGGATTCGATTGCCTGGGCCGTAAAGGCGCTGGTCGTTTTGGGCTGCCTCGCGTTCATATACCAGAACTTGGAACCAGTGGTCAGTGCGCTGCCCATCATGCAGCTCGGGGCGCGTAGAAATTAGAGGGTTTACTGTATTTCTCGAAGGAACAATTTGACTGTCAAACAACTTAGGCTCCACGGTCGAGGACAGAAAGAAAGGAACGTACTTGTCTAGATCGTTTTTCTCTCTCTGAGAATATGAATCCCTTTTATCCATGGCACTTAGTGGGCGACTCGCACCCAGAAATTCAGCGAAAAGGTTGCGGTTTTTGTCATTTCTTGAGCGACTCGCACACAAGAAACGGGCTGAGAGCGCAATTTTGGACATTTCTTGAGCGACTCGCACCCAAGAAACGAGCCGAGAGCGCTGAGATTGGGGGCAGGAGGATATTTGGTGAGCGACTCGCACCCAACAAACGCCCAAGCCACCCCGCGCGTTGTTGAGCGACAAGCACTCAACACCGCGTTGACTTGATGAAGGTCTGAGGTAGACCCGGTGGGTCAGGTCACGGGTCCCGGGTCTTGGTAAAGCCGGCGGCCCGGTCCTCTTCTCGTGACCCGCAGCTTTCACCGGGAATCAAAGTCGCTGCTTTGGGCTTTACCTCCACAAGGTCGACTTCCAGGTGTAAATCGCCTGGAAATCACCCCCTTCCACGGCTCGCGAGTGCTAGTCGCTCGCGAACCGTATTCGCCTCTGGATTTTCGGGTGTCAATCGCTCGTCAATTCTTGTCGCCGTCCCTCGGTGTAAATCGCTGAGTGGCGGCCCCATTTGTCGGGTTGGCTCCCCGAAGTAGAACAAGGATGTTATCCAATATGGAATTCCGTTTGTTGGGTCGGTTGTCGACACTGTCCAGAAGCAGAAGAAGGATCCCGCCGTATAAAAACCCGCCGCGGAACCAAAACCGCCATCTCTTCAAGATTCCCTTGTTTTCACGACACTAGGTGTAAATCGCCTATTGTCGTGCTTTCCCCATCCCAGGCTGTTCAAGACCCGCGCATCTCGCCATGCCCAGGGGGGGTACAACCGGCCGCCTGTGTAAATGCCCTTGCTTTCCCAATCCTCACATGGTGACGGACTGGGCGGCGCATAAACGCTTGCAGCAGGAGCAGGTATGTCTCTCTATCAAATTTACAAGCTGCCACTACATGATTTCAACAGTTAGGGAGCAACGCGGCCCAGTCGCCAGACGTAAGTACAACAGATGTCCAATCTCGCCTGGTCCTAACCAACTTGCGCGAACAGACGAAACTCGCGGAACGGGTTGCACGTCTGGCCATCTCAGACCCTCTCGTAACTCAGCCTGGTCCGTCGAGCGCCTCGACCCCCCCTGAACCTTCCGCGGCCCGTGTCGTTTTGGCCGAAACAGAACAGAGCATACACGCGGTAATCTCTGAAGCCATGAACATTCGTAGACCACAGATCGGCCGGCAGGAACAATCCGCGCGGGTGCTAGAATCCCTAGGGCCCAGAATTAAATCGGCGATCGCGCTGCTTCGCCGTGCTGACCCCAAGTCAGAGGAACCGGCTGTTCTGTGGGCCAAGGTCGACGATGTGCAGCGCGAGCTCGCGATCGTTGCCGAGTCCCTAAAATACCACAAGGATACCCCGGAGAAAGCCAACGTCATTGAGCAAATGCGGGAGCTCGAATCGGAGCTGACCGCCTTTACCGCTACGCTCCCGGACGATAAGCGGCCCTTGTATTATGATTCAGGTATGAGAATGGACTTTGTTAATTATTCCAAGGGCTTACTCCCATTCAGCATACACTTTGGATAACCCCATACAACACCTCGACCCCATGGCTCAGATTATGATCCTCCTTGGACTCATCTGCAACGTAATCCTCGGTCTCTCAATCGGCCACACAAACTTCCTCATCGAGTCCATTACGCTCCTCGTAAAGTTAGCCATGTCAATACATATCACGCCGGACGCCGCTGGCCATTCCTCCTACGATGCTGTGCAGGAGGAGATTCTTCGACAGCTTCCTACAAGCCTATACACCGCGATGGAGCGCCTGAATCTAGATGGCAAAACTGTTTTGTATGCTGCTTGTCCATCGTGCCATCACATCCACCCACCCACTCTTTCCATAACTAAAGCGCGTACCTGGCCCACCAAATGCGAAAATGAAGTTGTCGGAGTCGATGGCCGATCCATATGTGGGACCGCCTTGTTGGTCGATACCAAGACTCACCCGCGTCCCATCAGGCCGTTCCTCTCTCATTCTTTCCTCAATTATCTGGCGCGCCTGCTCTCCACTCCTGAGATCGAGCACGAGGTGGACCGCGCCTGCGACGAGGCTCTGTGTCAGCACAGAGCCTTAACTAGCAGGGTTACTGCGACGTAGGCGACTGGCGATACAGAAAGAGATAGGTTTGAGGCAATCCGATTAAGCTCTGGAGAATAGACTAGAATAGTGTAAAGAATACAGAGCTGTAGGTAGGGTTTTTATAGTAAAATACCTAGTAACTGGTAGTGAAGTAATTAGAATATATATGAAATATGTCAGCGGCGTTGCCAGTGACGGTCGACATCGCAGCGTGCACCAGGCAGAAAGGGGTGATCGTTGAGAAAGCAATCGGAGTGAAGTTGAAATAAAAGGATCAGTGCGGCACCTGATGGGATTCCTGATCCGGGGTCGGCATTGATCTCGGCATTCGGATTATTCCGATCGTAGTTGAATAACCCGGTGTAAAGTTGAATAATCCGGGGCGGGTGTTAGGCGAATAACCCGGGGAGTTTAGGATGGCAAATAGGGAAAAAGTGGAGATCATGACATTACCCCCCCCTTAAGGATGCTTCGTCTCTGAAGCATGGTGGTTTAAGCCCTAGGAGGGTTGTAAATTTTCCAGCCGCCTCTCCCGTTCGGAATTTCTCTTGGTGCTCCCGGGTTCTTCTTGTAGAACTCGTTGAGCGCTTCTTCCGCTCCGGTCAGATGCCGTCGGGGTTCCCAGGTATATTCCTCCTTCGGATATCCCTCCCAGCGTATATAATACCGCAAGGAGTTTTTCGCCTTCTTTATTCGCAGGATTTCCCCCACTTCGTACACGTCTACCCCATCCCGTACGTCTGGGGGCGGGGGTGGTACCGTTTTCTGGTGCTCGGCCACCGGGGGTTTCCACGGACGCAGGAATACTGTGTTAAACACAGGGTGGACTTTCCATGTGTCTGGGAGTTTCAACTCGTAGGATAACGCGCCGACCTTTCGAACCACTTTGAAGGGTCCATGGTGTTTGTCGTCCAGTTTTTTCATCGGTCTATGAGTTACGAGGTTTTTTCCTGACAAGTAAACCTCGTCTCCCGGGTTATATCCGGGGTCTTCCCCCCGCTTCCGGTCGTAGAAGCGTTTCATCGTTTCTTGGGCCGCCCTCATTGAGGCGGCCGCCTCCTCTCGCACTAAGTGCATTCGCTTTGCGAAGTCGTCCGCCGCTTCCGTGGGTACCTCGAGCCTAGGCTCGGTCCCTTTCCGCGGGTGAAAACCGAGCATGGCGAAGAACGGGCTAACGCCCGTTGTTGTGTGAACCTTGTCGTTGTAGCTGAATTCCGCCAGCGATAGCCAGTCCGCCCAGTCGTCTTGCAAGAAGTTTGTGAACACCCTAAGGTATTGTTCGACCTCCTGATTGACGCGTTCCGTCTGTCCATCCGTCTGCGGGTGATAAGCCGTCGAGGCGTTCGATTTAATGCCTAAGAGTTTCAGGAGATCCCGCATAAAGTGACCGACGAATATCTGGCCCCGGTCGCTGATAACAATTTCGGGCAATCCGTAGTCCTTCCATACGTGGTCGCGGTATAGTCGCGCAATGCCTTCCCCGCTGATGTGTTCTGTGCAGGGCAGAACCCGGATTGCCTTCGTGAGGCGGTCTACAATCACCGCAATGGAGTCGAAGCCGTTGCTCTCCGGTAATTTGACGATGAGGTCGATGGAGATGTTTTGCCAAGGTTTTTCGGGTACCGCGTTCGGGTGTAACGCTCCTCTCGGCTTTACTGGGAAAACTTTCGTTCGTTGGCAAGTCGGGCATGCCGCCACGTATTTTTTCGTGTCTCGGAGCACGGTGGGCCAGTAGTAGTTGCGGGTGATGAGTTCCGTCGTTCGGTACTGCCCGGGATGTCCTGCCAGGAAGTCGTCGTGGTGCGCTCGAAGAATCCGGTGACGGAGCGATTCGTTTTCCGGCACGTAGACCAGTCCGTCCTTGGTGAGAAACCCGTCCGGGTTTTCGGCCCAACCACTGCCCGACTTCTTTAGTCCTTCCTTTGCCGCGTCCTCCCATTTGTCCTTCAAAGTTTTTATGTCGGCCATAAATCTATCCCCGGGTGTGTCGTCGAGTACTGCGGGCATGGCGCGCAAGAACTCCGCCCCACTGACTGGAGACTCCGGGTTATCAGAAAATAGTTTGTTCGGTAACAACACGATGTTGGAATTGTCCAACTCGCCGCGTTCATGTCCCCCGCAACGGGACAACGCGTCGGTCTTCGTGTGTTGTTTCCCTGGTTTATGAATCAGAGTAAAGTCGTATTCGCTAAGTTCCAACGACCAGCGCGCCTGTCGCCGGTTAAGCTTCTTGGTCGTGGTGAAATATTCCAGATTCTTGTGGTCCGTCCAGATTTCGAATTTCCTGTCGCTGCCTTGTAGGAAATGACGCCACTTGTATAGCGCACGCATCACGGCGAGCATCTCTTTATCGTGTATATCGTAGTTCCTTTCCGTATCGTTGAGTCCTTTGGACAGAAATGCTATGGGCACCCAGACTCCGTTCTGGCATTGAGTTAAACAGGCCCCTGTCGCGAAGTCGGAGGAGTCTGCCTCCACGCGCCATTCTCCGTCGTCTGTGGGGAAGTGGAGGACCGGTTCAGAGGTTACAGCGTCAATGAGCCGCCGGAACGCTCCGTGTTCTTCTTGTCCCCAACGCCACCGCAGGTTTTTTCGGGTTAACCGGGTTAATGGTTTGGCCAGATCCCCGAACCCCTGGATAAACCGCCGGTAGAAATTCAGGAATCCGAGAAAACTCTGAACGTCTTTCACCGTTTTCGGAGTAGCCCATTCCCGGACTCCGGCCACCTTCACAGGGTCCATTCGAATTTTGCCGTCTCCAATAATGACTCCGAGGTATTCGACCTCTCGCTTCTCGAACTCGCATTTCTCGTGTTTGAGGAACAAGTCATTTTCCTTGAGCACTTGAAGCACTTCTAGCACCGTCGCCCGATGGTCTTCCAGATTATCGGAGTAGATGAGAATGTCGTCGAGGTATACGATAACCCGGCCTTCTGCGATCTGGCGTTCGAAGATCTCGTTCATCATCGACTGAAATGTGGCTGGCGAATTCGTGAGCCCGAAGAACATAACCAGAGGTTCCCACAAGCCGCGGTTCGTCATGAAGGCGGCCTTCTCCTCGTCTCCCTCTTTGATGCGAATATTGTTGTATCCCCATCGAACGTCCAATTTAGTGAACCAAGTTGCCTTACGGAGCATGTGCATGATCTCGGAGATCAACGGAATGGGGGTACCGATTCTTTATGGTAAGTTCGTTCAATTTCCGATAATCTTGCACTGGTCGTAGTTTCCCATCCTTTTTCTTGACGAAGAAGAACGGCGAAGCCCAAGGCGACTTGGAGGGTCGAATTCTCCCGGTTTCCAAATGTTCTTTGATGAACGCGTCCAATTCGCGTTGTTCCGTCGGGTTGAGCGGAATATTCCGCCCCTTCACGGGTTCTGCCCCGGGTTTAAGTTCGATCGCATGGTCCCATTTCTTCCGTGCCGGGAGTTTATCGAACTGGTCTTTCTCGAACACACTGCGATAGTCTCGCAAATAATGTTCCGGTACGTTGTCTTCTATTCGCTGTTCGCCCTTCGCTTCGTTGGCTGCCGCCGCTAGCTTCGTGGCTACGCTGCCCATGGCTCGGAGTTGGGCCGCATTCCTTCGCGGCAGCGCGGTGTCGGGATATATCCGGGTTATAAAAATCCGGTCCCCTTCCTGTATATCTTCTTGATCTTCTTCCGCCCAGACGTCTTGTAGGCGTTCGCGTTTACAACTGGCGGGGCATCGCGTGAATTTCAGCTCCCCCTTCTCCCAATCGATCTCCGGGTTATGTTTCCGGAGCCAGTTGAATCCGATGATAACGTCGCTTTTGCCAGTGTCGGTGACCGCAAGGGCGCAGACTTCGGTGTGGTCTTGTACTTGTAGACGCATGCGCACGACATGGGTAATCTCTCCTCCTCGGTTGGGTGTTCCATCGGCGTTATAAACCGGTACTGGCAGAGGCAGGGGTTCTCGCTCGAATCCCCTTTCCTCCACTAGTCTTTCGTTGATGAATCCTCCTGTGGCGCCGCTGTCCACCAACCCGGTGACTGAGCATCCTCGGAGATTATTTAGTTCTTGGATGGTGACCGGAATCATCATTGAATTGCTGTCCATGGCCCGTATAAAAGCTGGGGGTTCCCTCAGGCTGTCCAGCGCGTCCAGGGCGTCGGGTCGATAGGCGTGAGTAACCCGGTCGACCAGTTCATCCGTCACTTCCCCTCGTCGTTGTGGGTGGGCCCACCGGGTTATGACTGCTTTTCCTTCGAAGGGTCGAGCCATGGCTCGCGCCAATGTTCGTTCTACACTTCCAGCGGGGAGTCTGCGCCATTCCGCTTTCTCCGTCCGCTCGCGTTTCGACTTTCGTCTTCTGGAGCTACGAGAGGGAATGGCCTCTCGACTCCATTTCTCGTCTTCTTCGGTTTCGCTTGCATTCGCCGTCTCATCGGTATCCGGAATAGATAGAAGTTCAAATCGATTCTGGGATGTAACCGGTACAGGTGAGTCGGGTATAGGGTCAGGTCGCGAGTTCGCAAACTTTACTCGTGACCTTCGGGAAAATCCTCCGCTGCCTGTTCTTCTTTCAACAGGTCTGAATATATCGCACGGAACTGGGGATCCTTGACCAGACGGCGCGGGCAGTTTCGAGCCAAGTGCCCTTCCTGCCCACAGTTGTAACAAGTGGGGCGGGAGGTATTGGCGTTGCCTCTGCTGACCGCTCGGTCGATATCCATGGGAGCGGCCCCGCTGCCGGTGGTGGTAGAGTTTGCGGTTGAACCGCCCGTATTCGAAGTAACCGGGTTATTCCCGAAATGGGTTACCGGGTTATTCGATGGACCCTTCCACTCCGATTTGCGGGAGTAACCCGGTTGATTCCCATGGTGGTTTACTCCGGAGCTCTGTGCGGTATGCATCCTCGGGGTAGTCACTTGAGTGTTGCCATCTCTCAGGCTCCCGTCCATGACTAAAAACGCGCGGTGCACTCCGTCCATCTTGATGACTTGGGCCTTCCACTCTGCATAAGTGGCGGGCAGGGTCCCTTGTCCGTAGACGGCTCGGATTACTTTCTCGTCGACTCCTCGTTTGAGTAGGCGGATGAGGGTGACCTCATCATACGCCGCGGTCTTGTTGAGGGCGTCCAACACAGTGAAATATTCCGTGGCCGTGCTCTTCTTCTGGCGCAGGCGCTCCATCTTGGCCTGGGCAATTTCGACTTGTGCCCCTCCTTTGAAGGCCTCGATGACCGCAAGGCGGAATGTCTCCCAGGTGGAGTACGAACCGGTCGCATCCTTGGTCTGCATGGCCAACACAACGTTGTTGGCCCACTGAGAGGCAGATCCGTCCTTCATATAGGACAGGGCAAAGGTAATCTTGCTGCTATCCTGGCTGTAGGCGGTGTTGCCATGGAAGTTCAGCCAACAGTCGGCCAGAAACTGGTCGACCTGCTCGGAGTCTCCTCCGAACATGCGAGGCGCAGCAACCCGGGGTTGCTTCGTGTTGAGTTTGACCTCCCCGCCCGTGGCATGGAGAGTCCCTTGTCCAATGACGGTATGAGCCGAGGTCAAGGCCGTCATGGCTTCCGCTAGCAGAGAATTCTGCGCGGTTCGTTCGTTGTTAAGTGCGTCCAGCTTGCCGTGGACCGAGGTGAGCAAATCCTGAACGGTGGCAATCTGACCGTGGAGTTCTCTGATCTCGGCGTGGCTCTGGTGAGCTTGGCGATAGAGCAACCCGGTGCGGCTGTCGACAGTCTCGCTCTCGAATACCTCCGGCTGAGGCATAGTAAATTCAGTGGGGTCGCTCATCGTATCGTCCAGTCGAGTCGTCGGTAGAGGAGACACTATTCTTTTGTCAGCACAGAGCCTTAACTAGCAGGGTTACTGCGACGTAGGCGACTGGCGATACAGAAAGAGATAGGTTTGAGGCAATCCGATTAAGCTCTGGAGAATAGACTAGAATAGTGTAAAGAATACAGAGCTGTAGGTAGGGTTTTTATAGTAAAATACCTAGTAACTGGTAGTGAAGTAATTAGAATATATATGAAATATGTCAGCGGCGTTGCCAGTGACGGTCGACATCGCAGCGTGCACCAGGCAGAAAGGGGTGATCGTTGAGAAAGCAATCGGAGTGAAGTTGAAATAAAAGGATCAGTGCGGCACCTGATGGGATTCCTGATCCGGGGTCGGCATTGATCTCGGCATTCGGATTATTCCGATCGTAGTTGAATAACCCGGTGTAAAGTTGAATAATCCGGGGCGGGTGTTAGGCGAATAACCCGGGGAGTTTAGGATGGCAAATAGGGAAAAAGTGGAGATCATGACACTCTGGCCTGGAAATTTAAGATCCAGGGTAAACCGGAGTTCGTCGATAACGTACTTCACGGTACGCTCGTCCAGGAGTTTGTCGGCCCCGATGGCAAGCTGTTCATTGATCGGGGTGAAGATAAAAAAATGCGGCTCCTCTTCGGTTTTAGTTTGGACTTTTTCCCGCCTCGTGGTAGTCGAAAGCGTTCAAGTTCTGCCTCAATCGGAGTCCTCACTATTTATTGCCTCAATCTATCGCTTGCCGTCCGCCAGAAGCCTGATAACCTATACGTCAGCATCCTCACCGGCCCTACCGCACCACACAAAGAACATGTGAATCCATATCTCCGACCCACAGTCGACATCGGCGTTACCGGATGGGAACGCGGTATACACTTGTCGAAAACTGGGGCCAGCCCTGAAACTGGGCGGACGGTCAACCTTGCCTTCGTCCTCTCCGTCAACGACTTGCCTGCGGCCCGTGACGTTGCGGGCGCCGCTGGGCACACTTCGAACATTTTCTGCACCGTCTGCAACTGCCGGGGACGAAAAGAGACGTACCACACCGATTGCGAGAACTGGGTAGTACGAGATGTGGAGAAGCTACGTCAGCAAGCTGAAGCCTGGCGGGATGCTGATACTCTCGACGAGCGTGACCGCATCTTCAAGCAAGATGGACAACGCTATTCCGAAGTTTGGCGATGGTCTTATTGGAATCCGACCCGTATGCTGGTCTCTGAATTCATGCACTGCGGCTTGGAGGGCTGCGCGCACTACCATTGCCGTTATGTCCTTCGACTCACTGCTCACGATGCACAAAAGAAGGACGAGCTCCCTCCCGCATTCGATTACGACTTCCTCGAGTTCGACGTAGAGACGACGGAGGCTCCTAAAGACTTCATCCCCCCGTCAAAGGGCCTACCCAACTTTGAGAAGGACATTCGAGCCATACATCGCCTCCTTGTTCGGAGTTTTACCGATACCGAGGACGATGACAACAGCAGCGACAGCGGCAGTAGCGAGAATGGCAGCCACGGCGGTCCTCCCGCTGACAGCGGTGAGGTAGAGGAATTCACGGAAGATATACTTCGCCAGAAATTGTCGAAAAAGCGCAAGCAGCCGCTCATGTTTGTTTGCTGGTCCCTCGGCTTGTGGGCTCCGTCTGTCGCGCGCCGTTCTACTCGTTCTGCTCCCCGTGCTGGCGCCCGTGCTGGTCCCCTTCCTGGGTCACACGAAGAAAACTTGATCCTCTCAAAAAAAGACATTCTGGCGCAGGTTTTGGTGACTTGGGTAAGTGTTTGTTACCCAACGCGGTTTATAGAGACTGATATTTATCCCGGTAGCGTTTAAAATTACCGCTAACCGACCCCAAATACGCTCATTGCCCCAAGACCATTTCCATGCCCAATCTCTGGTTCGTTCAAAACGTTATAGCGAACACTACCACCCCTTCGTGGGTGAATTCTGTCCCAAAAAACTTTGGAGAGAAGGGAGCTGGTTCGGTCAAGGCGGATGAATGGCGCACCATGAGCACAATATATTTGCCTATCGCTCTGGTCCTGCTATGGGCGGAGATGACAGGGCAATGGGCAGCTTACTTCAACGAGCGCCTTGAGCATAGCATGGCGATGTTTCAAGCCATTACCATTGCTTGTCGCTACACAACGTCGCCTGCGCGCGCCACAGCGTACCGTGGCTTCGTCCAGCATTGGCTGGCAAATCTCCAATCCCTCTATCCCCATACCAAGAGCCCCAGAACGCGGACAAATCCTCATGTCGCGCTACACATATACGACTTCATGCTCTTGTTTGGACCGGTAGTGTCGTGGTGGGCTTTCCCCACGGAACGCCTTATTGGTGAGCTGGGCAAGGTGAACACGAATGACCATCTAGGCGGTAAGTTGCTCCGTCTGGCAAAAACTACGAATGCTCACCCACCCCCTTAGGCCAACATGAAGCGACGCTCCTCAATACCTGGATCCGCGCTGCAAACTTGCGTCGATGGATTAATCGTCCCAATTGTCCCGCCGTCCTCCGCGAGTTCTATCGCCTGTTCACGCGCATCCTCGGCATCAACCTCGGTGATAGAACTGAAGCGGGAAAGACTGATATAAAGGCCGCCGACTCTCGACCTGCGAATTATCAGTACGACAGTGTACACTACTCCCGATCGTCCACGCATCTTGGGAACAGTCTCGTCATACATGTCGGGTCTACTGGCAAAACATATTGTCAGCGACGGCACTTTAGGTCGGCCTGACTGCCGCGGAGCCAAACACAGCCATCGTCCCAGCGCGGGTGTTGAGGGGAATCCGTCACCGTCTCGATAGCGGGTGACCGCCTGCCGAGGATCCGTACAAGTTGAACCGTGGGAAGAACCCGAACGATGCGTGACCAGCATGTCACGCAGGAAGAACCCGGTCCATAGTCACCGCATGTACTCATCTGACCGGGTTATTCCAGGGTTTGTTCAACAGGAGAGATCCGAAGGCAGGAAGTGTCCGATTTGAATGTTCTCGGACACATGTAACTCCAGACCGAAAATACGAGTGTTCCAGGATGTCGTGGTGTCGTGTTCGATGATGGGTGCTATGCCTCCTGCCCATGCAGTCCTCTGCCGGATAACATCCCGAGGTTCTGCCTCGCTAATCCGTATGGACGCGAGTGGTGAGGACATGTTCCGATACCGAACCACTAAGCCCTTAGGCCGTGGCAACCAGTCGTAGAGGTCAGGGGTTGAAGATAGGAGCCAAGGGTTGCCAACGAGTCAACGATGAAGACCAGGATAGAAGGCAGAACCAGAGGCAACGAGAGAGACAGAAGCAAGACAAGCTTAAGTCACACACAAGTCCAATCAAGGCCAAAGTAAGGCCGGAGTATAGACGAGGTAGAATCTACTGTACAAGGAGATTCTACCACTACTTATATACTGTATAATAAAGGGGTCCGATCACAGGAACAACTGTAGTCCTGACACCGATTGGCAATGTACATAAAGGGGTATGTCGAGGCGTCATGTGGAGCTAGGGCACGATCCCTAGCGACACAAAGAAGTCAATATAAAACATTAACAAATGAAACCAAGGTGAAGCATGATCCTTGGCGACGCAAAGGAGTCAATATAACCCATTGGCAATTGAAACCAGTGTGACAAATAATCCATGGCAACACAAAGGAGTCAATTCAACCCATTGGCAATTGAAGCCAGGGGTAGAGTCTTGGCGGCGAAAAGGGGTTGTGATGTGGTGATGAACCAGGGAATCCTATCTGTCGATCCCGGTCATCCTATCTGTCGATCCCGGTCATCCTATCTGTCGATCCCGGGTTATCCTATATGTCGATCCGGGTTATCCTATATGTCGATCCGGGTTATCCAATACATTGATCCCGGGTTATCCTATCCATGGTAGGGAATAAGCCGGAAGCGTCCGGGTTATTCCAAAAAAGGAAAAGCAGTGCTGCTTTTGCCCGAATCATGACACATATGCCGGCAGTATCGAGGAGATTGTCGTCGATAAACAACAAGTCGTATTCAAGGTGCGCCGGCAAGCTCCGCTGCCTAAAGGCAAGAACAACCCCTTCCGTCGGTTCACATACTTTCCTGCAACAACGTACTCTTCCAAAATGTCGGACGAGGTTGATGTCATCCATCCTAGCTCGATCATCGGCCATTACGCGCGTTTTGAGTTTTCGGAGGAGCGAGCAGTGGTTTTGAATTTATCCAGGGTAAATTTCGACCTCCTCTGTTAACGGCTGCTAATTTTTTATGTTTCCTGACAGGGCTGAATGAACGCGGGTCATAGAATGCGGCGGGTCTTCGAGTAAATGTCGAGCAAATGTCGTATCATAATTTTATATCAAGCAATAGAATACAATAGAATGCACTTTTCACATCCTCCTGCGACGTAAGAATGAGTTTAAGAGTCCCATTACATCGACGACTTGTGATTTTTTTCTTGAATTAACGCGCGTGACAAGGGTCGTGACAAAGGTCGTGACTCGCCACTGCGGGTTTGTTCTCGACGACGACCACGAGTGTTAATCGCTCGCTGGCCGCCCTGGCTGGGGATTGCGGGGTCGCGGGTGTAAATCGCTCGTTGACGCCGTGCCTCACCGCCCACCAACAGGACCCAGCAGCACAATATCCGACCACCCGCGCAAGCACCCTCGACGGCCACAAGTGGCTCAGCTGCAGGCTCGTGCGCTCCCCGAGGCCTCAAATCTCGAACCGCAACACTTTGGTGCGACTGCTGAATGACCGAGTGCCTGCGCAAGTTGCGTCGGGGTGCGACCTCCCCGGGTGTTAATCGCTCGTGCGAGGGAGCCCATCGCGCTAGAACCAGCTGAATACTGGTTGTGGGTGGCCTTGAAATCCGCTCGGTTGCGCGTAACAAGGCGCCGGAACTCGTGTTCAAGACTTGCGGTTGCGGTGTGACCTTTGACCTTCTCCGGGTGTAAATCGCTCGGAGTTGTTCTGAGTCGCTCTTCAAGGCACAAAATCCTGGCGAAATCTGCTCTTGGGACCCCTGCGCTCACGATGAACACTGAGACAACTACAGAGGTCGGTCTTTTTTCTAAATGTGATATTCGCATTTTGAGCATCTCGGGATCCAGCTCCACCACATCTCATCCCAACCGCTCAGGACTCTCGCCAGTCACGTATTAGATCTCCCCTGTGCTTTCTGTAAGCTTTCTAAGCTCTCCGTCCGATACCCTATGAGCTCACCCTTGCCTTTGCAGCGGATCCTGAATTTCCACATTCCAAATGAATTTCACGCACCATGGACCCATACGGGCCCAAGGATCCTCAGTGATTTTTCTCCACTTACGAGAAGCATTGAGAGAACTAGCAAAGTCAGTTTTTCTTTTGACCTGGTATTCGCGGATTTTGACCATCTCGGGATCCAGCTCCACCACTCCTCATCCCAGCCGCTCATGACTCTCGCCAGTCGTGTATTTTATCTCCCACGTACTTTTGGTAAATTCTATAAGCTCTCCATCCGATACCTGTCGAGCTGACCCTTGCCTTTGCAGCGGACCCTGAATTACCCCATTTCAAATGAATTCCACGCACTATGGGTCCGTACGGGCCTAAGGATTAGTCGATGAGCTTTCTCCACTCACGATGAGCACCAAGAGAGCTAGCGGGGTCGGTTTTTCTTTTGACCTGATATTCGCATTTTGACCATCTTGCGATCCAGCTCCAATATTTCTTACCCCGGCCGCTCAAGACTCTCGCCAGTCGTGTATTATATCTTCCACGTACTTTTTGGTAAGTTTTCTCAGCTCTCCGTCCGATACCCGTCGAGCTGACCCTTGCCTTTGCAGCGGACGCTGAATTCCCTGATTCTAAATAACTTGCATGCTCTGCGCGTCAATGCGGGGCTGAAGATCGTCCATGGGCCTCCCGCTCACGCTGAGCACCTAGAGAATCCCCGAGGTCAGTCTTTTTTTCCGACCTGATATTCGCATTTTCACCATCTTGCGATCCAGCTCCAATATTTCTTCCCCCGGCCGCTCAAGACTCTCGCCAGTCGTGTATAATATCTTCCACGTACTTTTGGTAAGCATTCTAAGCTCTCCATCCGACACCCGTCGAGCTGACCCTTGACTTTGTAGCCGACACGGAGAACCTCTCATCCAAGTCTTTTCGCGCGCTATACGTGAATGCGGGCCCGGAAATCATCAATGAGCTTTCTTGGCTCGCGCTGAGCACCGAGCGAAGCTCCCAGGTCAGTTTTCTTTTGACCCGATATGCGCTCTTTCGCTCTTTTGACCCATCTTCCAATCTAGCTCAAGGAGCTCTTATCCCAGCTGCTCGAGACTCTCGCCCATAGTGCATTACAACCATCCCAAGCTTCTGGTAAGCTTTCCCAGCTCCCCACCCACTACACCGAGTTCACGCTTCACTTTGCAGCTGACGCCGACTTGCGTCATTCTAAATAATTTTCCCGCCCTCCGCGTAGACTTATATTCATTTTGCCCCTGTTACAGTCTAGCTGTATCACTCTTATCCCAGCCGCCAAGACTTGCGCCTGTAGTACTACTATTTCAAGCTTTCGACAAGTCCCCGGAGCTCCCCACCCACCACGCACCCCAGAAAGCTATAGCCCAGTGGCCCATCCCCCCCCCCCCCCCCCCCCATCCATCATCTGCAAATCGTCTCCCTTGTCTCCGCTGAGGAGCCAAACATGTAAAGAGGCGGTTTCTGTTACTCCTCGGCTGAACGCGCGCCGCGGATCGCGGGGGAGGTCTCGGCTGAAGGGGAAACGGGGGCAGGGGTCAGGCGAGAGCGCGTGCGAAGGCAGAGGATGCGGATTGCGGAGGACTTCGCGACGTCGCGCCTGAAGGGGAAACGGGAGCAGGGGGCGAGAGCGCGCTAAAGGCGGAGGATGCGGATTGCGGTGGACTTTGTGACGTCGCGCACGAGCACCAGACGACACGCCCGAGCCGGACCTGGAGGACGTGTATGAGGACGACGAGTTTGGGTCGCGCCGGATGTACCTCCAGCTGCAGCAGTTGGCCTCTGCGCGGGGCAACCGCGCCGGCATGCTCCCCACCAACCCCCCGCCGCCGTAAGTGGGCCAGGACTTTGGCTTCCCGCGCCAGCGCCCCATGCGCGCGGCCACGCACCCCGTTTCGGCGGACCTCCATTTCGGAGCGGCGAGCAACACTTCGACGGGGACGCGTCTGAATTCGCAGATTGTGGCCTCCTCCGCCGCCGCGCCGGTGGCTGGGCCGTCGCGCACCGCAATAGTAACGGCGAGGCAGACGCAGCGCGGGGTCGCGGACATGTTGCCCATCATCGAGACGTCGCGGTCGCCGCCGCCGAGTGAGCGCAGTGCCGCGTCGGGCGGGTGCGGGTTCTTTCGGACGTATCAGGAGCAGCAGCCGGGGTCGCCGCGGAACGGGGCGCTGACGCCGGATTTGAACTATGCGGAGATTGGGCATGGGCGGGGGGCGCAGCATACACCGAGGCGCGGGGAGGGGCTCGTGCCGCACCATCGTCCGCCGCTCATTGAGGTGGATTCGAGCCAGTCGGGGGTGTCGGCTGGGAGCAGCTCCCGCAGCGCGCGGCCTACCGCGGGGAGTTCATCCGGGCAGACTTCGCAGACGACGACGGCGGCGAGCGTGGCGTGGCCGCATGTCACTCGCGAGCAGCTCCATCCGTCGGCGCACGATAACCGGGTCGGACCGCGGCCGCCTGCGCGGGGGGGTTGGACATGAGCCAGAGCGACGCGGGGTCGTGCGAGCGGCCGTAACCAAATGAGTGGATCGGCACGTTGGCGGCCTCCGCGCACGAGGATGAGGTCCATCTGCGCCGTGTCGAGTCCGAGGCGTCCGACACGACCACCATCCCCGGGACGGGGTTCTTCGAATGGGAAACGGGGGCAGGGGCGTGCGTGGCGGATGCGGATCGCGGGGGACTTCGCAACGTCGACGTCGCGGCTGAAGGGGAAACGGGAGCAGGGGCCAGGCAAGAGTGTGCGCGGAGGCGGATCGCGGGGAATCTCGCGACGTCGGGGTGTAGTGAGCGGTGGGTGGGTAAGAAAACGAATCGGGTGGGGTTGGGCGTACCGGGTCCCAATTCCCGCTCGCGCCCCTCCTGTCAACCCTCCTCTCCGCGTCCTCCCCCTCCCCCCCCCCCATCTTCCTTGCTGTGTACGTCCCCGGCGTCGTCGGCACCAGGGGCAGGTCGACAAGGTCGCTAGTTGTGCCAGCGCACGGACCCCGTGACATCCCGCGATTTGCCCTTGATGGGCATCGCCGTTCTCCCGCCCACTACCTACAAAACCGCCACTATAAAAGCGGATCGGCCCGCTGAACCCGCCGACCCCCACTCTTTCCTCTTACCACCATGACCGACCTCACCCTCGAGCGCCCGAATGGCGAGTGTCAATCGCTCGTCAATCGGCTGTCTTCCGGTTTCTACATCACCTGCGCCCTCCTCCCGCTCGTCCTCGCGCTCGTCGTTCTTCGCTTTGGCCGCCCGACGTCTTTCCAGGACATCGGGTACTGGATCCGTGTGTGCCGCTTGTGATTCGCTCTGCGCGAAGTCTACCACGACGCTCCGCCCACGCTTGACCAACTGTGAGCACATTTGATTGCTTTCCTCGTCCTCGCTCTAACGCACTGCCAGGCGCGCGCTCCCGCCGCTCCCTCGCATTGCCGGCTTGACCGAATTTTGCGACTCTTATGCCAAGGACGGGCCCGGCGCCCTCTACGTTACCGCGGTCACCGCAAACCGCGCTTGGCAGAATTTTCTCTCCGGCCTCATTACCGCCGACGAATTTTTAGCGGAGTTGCGGGTCAAGGTCGGCCATGCCCACAACCTCCCAGTGCGGCGAGGCAAATACCGGCGGTGTGACGTCGGCCAGACGCACTTCTGGCTGTATTGTTTTTACCCCAAGAAACGGATTGTCGCAGGCAAGTTTCCCCTGATTCACGGACCCTCTGATTGATTTATCGATTCTGCAGAACAAATGTGCCATTTGTGCTTCCTGGACGCCGACGCGCCTCGTGCAATTCTGGATTGTGTCGGGTGCGGGAAAAAACACAAGGAATATTGGTGGCTGAGAGATCTGGGAGGCTTCGCAAAGGTCGAGGAACGAGTGCGCGCGGTTCTGGCTCTCCTGGGCCAACCTGATCTCCCCCGGTGAGCCGTCTTTTTCCGTATGTGCTTAGGTGCTCATGTTCCGCAGAGAGGATTTGGACGACATTTGGCTGCTCTCCCTCGTGTAGTATATTTTCTTGTGTAGCGTTCTTGGTACGTACTCGAGAACTCCTGCGTCTTTATTTCTTACTCATGTTCGTCTACAGGTGGATTGGATTTCCAGTCGTGTAGTATACTTACTAACCACGAAAATGATGAGATGTACATAGAGTGAGTTCTGAATTATTCCCTTCTCGTCGTCTTACTGACTCCATTTTTGCAGTTCATACCATGTCAGTGTATATATCGCAGATGCAAATAGATAGCCCGAAGGTGGGGCATGAACTCTGCTTGAAGCATTCGGTTAAATTTTAAGTGGGTGCCTTCGTAAAAATGCAAATAACACAGACTAAACCTCGCACAGATGAAGGAGGCGGACATTTGCGGTCCAGGTCGACGGGAGTGGGGGTAATCGACGTAGCACAAGCCTATGTAAGTATGTAACTACTTCAATAAATGATTACTTCCCGTCGCGTCCTCAAACGGCGCGGTGGGGGTCAGTGTAAAGAAATGGTGACCTTGAAGGTCGACGACCCGGTCCACGGGTGCACCTGCGGGTGTAGCCGGAGGTCCACCTTGGGGTGCACCCCAGGGTCATGCTGAAAGTCTTCCTTTCAGCGGCCCTTTTCTTGATCTAGAAATGTCTTTGTTTCAGTGCCGGTGAAAAGTGGCGCTGAAAGACATTCTTTCATCCGGCATTTCAGCTCGGCTGAAAAGCCTTTGTTTCGTCGCGTTGGGAAAGGGCTTCTGATTGTTTCACATTCAGGAGCCCTTTCCGCGCCGTTCGATTGAAACAGAATTCTCAGCCGCTGAAATGGTGCTCGGATTTTTACGGATTTCGGCGTCAAAATCCGCGCTCGCTGATTTCAAAGGAATCTCAAAGTTGGAAATGGCTCTTGAATTACTGTACTTCAGTCTCCCCTTTCCACTACTACCAAAAGACTTCAAATTCATTAAATTTTTTTTCATTCCGAATTAAATACATTTGGATACGCTTTTCCCATATGGGGAGATTTTGCCTTATTGGGTGTGCTAGAACCAAAGTCAAGACCAGCGACATTTCTATGCGGAGTATCTATGAGATCCAACACGTTTGTCTGAGTTTAAAACTAATGAGGGCTTGTCCTTGATATTTGCCGTAAATCACCAATGTCAATTGCATTGAGTACATTCTGGATATTTAGCGTAACTACGTTGCGGTCCTTGTGCTGATGCATCCCGCACTCTTTGCCTACGCGGCAGAAGAATTGATGCCTAGAGATCAAAGAATGGATAATGGGAAGAGTGATTCTTGGCGAAGCCACGTACGAAGATGATGCATGGTAATAATTTCGACCATGCTGCGGTAGAGCTGCGAGTGTGACCATTTCTCCATGTCCCAGCGCTTCATAACCTTGTCAGATACCCAAGGCAGCGCAGCAATTTCACCATCAACAGTGGTGTGCATTATGGAGCCATAATATGCATTTAGTGCTTTCGAGAACGCAGACGGGATTTCGTACTTCGTAACATGGGCTTCCCTGAATGTTTGCTCGAGGCAGATGCAAATAGCTGGGTGGGAGTTTGAATCGGGCTTGTTGTGGACAGGGGAGCGCACCAGACACCAGGTTAGCTCGGTTCCTGAGATCAATAAAAAAATGGCTCTGTGGATACTTTAGCAAACAGAGGAGATATCAAAATGATATATGATACAGAGGCAGTTTCCGGGTATTTTTTCTTGATAGCAGATGCACAGTGGTTGGTCATGTTGGTCTGAGGGAGCATATGCAATTTTTCAGGAGATAGATATTGACCGGAACCTCACCAACTTGGGTTTAGAGTTTTGGCACCTTTAACACCCAGCGAACATAAACAGAGACACTCACATGCTGCAGGGACGGCGGCATCAGATGGCGGCAGCAACAGCGCACAATGAGGCACTCACAGCCTGCGGGGACGGTGGCATCAGATGGCGGCAGCAACAGCGCACAATGGGGCACTCACATGCTGCAGGGACGGCGGCATCAGATGGCGGCAGCAGCAGCACACAATGAGGCACTCACAAACTGCGGGGACGGCGGCATCAGATGGCGACAGCAACGGCGCACAATGAGGCACTCACAGCCTGCGGGGACGGTGGCATCAGATGGCGGCAGCAACAGCGCACAATGGGGCACTCACAGCCTGCAGGGACGGTGGCATCAGAAGGCGGCAGCAACAGCGCACAATGGGGCACTCACACTCTGCGGGGACGGTGGCATCAGATAGCGGCAACAACAGCGCACAATGGGGCACTCACAGCCTGCGGGGACGGCGACATCAGATGGTGGCGGCAACAACGCACAATGGGGCACTCACATCCTGCGGGGACGGCGGCATCAGATGGCGGCAGCAACAGTGCACAATGAGGCACTCACAAACTGCGGGGACGGTGGCATCAGATGGCGACAGCAACAGCGCACAATAAGGCACTCACAGCCTGCGGGGACGGTGGCATCAGATGGCGGCAGCAACAGCGCACAATGGGGCACTCACAGCCTGCGGGGACGGCGGCATCAGATGGTGGCAGCAACAGCGCACAATGGGGCACTCACAGCCTGCAGGGACGGTGGCATCAGATGGCGGCAACAACAGCGCACCATGGGGCACTCACAGCCTGCGGGGACGGTGGCATCAGATGGCAGCAGCAACAGCGCAAAATGAGGCACTCACATACTGTGGGGACGGCGGCATCAGAAGGCGGCAGCAACGGCGCACAATGAGGCACTCACAGCCTGCGGGGACGGTGGCATCAGATGGCGACAGCAACAGCGCACAATGGGGCACTCACAGCCTGCGGGGACGGTGGCATCAGATGGCGGCAGCAACAGCGCACAATGGGGCACTCACAGCCTGCAGGGACGGCAGCATCAGAAGGCGGCAGCAACAGCGCACAATGGGGCACTCACACTCTGTGGGGACGGTGGCATCAGATGGCGGCAACAACAGCGCACCATGGGGCACTCACACGCTGCAGGGACGGCAGCATCAGATGGCAGCAGCAACAGCGCAAAATGAGGCACTCACATACTGTGGGGACGGCGGCATCAGAAGGCGGCAGCAACAGCGCACAATGGGGCACTCACAAACTGCGGGGACAGCGGCATCAGATGGCAACAGCAACAGCGCACAATGAGGCACTCACAGCCTGCGGGGACGGTGGCATCAGATGGCGGCAGCAACAGCGCACAATGAGGCACTCACAAGCTGCGGGGACAGTGGCATCAGATGGCGACAGCAACAGCGCACAATGAGGCACTCACAGCCTGCGGGGACGGTGGCATCAGATGGCGGCAGCAACAGCGCACAATGGGGCACTCACAGCCTGCAGGGACGGCAGCATCAGAAGGCGGCAGCAACAGCGCACAATGGGGCACTCACACTCTGCGGGGATGGTGGCATCAGATGGCGGCAACAACAGCGCACCATGGGGCACTCACACGCTGCAGGGACGGCAGCATCAGATGGCAGCAGCAACAGCGCAAAATGAGGCACTCACATACTGTGGGGACGGCGGCATCAGAAGGCGGCAGCAACAGCGCACAATGGGGCACTCACAACCTGCGGGGACAGCAGCATCAGACGGCGGCAGCAACAGCGCACAATGAGGCACTCACAGCCTGCGGGGACGGTGGCATCAGATGGCAGCAGCAACAGCGCAAAATGAGGCACTCACATACTGTGGGGACGGCGGCATCAGAAGGCGGCAGCAACAGCGCACAATGGGGCACTCACACTCTGCGGGGACGGTGGCATCAGATGGCGGCAGCAACAGCGCACAATGGGGCACTCACACGCTGCGGGGACGGCAGCATCAGATGGTGGCAGCAACAGGGCACAATGAGGCACTCACAGCCTGCGGAGACGGGGGCATCAGACGGCGGCAGCAACAGTGCACAATGAGGCACTCACATCCTGCGGGGACGGCAGCATCAGATGGCGGCAGCAACAGTGCAAATGCGGGACTCACATGGTCTGGTGCCTGCGTGGTGCGGCAACGTTAGCCAGCACATTCCTGCAATAATCTTGCTTCCTAAACTTACATCCTAAACGGGCAGTTCAGAGAAGACAAGAGTCTCCTGAAATACACCACATACATATTTAGCCCTTTGCTATCAATGGAACAAAGTCCTGTCATTGAACACTAATCTCGGTGACCACCAGACGGAGGCTCACTCACCCAGACATGTGGAAAACATAGCAGAATCCATTCTATAATCTCTAATGCAGGCCCAGTCAAACTAAATGGAACACTGAGAACATTGAATGTACCCTTAATAGTTGTTTCATGCATGGAACTACTTTCTGTGTTAGACAACAATACTCTAAATGCTGACAATCACTCACCGCCGAACTGCATATTCAATGGAAAGATTGATGTTGTTTTGCTGAACAGAAACCAGCATCATCTGCAATGTCTCATCATTGAGCACATTTGCAGTCTTTGCTATCAGCTCGCTGCAATTGGTTATGGCTTCACGCATATCTGTCCCAGAGCCGTTAGCCCTTCCGCGACCGCAGGTTAAATGCCACTTGCCGTTCATCTGCACGTAGTCCGAAGGGTGGAATTTGAATTGCTGAAGTGGCTCCTTGAAGTCAGTACCCAGGTGTTCTGTTGCCTGTAGATGTGCCATTTCTTCAGCCTGCTCGTATGGACACCCATCGTTGACCAGCTTCGCAAATTTCTCATCAATGAGGCCATCAAATTTGGTGAATACGACCACGACAGGGACTACACAGATTTCAATATGACAATTGCATGAAGCATGTTACGGACCTGTCCCACGAGCAAAAGTGTTGAAAAAGTCTTTCTCAGCTCCGAGTAGTGGTCTATTGGTGTTAGTAGGCAGGCAATACCTGTAGAAGGAGAAGTAAATCTGACATGGGGGTAAAAAAAAAAAAAAAAAAAAACTCACCAGATTGCATGCAGCTGGTCCGCCAAAGTATTTGTCTTCCCCCGTCCAAGGATAAAGTTTTTCATCTTTTCTGTCTCTTGTGCGGAGCCGCTTTCAAATCCACGGGAGTCGTGGAAAATGAATCCTTGATTGCTCTTGAAAATCAGCTGATTTTCGATGTCGTGTTCCCCGCGCTGTGTTCCACTTAACAATACGGACTTGTATAATTGACATACGCACGCTCTCTGATGCTTCAATGACCTTGGGATCTATCTGTAGAATAAGTGTACCCGGATTCAAAAGAGCTCGTCGGCGTCGAGCACCTTGTTCCCATGTGGATCGTAGATCTCAGGATCTTCGATGGTATCGCAGACTCTTTTGAGTAGAGTCGTCTTGCCAGCATTTGCTCGCCCGATGACCAGAACACGAAAATGGCCGCATTTTGCTCGCAGCTGGATAGATTCCTCGACGGAGAACTTCGCAGATGGGTCGACGGATGGCTCAGCAGATGGCTCGACGGATGGCTCAGCAGATCTCTAGCAGGACAGTGGAGCATAAGCAAGCTCACTTTCGAGCTCCGCCAGGGGCGGGACACCCTCTCTTTCAGGCGGGCGAATGCTTGGTCCATTTGCTGAAGGTTCTGGCAGGAAGAGGCGAGCCCTTGTAAGTTAGGAGCCGCGTTTAAGCCGCATGTGTGACAAATCTGGAGATCAGCTGTCATTGCTTCCGGGTGTGTCGCACTGCTGTCCGCCACCGCGTGGTCTTCACTAGATCGAGCTATCCACTTCCACCCACACCGGGGGCAAAGAATCTTTGGACCCCGTGGTACATGTGACAATTTGACTGGATAGATTCCTCGACGGAGAGCTTCGCAAATGGCCAGCAGATCTCTAGCAGGATAGTGGAGCATGAGCGAGCTCGCTTTTTTCGAGCTCCGCCGGGAGCGCGACACCCAGGCGGCCGACTGCTTGGTGCATTTGCTGGAGGTTCTGGCACGAAGATGAAGGAGGCGAGCTCCTGTAAGGTGGGAGCCGCGTTTGAGCCGCATGCGTCATCTGACATGACATGTACGTACACTCCAGATGGTGGGTGGCATCACTGGCATGCCCGCATAATAGCCCTTTTCCGCCCGCAACACCGTTTCTCTCCCCTCGTCCACATCATCGAGTCCCTCAACTCCATTGGTGATAACTGCGCCTAGATGGTGTTCGTTTCATATGCAGCTACTCTCACTCGAAGACTGACTCCTGCTCTTCAGGTTCTTATGCTGTTTCCGACCACCGAAGGTCACGCCTGAGGGGTCCCCATCTGCACCGGCCAAAATACATCCGCCGTCGAACTTGCCTTTGCAGGCCATTCCTTCTTCCTCAACGCTTCTTCGCGAGCCCACCCCATCTGTCGCTCGGCTTCATCCTTCAAATCCGTCAGAGTCATCAAACCCAAGTCCTCTCCCTCTTTCAACAGACAAAGTCCTGGCCGAATGCCCGCGGTACATACTTTTGATTTCGGGCTTTGATCTGTCTGAGCTCATTTTTTGTGTTCAGTCTGCGTGTCCTGGTAGTTGGAAAGGTGAGCTTCCTTAAGGAATATAAGTCACGCCTCAACCAGAACCCTCAGTCCGGCGCTGGAAAAACCTCTCTCATCAGCCGCGTTTTTGGTGTCAAACTGGCAGTATGTATTTGTCTTCGTCGCAGTCCTACTACCCGCACATTGAGCAATTTTTCAGTCAGTTTCACATCAAAAGCCAGGGCAGTGCGATATCGAAGAGGAAATAATCTCTCTTCAAAACTCGTGCCTAGTCCTCCACGACTCTGTGGGGTTTGAACCCGGCAATACAAATACCTTCAATGATGTAGAAAACTTCATCGTTGACCGCAGTAACAAGAACAGGCCCATGAAGGAACGCCTTCATGTTGTTTGGTGAGCACGTGTTGCTGAGAATCAAACTTTGGTTGCCCACAACCTGCAACGACAGGCTTTGCATCAAAATTCCCATTGCTGGCGATCGCGTATTCGAGACGGGAGATGAGAAACTCATTGAGCTCGCGTTTGACACTGGCGGTAATTAGAATTCCATTTTTCGAGCACCACTTCTTACTAGCGTTGGTGACTAGTTCCAGTTATCGTCGTTTTCACGCAATATGACATATTAGTCTTGTCGGAATTCCGGCGCCTCCCCCCTTCTGAGGACAGAGAACAACTTGCCAGGGACCAGGCAGCTCAGAAATTCAAGGACAGCTGCCTGAAACTTCTTGACCCATTTTTCGAAAAGTACGCCCAGCTTTTGTATGTGCGAACCTCGGGTGCGCCATTTCTACTTTCTACTTTGCTTGGTTGAAAACTTATGGTTTTAGGCCTTAGCAGACCGCCGCTGTCAAAGTTGGATCCCACTGCGCTGGACGATCTTGTTCGAGAAACGCGCCGCCTTGTTGAGGAAAATTTCCGCGGCGATGCATGGATCGTGTCTGCAATGGCACAGCGTGCAAGTGCTCAAGTCAAGATTGAAGGTGCCATCGCGTAAGCTCCAGTGTCGTTGTCTCGACCTTCAGCCCGCTCTTACTTATCACCCTCTGTCAGAATTGGCATGAAAAGTAAGTCTTATTTTGTTGCGACATTCTTTTTCTTCAATGTTCTATTGAGAGTATTGGCAGGGGATCGCCTCAGGCGCCCAGTTATCCGGAACCCTCGAAGCGTGCCTGACTGCGGTTCATAACGACATGACAGCTAGTTGGAATTTTTATGACCCTGAAGACGTGAGCATTTACCAGGATCTGAGCTCAATATTGACTTGTGTTTTCCAGCTGCTACGGAGCCAGGATTTCACCGACAAGATAAAAAAGTTAGCACAATTCGTCACACCGAGCACATCCGATGCCAAATCATGGTTGTATGTGCTCTTCGTTTCCGAAATCCGTCCCACGAACTCATTATTTCCAGTTCAAACGACAAACTTCAGCCACTTCTTGGCGTCGCATCGGGATTGGGACCTGCATCTGTTGTAGCAATTCCGGCATTAGCAGGCATCGCGTTGTCTTTCGCGTTTGTGAGCTTTATCACGAAAGCCCTCCGCCAGACGTAAGTTTTGGTTCATTTGCGGAGACACCTTGTTCAAACTCTCCCAGCCCAGAAACGCTCCGCTGTTTCATGGGTTACATTATCGACCTGACACTTGTCTTGGAGCAGCTGTTCCACGTCACTCTTTCCAAGGCACCCTCGTCGCTCACCAACAAAGATATCGATATGGCATTCGAGAACTACAGGAACTCTGGGCTGGGCATGGTGCACCACCGGATTCGCGAGTTCGTAGAGGCCGAGTCATTTACGAAAATTGTCAAGGGAAAGGAGGCGCAGGAGAAGGTTAAAGAGCTTATATGGGAGTTCTCTGGTGTGAGCGGATAATGAACGCCGCGCAGTATTTCTCTGTCTACGTACATCTATGACTCTTCCAAGCAAATTGGCCGCGCAGTCTATCCAGGGGTAACATACATGTGCGTGAGTGCGTGAGCGCGCGAGGTTTCGTGAGGTTGCGCGCCATCATCGTGAGGTTGATGGCAACTTTTGTGAGGTGGGTGCATCAAATCGTGAGGTTACTAACCGAGTGCTAGCTTTCGTGAGGTCAAGGTCTGGCGCGTCGGTTAACCGCGTATCATTGGGATTCACCCCAATGCGGCAAGCCGTGAATCATATATATATGCGGCGGTGATGACTGCGTTTCTGCTTCCTGCTTCCATCCCCCGCACTCCAACCCCGCCCCACAACGGTATGAATCCTCCCCAGAACCTCGACCAATGCTCCTACTCACTGCAGTCCTCCCAGATACAATGCATTCTAGCAATAAATCCTGGGTTCATGACGGGGGCAGCACGGAGAACAGCGGTTATGCACGGTGCGTGACTGGTTTTCTTCGCATTCATTATTTTCAAGCTAACAATAATCTTTAGCCCGCCAGCCTCGCGTTCAGCGCTGACACCCCCTCCACTAGTTTCTTAGCGGGTTGGATTGGTGCCCCTGGCAGCTCTCCGACGGCGGCACTGTCGACTAGCACGAAAGGGGATGGTTCATCTCAGTATGTACCTTCAACCGCGTTCCTGGACAATCTTACCGCCCGTTATCACCGGTCACCAGTTTGATCAGTTACCTATCTCCGTTACAATCAGCTTGTATGTATCCATCAGTGCGACTCCAACAGCCGCGGTTCTGTCCCCTCATTCCAATTCAAGTGTCCAGATGCTAAATCTGGATGCTCGGCGGCTCGCGCGCTGTTGCCAAGTCCATTGGTTGGCTGCGACGACATCCCATTAGTTGTCGTAGCAATGTAACCAGGCCTAAATACATTGATTCGAATTTCTGCTGTGATTCACCCCTTCTAATTCAACGGCCTTCAGGTGGGCATCACCAACGTCTACGGTGTTCTTAATAGGCGATGGACTGAGTTCTCCCAGACAATCACTTTGAGGATGTGCACCTTAACCAAGCAAGATGGAAGACACTTTTTCCCACAGTTCAACCTGCGCACTAATATTGCTACCTTGGAAATATGTGTAGTTAAACCAAGGTGTTCAACACTTAACTTGGCATCAGTCATTCGTCACTTCAGTCGTGCCGAAGCAACTGCCGGAGGATTTTTGATTGCGGGACAAGCGAAGGGAGCTTGAACTTCGAAGAGAGATACTTAAGTGAGATGGATATGTTGAATATTTCACAACGAATAGAGTACAGAAAAATGTTTCCCCGCCTCAGAATACAGAGTTCTCATAATCGTCCGCACGTGCAGAACAACACAGTTCACGTTGGTGCAAGGCGAATTCAATCTATTCCTCTTCGTTAGCCCAAGTTTGCGACAAGTGGAAGCCGAGGAACGCACCATTACCACCCGGCGCACACCGCTGGATCCAACGCCGACGAAAACGGCCTCTCCCCACCCACCACACCCAACTCCTCACCTCGGCACGCTCGGCGCCGGCACTCGGCACGAATCGCCCGAGTAAAGCCGACACGTCAAAGCCGCCATCACCGCACCACGTCGCCTTCCCAAACGACCACCACGACCAACGCACCACACTCGACCCCACCTCGGCGTCAACGGCACCCACCGCCGCACCTAACACCGCACCGCTGCGCTCCCCAGCGCTCCACCCCGGCCCGGCCCGGCCCGACCCCACCTCCCGCCCAGCTGCCTTCACCCACCTCCCATCCCGCCTTTCGACGAACCCACCCCGTCCTTTTGACATCTGTCGCCCCACCCGCCTCCGCTCCCCGCGTCCGCGCCCCGCCGCTCCCGGCTCCCACGGCGCCCGTTGTCACGCGCCGACGTCAAGACGATCTTCCGCAGCCTCCGCCTCGACATCCTGTTTGACTGCCGCCCTGCGCCCACCCCTTTTCGCCTGCCGACATCGAACCCGGCCACACCTCCTACTCGCCCCGTGTCGCCCCGTCCCGCTCCGCCGCCCGCTACCGTCGCGCGCGCACGACATCAAGACGCGCCGACCACAAGCCTCTTCCCCTGCCCGCCTACCCGCTCCTTGCCGCCGCCATCGGTCTGCGGCGTCCTACTCCCGACCCCGCAACCTCGCCCCCTCACCCTCCGCCCTGCGTCTACGCCAGCCGCTTCCGCCGTCCCCGTCTCCGCGGTCTTTGCCCCCGCCACGCCCGCACCCTCTCCGGCAACCGTCCCGCGCTCCCCATCCACTCCCGTCGCCCCCTCGCGCGCACGCCGCACTCATCGCCTCTTGTCTCCGACCTCGCTCGAACCTCGCAAGATGCCTGGATGGAAACACAGCCGGATTGGGAGGCAAAATTGGGTGCGTACCTTTGTCGTGCCCCGCTGCCGCGCCGCCTCCTTCCTCCTCCTTCCCATTCCCCATTCCCCATCCTCCTGCCCCCTTCCCCCGTTGTCCGCGCCCACGACGCTTCGTCACCCATCAACGCGGACGACGCGCAATTCCGCGAAGACTTTACTGTCGTCCCCGTCCCTTCCACTCCCCCCTCCGCGCGCTGCAGCTACAGTTGGGCATGGCCGCTGCGCGTCCCTCGACGCGTTCGCTGCCTTCACGTCTATCTCTGCAGGCCGCGCGTTCTCGGGCGGAATTTCCCTTCCGCGCGTCTTGCCGCACGTCCTTCCTCCACCACCTTCCCCTCTCTCGTTACGGCTATCATGAGCGGCTTCCGCGGCGCGTATTTCCGACGTCGCCATAGACTTTACCTTATTCCCTTCCGCGGATAACTGCGCTGATTCCTTTCTAGGCAATGCATAAGTCGCGGCTTGAGATTGAAACCACGCGACCAACGACGCGGGACGCTTGTAGGGGATGACGCGGCGGTGGAGAAGCGTACGTGCCTGCGTATCATGCGCAGCGCAGGCCACGGTGAACCACAGCGCTCCACTCGCCGTCCTTCCGCCCGGCTTTGCGCGCCGCAGCGACGTCGCGCAAGCAGCTCGTTGGGCGCCCGCGCACGTTGACGGAGACGCCTGTGTCCGCAGCGGGGCACTTGCGACCATGTACGATGCGAGTAGGAGGCTTGGTTGTTGGGCTAGACGGAGATATGAGTAGCTGGCACGCGCGCAGGTGCCACAGGGTTACCTATTTACTTTACCTTTCCCCTTCCCATCAGCTGAGTTCGCCCTTCTGCTTGAAATACAGGTAAATTTATACACTCCCCTCAATTGAATGCCATTCGTTGTCTGCACATGCGAGAACATAATCGACGTCTAAACGAAAGTCAATCGGCGCAGAATTCAAGGCCGGCTAGGGGCCAACGGATAACAAGCATACCTATTTCAATACTTCTCAGGTGCGATCTCGTATTACCCTCCTTTACTCCTTCCGTCCTCTAATCACGCGCCCTTGTACTACTGGCTCGCAAGCAATGCTCTATAGCTCACGATTCACCTACTGCGCTCTGACGGACATCAACCAGGCTCCTCGTCCTCAATTCACATGCCGTCTCCGCGCACAAACAAGGGCCGTACGTCAAACTCTTTGTACGCTGTTTCTTTCCCCATCATTTCTTTCATCCTTCACTTGATCTCGATTCTCTCGCCGTCCAAGCATGCTGCCACAGTTGGCGTGCGATTTTCCACGTTTTTTTCTTTCTTGTCCACATCCATTTCGACGCATATGACTCTTGAGTTAGCTTTTGTCGGCTGGCGTGTTTCTCTATGCCGACCTCTCGCCTTACCCTCGCCGGCGTCTTGCATTTCCAGATTTCAGGTGATACTTTGTGGCGTTTTGTGGTATTTAGCCGACTTTTACAAGTTCCCACCTTCCGCTTCTCCTCCCTGTTCAGCCTCTTCTGGCAGTCAAACTACACCTGAATCTTACTTACTTATTCATCGATTCAGGACCGCATGCCAGTCAACGAGGCTCCAACGATGTATTCTTCCTCGTCTTTGGTAAATTCTCTTTTTACCCTGTATTGTTGTGTTGAAGCTCCCTGCAGTTTTCGCCGCGCTAAAGTTGAGGCCGTGCAGCTTCACGCCCGATCTGTGCCTATTTTCTTCGTAAAGACATCGCTAACATCTTCCACTTACCAGTGAACATCTAGACGCAGATCTTATTGTAGGATGAACTTCCCAATGAAATTGCATATGAAAACACCGACATGCAGGCAAGATAAGGAAGAGCACGGTAGTACAGTACGCATTACATCCCGCACAGACTTCCCTCGCGAATTACCCATGACCGCCCCACCCTTTCGTTTTACCTAAAGCACAAGTTGAGCACGAGTCAAATATATTTTGTAAATAGGGGCTAACCATTGATCGATAGGGAGAAAGCCGTAAGGTCTTGTTCTCGATACTTCTGGTCCTGCAACTGAACCACCATCACACTGATACTTGCTCTGCAATGCAAGCTCGTCTGACTTCACGTCGACCATTCAATCACGGGTTTGACTTTGCGTCGGCCTTACCCGCCCGGTTGGACTCCGCGTCGACCGTAAGTATTTCTTTCTTTGATATGGTATCAGCCAGATCTTGGATGAGCTAACAACCTCATGCGTCTCTTCACACTACGCTCTTTCTCATAGTGCCACTGCTCTTGTCTGTGCACCAACTAAATTAAAAACCGGCTCGCCCTTCCACACACTGCACCACGGGCCAGTATCGGAATTGAATTTCGCTTCTTCGGCCGCTCTTTGATTCATTCCACTTCAAGCACACTTCAATTTGGCCTTTGGATCCGGTTCTTTTGCGTCACGATCAATGGCACGTACTGGCACATATGTACTCGATTATGCTCACTGTGTGTAATTCTTACTTAATGGCCGCGTTCCAGATCATTCAGAGCGGGGGTTAACGCGCACGACGTCGCAGAAGCCCTGCGTTTGCGGTGTGTGGGTGCAGTCAACTCTGTGCGCGAGCAGGCGACGTAGCTCGCGGCGGAGACATGGCGGCGGCCGGCAAGGCGACTGTCGGTGTCAAACCTAAGGACGCCGTGGCTAGGGTGCGGGAGCAAGTTGTCTTCCCGTCCAACGTTAACTGACCTTCACCTTCCTAATTCAAACAGATGTGTATATACTCACATTTTAATGAAAGGGCACTGGTTACTATTGAAACGAATCGGAGTCTACGGCAAAAGGTCAGCACAGAATTCAAGCCGAAGGACTCATCGTCCATGCCTTGTCGGAGCCGTAGTCTGAAACGAACCTAACCCTAGGTCTAGTCTTTCGCACCTGACCCAATGTTGGATCGCTCCCGGCTTGACTTGCAAGCGCTCAGGGACGTATGTATGTACTCGGTTATGTGGTTTTCATTCCTATTTTGCCAAATCATTCAGATCTGCAGTGAAACACCGACCCTTCGTTCCGGCCAAGAGATCCAATACGCTCTTGCCCCGTCCGTCAATTTACTGACGTTACCCGGCAGTTTACTTCTACACCTGCTCACCGTTTGAATTCTTGACTTGCTTTCCACCGCAGAGGACTGTTCTGTTCCGTGCACTTGCCATACATCTTTCGGCACGTCGTTCATTTATTTTGTTTCCTGCCATCGTTGCTGACTTTCAGGTCCTCACAGAATCTCAAGAGGATTTATCTTAACCCCATTGTACGCGTGCGCTGCATTGAGTTCGACGCGCTGCCGTATTTGGTGAGCTGCGAAGTCGGAACACAAGCCCGTTCTCAATTTCGTGCGCGACACCGAGCGACTGCCGCGCTATGCGTTGTAGGCGAATTCCATTTCACTTCATTACTACATTCATCCCTTCCCTCTCTCTTTATTTCTCATCAACCTCTCTCTCTCTCTCACACATATCTTGCCTCTGCCGTGACACCTTGCCGTAGTTTATCAATCCTCATCACCCACACCTTCAGCGACTTCATAGCACACACCGCTCCTCCCGACGCATCCCCGCCATTGTCACTTTACCTATAGGCCAGCTAGCGTACCAAAATGTAATATGTATAGTGCTACATGGGCCCCAAGGGGCCCGCGCGCACTCTAATAGAATTTGAATTGAATTGAATTGAATGGTGAGCTGCGGTAAATTTTAGGATGCCGCGCGCGTCCGCCTCTCCAAGTCGCTGTCTGTATCCCAGCGCTTCTCCCCATCTGACCATTCACCCACCCAACGTCGCACCTGGATTTGCACCCCGCAATGTCGCGCGGCGTCGAGAGTACTGCACCTTTCCCATGATCATTCACTGATTTGACCTTTTTATGTGATATAGGGATATGTACCTACGTATTCTATGGTCAAACGTCTCCCATACTCACTCGTGAGTGAAAACTGCCATTAAGTCTCAGAGTAAAAAAGCGGAATTAAAGTGAGCGTCCGCCATCTACTCTTTTGTGAACGTCTGTCATCCGCGAGCGCCCTTCCACTTTAAGGCTGTCTCGTGGTTTCGTTCATGACTCTCGCGGTGTCTCCTTGACGAAGTTCGGGAGCATTTACCGAAAAGTGAGTGCAGTCTAGGACGATAGCTAACCCATATTCCCTCGAAAGTCCCGGGTGAATCTCACATCGCGCCCCGAGCTAATTCATTCGTCTTCCCACACAACCTTCAAAGTCCGACATATATCTTCCTAGCCAGCTTTCAACGCCACTTGGCGCACCTCGTGCCGTGCCGCTTCACGCGGAGACTTCCCCTACTTCATCTAATACCTAGGGTTCCTGAGGTTGGTTCCATTATACGTGCTTAATCTTTTGAATAATGCTGACCGTCGCTCAGATATTAAATTAATCCTTCAACTGACTGCAATTCGTCCAAACGCTCTCAAACATCCAGTACTTGCCCGTGGAATAAGATTTCTCTTGTATCGAACCCCTCAAACACATTGTTTTTCCCAGGGAGTTTCCTTTGAACTGCGGGGAAAATTCATTCATTCAAACTTTCTTTAAAACCACCTCACTCGAACTATACGTTTGACGCTACTTGTAAGTTGAAATCAGTTCACCCTTCTATCAACGCTTGGTTTCGTTAATTCGGCAAACCGTCAATCTTGCCGTCGATATTTTGCCAACTTTGAGGGGCCCCATTAGCGGATCGACAACACGTAGTCCGGGATTCAGCCGGGGAAAATATCTCTCTTCAGCAAGAATAATCCTATCGGCTCGCCGCGGCCGATCGGCGGGCCGCTTGCCACCCTGACATCAGCGCATCTCTCGCGTAACTGGCGCTTCCGAGCCTCTTGCCGTTAAACCACCACTCAGAACGATGCAGAACGATGCACGGCGCCCGCTTCCCCACCCGTGCGATTACTCCTCAATTTTGCTGAACTCAATACTGCCGCTCTTGATCTCCCGTTCTCTCCGCCGGCATGTAACCTTGTTTGACTCCATGTCGACCATTTACCACGTTGCTTTCCACTCAGTCTGACTCTATGTCGACGCTCGCTTCCACCCAGTCTGTCTTTATGTCGAAGCCACTTCTTTTCCCACTCTGGCAACATTTTTCCTGTACAAGTCGTCATAACGAAGTTTCAGTCCACCTCAAGCTTTAGTCCACCTCAAGTTTTAATCCTACCAATTCCGCTGGTTAACTGGTAACTCCGAGTTCTCGAACTTTGCTCGGCTACCAAACGAATCCAACTGTTGGCTCCATCGTCCCATGTCTTATTCGCCAATAACAGAAAGTCCGAACTTTACCTCTTTAGTACTCGAGGTCACTGTATTTTTGTAAACCGCGCACAGGCATCCCTGAAGGCAAATCCAAGAAGTTAATAGGTCTTCTCAGAAGCAGATAATTTCAGGTGCGTTACTTTTTTTTACTGCTTGAGCTGGGACTGCGTTACGTGTCTTACTTACTTTCTGTCTTCACCTCTTCCAAAATATTAGGTCGATCACTGTCCCAATCAACCGCACCTTCTCGACAACCGATGCAGTAAACCGGATGAAATTCCCGCTGGGGCCTACCCCATTGACCCAATCCGACCATTGTGCGTGAGCGATGCTTGCCAGCAGGTGTACGATAATCTCGACCTTGCCCGACGCCACGAAATGAGGTTCGTTAAGCTCCACGGCCAGCCTGAGTACCACTCAAGCTTTTCATCTTGAAATGGCTCAACAACAACCCATTCGTCTTCCGGACACGACGTACAAAACATGAGATGGTTATGCTAAGTACAGCTTGTGAACCCTGCGTTTTTTCAATTGCCGTCCGTGTTCACATTCAGCCACCAGCCACAAGTTTGAACCACGCATATTCCCACTGAGCCACGGAACGACGTTGTTGGAAACTCAGCTCTAGCCAGGTACATCCGCCATAGAAATTTGCTTCCCTCTCACTTACCTTTCCTCAGAGTAAAATTAACTCAAATATACACAGACCAAGACCCTGTGCTCCTTCTCAAGTATATCCTCCATTTCTTCCTTCATTAGTAACAAGGCTTTAGTCTCGCTTTCAGTCCTCACTCTCTGCTCCCCCCACTTCAAATGCATATGTTACCAGGGAACGAATCGAGCCAACGATCTCAGGCAAATTGATGGCACCCTCGACAGTTCTCCACCGCAAATCCCAGCTCTTCGCCCCACAGCACGACGGCCAAACTTGGCGGTAATCCTTCCTTCTTCGACTTCGTGTCGACGACGCCCGTCAGTCGGCCCATGGATCTCACTCCCCGACCCACCAGCGCTTGGTACCGGCCTTCCATACTGCCCCTGCCGTCAATCTCCTCGTTCAACTCTGTAGGGCAAGCTAGTTTCACTTCACCTCGATCATTCAATCACATGTTTGACTGCATCCGTTTTGCCAGAAGGAAACGATCGTAGGCAAGTTCTTCCCTGGATTTCGAGCCGACTGTCGCAATTATTTTGCACGGAGGTTGACGAGGACTCTGCAACTCATTTCCCAACCCTTCTTGAACTACCGACGTGGAATTCCTCGGATGAAGGTCGGAGAGCTTTGCGCGCTCACCATCACTTCTAATACCAACAGCGACACAACGAAGGACCCTGCCTCGAAGCCTACATTGTAGACTGAACATCAAAGAACATCTCCGCGAGGCAAATAAGATGTGCATGAGTAAAGTAAAGTGCGTCGTAGAGAATTCGGAATAAATTGGGCACACTCGAGCTTCAACATTGCTTTATCGACCTGGCCCTGGACCTTCCTCCCACCTTGATCAATGAAAACTCACCGCGCGCGTCTGCACTCTGCAGAGATACAAACAATTTTAACGCCATCAAACTCGAAGCGCGTCGACTTCCTACTTGTTGCTCGCGGGCTTTTAGGTGAATATATACACATCTTCTCTTCCCATTTACTGTCGCTGCCAACCGGCTGCAACACAGTTCTTGGTCCGCGGGCTGGTAGAACTTGAAATCCTCTTCGAAATTTAATTCTACCCTAGTCACATGAGCCGGGCATATCGGTTGAGTGGGTGACCATCACCAGTCGGTGTATCCCTTCGAGCTTCACAGCTTGTAAGTTCCCTTTATTCCAATCTTGACTTCAACCGAAAACCGGGAAAGACCGCAACTTCGGCCCGGAGCACTCGCTTGAAGGTCACGCGGGGTTTGACAGCTGTCATTCGACTTGTTTACTCCCACCATCGTGTCGCGTCTCGCTCTCTCCACCCTCGACGACCTGCCACTGCCCTCGCCTTGGGAGCATGTCGGGAAGTCGGGGTTTTTGCCACCTTGCCCTCAATTCGTCGCCAAATCTCCTTGATTGGCTCTCTGTTCCTCTACAAATCGGTGGACTTCATAACTCCCTGGCACCCTGCCGCTGCCCTCGCCCTGGGAGTGTGGCAGGAACTTGGGGTCGACAACCAGCTATGCCACCGCTGCGCCTCTTCCAGTCAGGTCTCAGGGTTGCACAAAGACAATGCGCGTTAATAAAAGGTAAGTCTGGCCTTTGTTCTTTCTGTGCATTGGTTCCCTCCTCCTCGGTGGCGAATCCACCGTCTCTGTGAATGAGACACAGCCTCCATAAGTCCACTACCCCACCGCCTAACTCACGGATCGGTGCTGCTCCACATCTATCCCCCGGGGTCAGGTCGCGTTCCTTCGATGCCGCGTCGGCACCAGCGAAGTAACATCCTTTTTTTTTGCTTTTTTTCTACGCTCACGACAGGAAGTGGTACCGCCTTCCGCACCACATTGCCCACTGGTTCTTCTGTGTAGCGGCTGCCCCGGCTCCTTTAGAACCCATGGGCATGTGGTGTTGGCACGGAGGTATTACTTCCCTTCCGCCCTTCGTTTCTTCTGCTTTACTCTTGCTTTTCTTTCTGGCGACAGGCAGCCCCACCGTTGTAGTTTTATTTTTATTTTTCATTTCCTGATGGGACAAGGCTGGACCGCTGTCCGCACCCGTCGCCCGCCCGTTCTTCCGTGTAGCGGCTGCCCCGGCTCCTTTAGAACCCGTGGGCATGTGGTGTGGCGGCAGCCCTTTCTGGACAGTGAGTATCCCAGGTCAGTATCCGCTAACGTCGCTGGTGTTTATTTTCCCGCGGGCGCTGCTCATACCCACCGTTTATTCTTCCCTCTGATGTGCCACTAGCTCATGTGTAGCTATCACACCTGGACTCGCCCCCGGTCATCACCGTTCATCTCCCCTCACCCGGCGGCGCCCATCGCCCATCGCCCCCACAGCCTTGCCGCCGCACACTACAACCAACCGGTGCGACGACCTCAGCGCGGGCACAAATACACACTGTACACCAATATGTTTATAATCTGCTCCTTTTCTCTCCATTTCATCCGTCCCTCATTCCCCTATCTATCTAATCCAGATGGGTGGTGCCCCATCCCACATTTTCAGGCCTTTCCGTGCGGGTTGGGGCACCATTCTTGTCTTGTCTAAAATCTTCAAAAAAGTCATCATTTTCACGGGTTGAGGCACCATCGTTGTTTAAAATGTCATCATTTTCGCAGGTTTAGGGACCATTGGTGGTGCCCCAACCCGCAAAAACGGGTCATTTCCAGGGGTTGGGGTCCCATATTGGGGCACCATCCATCTATAAGGCTTGAAATCACCTTATAGACGGGGTTGGTGCCCCAACCCGTAAAAATAGGCCATCTCCAGGGGTTGGGGCACCGTCCATCTATAAGGCTTGAATTCACCTTATAGATGAAAAGATGCGTACCATCATGTCTCAAATTTTGAAATATAAAATCACCGTTTTCAATGTCTTGGGGCACCATTCCATCTTAGATGCAGTTGGTAAGATAAACACAGAGATGGCACCTGATTCCTTCTATAAGACCCAAGTTCGGATTATAGACACAGAGACGGCACCAGATTCGACCAGACGAGGTCCTTTTCATAGCGGCATCGGATTTTTCTATACACTGGTTGGGAAATTCAAGTTTTTCAGTAAAATTTTTGGTGAAAAATGTTGTTTGTTTTTCAGACATTTTTCACTGAAAATAGTGGTGAAAAATTAAACTTTTTTCACCACTTTCAAACTTCTTTTCAAATTTTTCACCTTGGGCTGAAGAAATGGTGAAAATGTTTCAAGTTTTTCAGTTACTTTTTCAGTGAAAAATGTCTGAAAATCAAACAACATTTTTCACCAAAAATTCTACTGAAAAACTTGAATCTTTCAACCAGTGATAAGCCCCAAGATCATGTTATATATGGCGGTCACTTTGTACATTTATTATTTGGGTCTTTTTTTCACGTTTTCCGGGTTTTTTTTTTGCGTTTTTCATGGCTTCAACCTTTTTTTTTTACCGGTTTCAAACTTTATTTTCACAGTTTCCACCTTTTTTTCTCAACTTGAGAATTTGAATTTTTTTTTCCTGGCTTCACAGGAACTGACAGGTTTTTTCGAGCGTTCCTTGTAATATAATGTTTTTCCAAGTTCTTACTCAACGAGACATTTCTTTCCCTCATCTACTTTACTTTAGTTTTGAATATGTCTATGTCACAATGCACATTGATTATTCCGGTCCTTTTTTTTCATTTTCTGGTCTTTTTTTTGTCTTTTTCTTTTGGTGTCCCGTTCTTTTTTTTTGTTCCAGGCTAACATTTTTTTTCTGGGAGCCTGACTGAGAGTTTCTTCCAGATTTCACCGTATATTGGAGCCAGTGGCTGTGCAAGCCGAACGGCCGGCTTGATGGCCTTGATCAGTGGGGCACCTCAACTTTGAGGTTCAGTTCCGAACCACCTGCAGAAGGAAGCCATAAAGTGTATTATACCACACACTATGACACCCGCACCAGTGATATGCTTGCTGTGGCTCAGCAGGGGGTTACAACTGACCGCCGAAGTACTTGATCAACTATGGCCATCAAGTAATGATTAACCCCACTATAGGGTCATGGTTCAATTCATCCTCCCAGCGATGGTTTTCTCAGAAAGTTGTGATTCTAGTGACAGGAAACAATAGCAATCTGCTTGAAACCAAATGGCAAAAAGAAAAAAAAAAAACACCAAAAAAAAAGTATGGAAACCCCCAAAAAGTACAGAAAAGTGGAAAAAAAGTCCAAAATAAGAAATGTGCAATGTGACCGCCATAAAGAAATGTCTTGTTGAGTAAGAACTTGGAAAAACATTATATCACAAGGAACACTTGAAAAAACTTGTCTGTGATACAGCTGCAGAATTCTGGGCCTCTGGCGAGGCGTAGTCGTCGACGTCCAATGGTTGGACGACTCGGAGAGTCGTCCGGGTTGAAGGCGAGATCACGCTGGCGCGGATCTCTAACCTGTGTCCTGGCTGAGGAGCCGTTTCACCCTCGGCGGGGCCCTGTACCTAGAGAGGGGAGCAGTTCATGGATGCTCAGCCGGCTTGAGGATGCTTGAGGTCCGACGCACGCACGACTTAGGTCGTCGTGGTATGCATGAAAGAAGTAATGATATTAGTCAGTAATATCAACTATAAACAAATGTAAATAATACGCAGACACGCTAAACTAGTTACGAGAAATATGAATATACATCAAATATTATATGTTCGCGTCACAGAGCCCCCCAGCGTGGAGGCGCTATTCATCGTCCGTGTCGTAGAAGTCGCCGTGGGGGAGGTACTCTTCATCCGGCGGTGGCGGACCTTCCTCCTGATCAATAAAGAAATCAATTTCTTCATCGGTCCAAGGAAAGCTGGGCAAAGCGGGCGTTGCGATCTCCTTCTCTTGAACTACGAGCTTATTGATCCGACGCTTTGTGCGGTCATGCTTTCGATGGCGAGGAGCTTTCTTCGTCTCCGAGATGCGTTCGTGCAGCTGTACCCCGGTCCTCCGTAACAGAGACTTCTCCTCCTTTGAAGCACTATCGCCCATCCGCATTAGGAGGCTCGACGAGTCAAACCTCGGAGCCTCCGTCAGGCGGCCCAGCAAAGTCGGGGGATTTCGTCCCGACTGAGGAACAGTATCCAGGGATCGGGGCGGCAATCGCGCTTGGAGTGGAGCGAGGTCGCGCGGCGGTTGGCTCAGGCGCATAGCGAGCGGACGGTGGAGTTCAGCAAGTTCTTGTGGAGGCGAGTTTACGACAGCTGCTTCGGGAGTTGTCGGTGTGGAACTCCGGCTTTCGGGCACTCGAAGGGGCGGCAACGCAGGGACAGGTCGGGTCGGAATAGGGAGTCTGTTTGGAAGAGGCGCGACGATCGGATTTCGAGGAGGGAGTGGCGGCAGAAGGCCATAGGTTCTCATCAACCTCGGAGGCGACTCGTTTCTTCGGTTTGGGGTTCGCGGCGGGGTTCGCGCTCGTTGAGGCGAACTTAATCTCCGCCGAGTTTCTCTCCCCCTCGACAATGAACGCGAGGGATATCTTTTCGTCCCTCGCCCTCTACGCTCCGAGTTGAAGTTTTGGTCTCGACTTCGCAAAGGACTTCGAGAGCGGTTCCCACTCCTGTTCCTTCCTCGTCGCTCGTCGTGACTTCCCACTCCGTCGGCAGGTCCGGAAAGCAGTGGGGGCAGCTCGAGCTGCTCCGCCAATCCTGCAGTGACTCGCTCGTACTCCGATCTTTCAAGGTAGCGCGCTCCGTTCCTTGCTCGCGAATCACGAGATGCTACTTCCAGTATCCTCGCTGCCGCTCCTTCGTCTTCCAGGGCCAGAACGAAGTCTACCGTATAGTTGCGCATGACGACTCGTCGCAAGCTAGTGACTCGCGCCAAATCCTCCTCGCCAATCCAGTTCTCAAAGCGATGAACGTCCCATCCCAGAGGCAGTCCCAGAACTCGAACGAACCAAGCAGTTCGGAGTTCCGTAGCAGCTACCGCCGTCGCTGCCCTTTGGTCAATTTCCATAGCGTTGTCGGCAGGCGGAACTTCTACCGGAAGGTCGACTTCCATGTGGTCAATGTTGAGGGGCGGAGGCGAGTTTCCTCGCCTCAACGCTTCCTCATCATCCGACCCTGGTCCTAACGATACCGCGTCCTCGTCTTTGTCGAGAACACTCGGCATATCGACATCCCCTGCTGGGGGCTGAGTCATGACCGGGTTTTCCGAAGTAATCGCCACCCGGGACGGTTCCTCTGAGGGTGGAAACACCGGAGGAGGCTGGTAAATTTCCCCAACCCGCTGCGAGTCGGGCTTCTCTCGTCGGTACATCCACTTGGACTCCTTGAGGTTCGTCCACTTGCTCCTTCTAACGCCGAATTTCCAAGGGGGCACCGGTCGTCCGAACTCGTCGTCCTCCGTTAATCCTTCGGGCGGAGGGGGTAGATCGCTGAATATTAGTTTCCTTTTCTTCTGTCGATCCCACCACATTTCTCCTCCGTCAGGGATATCTGTGCGGCCGGGGAATTTCTTGCCGCGGAGGATCATCACCGACCCGTTTTCGTCATACCCAGGTTCACCTTCATCGGCTAAGTCTTCGCCGAAGACTTCCCAAGATCCTTGGGCCTTCGCGGACGGGGCAATGGGAGGTGGAACTATAACCTCGCCTCGACCTTCAAGAGGGAGACGGGCGCCTTCGACGGTTGGGGCAGTGGGCATCGGGTTCTCGTTTACAACTTGAAATCCTCGAGTGAACGGTAGGGGCTCCGTTTCCGGTAGTCCCAGCTGCCACCGTATACTGGATCGCGTTCTCTCCAGCGCGTCGCGGGTTGGTACCGAAGCTCGTCTCTCCAGTAGCTCCTCAGGAGTGTACTCCAGTCCGACCGAGCGGGCATAATGATCGTACCCGTACGAGGCCGAACCCATCGCCTCTACGTTCGTTCGTGGAACGAACGAACGGAGCTCGATGGTAAGGGGGACACGGAAGTCCAGTTCGTTGATGATGAAACAAGGTGCTCGGGCCCGAGTGAGAAACCAGTAAGCATCGATGGGATGATCACCGTTAATCCAGACGCCGATGTATTTTTCTTCGGCATCCACGACCGACTCGGTCGGACTATACTCCGTGCTGGGGGGGGAAAGTTTCCATTTCCTCACGAAAACGATCCAGGCTTGTTTTTCCCGCATTCCTCTCTGGCACTCCGTCAACCGGTCGAGGACTCGGTCGTACCTCGAGTGCAGTTCGAGAACTCGGATGTCCGACCTTGAAGGGAAAGAGGGTACCCGCATGGCGATCGAGGGCCGAAGCTTCTTGGCGTCGGGGAGGAGACTGGCGATATCCAAGTCGAGGTCTTCGTTCCGTTCGACGAGAGATTTGAGGGCTTCGGGCCCTATTCTTCCCTTCCCCGAAGGCAGAGTCTCCCAGACGGAGTAGACGTAGTCATACTCAACGTCAAAGGGTTCTTGTTGACCTTCCCGGGTGATGAACACTAGCCATGGTCGGGCGGCAGAGTAGACCTGGGGCACTCGAGTGTAATCCCATCGTCCTCCGTGGCCGTCGGCTCGTAATTGCTTGTAGTCGCTGGGAAGAGGCACCATGTAGTCCGGCACCATGAATCCAGGGTAAAACGGGTCCTGGGAGGAGTTGGGGCTCCAGATCATCCACCGACGGTCTCCAACCGCTATGACACGCGAATGGAATTTATTGAATCTGGGCAGGCGGAAAGTTAGTCCATCGTCAATTTCCGGGAGGGCGTCGTAGCCGTGGTTGCTGCGGAGGCGAGTGGTGGAGAACGAGCGGGTGTCGGGAGTAGTATTCATTCCGATTATCGAGAGACGGACTAGGCACGTTTTGAGAACGGAGTTGTCGCCAACTGCGACGTTTACTCGGGGGTTATAAACTAATACTCGAACTCGGAGTTCTTGCGAACTACTACGATGCTCGAGGTGGTGGTGTAAAGAAAGGGGTCGAGGAAGGCGACAGATTGAAATAAACAAGAACAAATTCCTAGAAGCCGTAAAGGCATCTCCGGTCCGAAATTAAGTAATTAATAGATAATTAAATTGGTAATTTATGAAGGGCGAGGTAGTGATGGCGAAGCTCGGGGGCGTTGCGGAGGTCGAAGTCGGAAATCCAGGAATCCTTGGAAGGGTCGAAACCCCTCCATCGGACAAGGTACATCCATCTGTTGCCGTCCTTTTTTCCGGTCATTCGATGTCCAAGGATGGCCTCGACTTCGTATTCTTCCGCGGCGTTGAGCAAGTCGCGAGTGGGAGGCAAGGTAACTCGTTCGCCGAACTTGGGGTCCGACTGGTGATACTTGCGGAGGTGAGCTAGGTTGAAGATCGGATGCATCGGGTAATTGTCGGGCAGGCGTAATCGGTAAACCATGGGATTGATTTTTTCCATGACCTCGAAAGGTTCAATGGTCCGCTGTACGAGTTTCCTGCCGGTTCCTTCAACATCGATGAGCTTCAGCGTGTGGGGATTGATGAGAGCTAAGTCGCCAATTTGGAACTCGACGATCGGCCGGCGACCCTTGTTGTAAGCCTTAGCTTGTCGTTCTTGAGCAAGGACTAACGCGTCGCGGGTGGATTGTCGATGACGTTCCATAACAGCGAGGTATTCTTCGGCCTTTTGACTAGGCAAGAAAGGCCTTTGAGCCGGATCCTCGAGGGGCACGAGTAAACCGGCGGCGTTGCGCGGTTGATACCCGAATAGGAGGAAGTCGGGAGTATATCCCGTGGAACTGTGGGTAGAGGAATTGTACGCGTGGGCAGCCTCACTGAGCCATCGAGCCCAGGAGGTCCTGTCCGTAGCGACGTAGGCGCGAAGCATTTGTTCGATGGTGGCGTTCAGGACTTCGGTTTGTCCGTCCGTCTGCGGATGATGGGCTGAAGAAAGAGCCATAACGCTTCCATAGTATTCGACGACAGTGCACCAGAAAACAGTGGACCAACGTTTATCCCTATCTGCGATAATTCGTTCAGGCAGTCCGTAGACGTTAACGACTCGTTCCACAAAAATCTTAGCGAACCCTTCTTGCGAAAGCCTATCGTGAGTAGGGATCATTAACGCGTATTTCGTGAGTTTATCAACGATAACCAGGACCGCGGTGAATTTGGCTTCTCCAGACGGTGGAAGACCGGTGATAAGGTCGAGGGAGACGGTGGCGAACGGGCGAGCAGGGATGTGTGAGGGTCTTAGACCTCCCATGGGAGCTAAGTGATCAACTTTGATTTTCTGACAGACGTCGCAGGTTTTGGCGAAGTTATCAGCGTCCTTCACCATTTTCGGCCAATAGAACAACTCTCGCAGCCGCGCCAAGAATCTCTTGGGGCCAGCGTGAGCACTCTCGATAGCTGAATCGTGCATCCACTTGAGGACGAACAAAACCTTGGATTCTGGTACGCAGAGTCGAGGATTGCAATCGGCATTGAGGAAGTATAGGAGCTTATTATCCCCCTTCTGAAATCGAGAGGGAGTTAGGAGAGTCTCTGGGCTGGGTATCGTCTCAACGTAGTATTTACAGAAATACGAATCCACCCGGTAAGCCTTCTCGAACTCCTGTAGCATTTCTGGCTTGATGGCGATTAAGACGTGGGACCGATTATCCCATTCCTCGTCGGGCGCGTCGGCCGTGGGTCCTACGCCGGCTGGATAAGTCCAATGGTCTCCTGCCGGGAAGGGCAAGCTGTCTTGCGCCGGGTCCGTAACGAGCGATTCAGGAAGGACTTCGGGCAAATCGTCCAGCTTCTTGGCTTGCTTTCGAGTCAGAACCGGGTAGGCTTCATAATGGGCGATCACGTCCTCCCACCAGAACGCTGTGAAGGCGGCTTTCTTTGCGGGAGAGTAGGTATCTCGGTCCTCTGCACATTGGGCTCGCTCCTGCTTCTCGGGTTCCGGTACTATGGATGGGATATCATCACGAAGAGGCGAATTATGCGGTGGAATTCGAGGTAGCCTAGAGAGGGGATCCACGTTAGAGTGAATTCGACCTGCTCTATGCACAATTTTCAGCCCCAGATAGGCCGCGAACACTGCCCCCCACGCCGCTAGTCGCCGATTCACATTCTCATAGACCCGCGCCCATTGTAAAGCGGCGTGGTCCGTGATGAGGATGATTTGTTCCCCTTCTATGAAGGGCTGGAATTTAACCAACGCCTCCTTCGCACCCAGAGCTTCCCTTTCCGTAGCGCTGTAATTGCGTTCAGCGGGCTTCATCGACCGACTCCAGTAAGCTATCACTCGTTCCACGTGCACGACCGTCTCCTCGAAATCTTCAACCCATACGTCCGGTTCCTTCATCTCCTCGATCTCCTTGGAGAGTTTCACGAAAAGTCGGGGCACTGGCAATTTTGCGTCCCACGCCGTCCTCAGTCAATCGTACACCGGCGTCCCTTTCAAGTCCTTGATAGCGATGGGCTGTACTTGTTGCAAGCTGGCTCCCATCGCGAAATCGGACGCGTCGGTATATAACCGGTAGGGGAGACCTTGAATTGGATGACCCAGGACTGGAGAGGCCGCTAGCGCGTCCTTCGCCTGCCGGAACGCGATTTCATGCTCGGCCATCCATTCGAACTTCACTCCCTTTCGGAGGAGTCGAAACAGAGGCGCAGCGATGAAGGCGTAGTACGGAATGTAGGCAGAAAAGTACACGCACATGCCTAGGAACTTCTGTAAGTCCGAGACATGTGTCGGAGTCGCCAGATCCTGTATCGCGGCCACCTTTTCTTGGTGAGTCGACAGGCCGAGTCTTGAGACCTTTTGTCCGAGTAGCAAGATAGACGAATAACCAACGAAGCATTTGGGTGGAGACAGAGTAATCCCTGCTTTGGAGATGGCTCCGAGAACTTGATCCAGGTGCACTATGTGCTCATCCCAGCTTTTGGAGAAGACGACTATATCGTCAATGTACACCAGCGTGAAAAGCCATAGGTATGGCGCGAGCACGCCCTGCATCACTCGTTGAAACACCGAGGGACCGTTGCGCAACCCAAACGGCATTCGCCGGAATTGCCACAAGCCCCGGTGAGAGCGGAACGCAGTCTTCTCCTTAGCATCTTCTGCCATCTCGAGCTGAGTAAATCCAGCGAGAGCGTCGAACGAGGACAGGACTTGAGCCCCACTCAACGCTTGCAGAATTTCATTCTGCCGCGGAATGGGGAATTCGTCGGGCACGGTTCGTTCATTTAGTTTTCGGTAATCGACCACTAGTCGAGGTTTTCCGTTGCGGTAAACAACGACGCAAGGAAATCCCCACGGGCTCACGGAGGGTTCAATGACTTCCGCCTCGAACCAAGCATCAATTTGCTTGTCGATGACCTCCCGTTTCGCCGGTGACGCGCCGTACATAGGTAAGGATATTGGCTGGGAGTCGGGTTTGAGCGGTATCGGAACTCTCGTATCGACATGACCCAGTCGTCCCCCGACCCCGAAAGCGGCGGCATTCTTGCGGAGAACCTTCTCCAGTGATTCCTTGTGCTGCTCCGGTATATCAGGTCCCCAATTTACCAATGTAGACAGGTCCACGTCGGGGAGAGGATCTTCTGGTACGGCCGTGGTTTTGGGCCCCCAGGACTCATCCCCTTCGAGCTTGTCGTCCGTCTCGGTGCTGGGTTCCTTTTCTCCGGCAGCCGCTAAATCCCTGGCTCTAAGCGTTCCAATGGTAGATTTCAAGGCTTCCGCTGAGGCTGCCATTCGCCCTCGTTCCTCTTCGGATTTGGGTTGGTCCGCGTATGCTTCCGGGTCCTGTAGGTGACCGACAACTTCGCCTTTACGAATGTACCAGGGGCGTGAACTTGGGTTAGCGATGGGTACGCAAGGGTTTGACGACCGAATCCAGGTCGTAGGCGCAGCGAGTACTGAGGCGTCGTCAGTTGAGATTACGACTTTCTCAACCAGCCAGTCCTCTCTCCCTGCGAAAGGGCCCTTGACCCTAACGCTGTTCACGCTGCCGGCAGCTACGAGCACGTCTTCGGCAGCTACTTCTGGCAAACCCTTCTCCCCAATTCTCGCCGCTCTCGCTCTTTCTCTTCTCGCTATAGAGCGCCGCATGAACCCCTTGGCTCGCACCGCATGGACACGCCGCAATTCGAATCCTAGATCAACTCTCTGAGCAGAGGATCCTGGGATGATGCGGCCCGTCCTGCCCACTCTCACTTCGCATTCCCCACTCGCGTACCGATCCACACCAAGCTCGTAGGCGACCTGAAAGTCTTCGCCCAAGAGTAGCAGAACGCGCATCTCTCTCACCACGTAAGCTTCGACTTCAAAGCTCACGAGCACTCCGTCGGCCGCCCTGGCATACATAATGAATCGAGTATACCCCAGGACTTTTGCTTCACCCGTTAGCGCGTATAATCTCATTCGGATTCCTTCCCGCGGTTTAGGCAGTCCAGGAACAGATTTGAAGTATTCTTCCGAGATTAACGTGATGTCCGCTCCAGAGTCAAGTCGTCCCTTGATTGATTGAGCGCCTGGGGTCCCTACCGACACCTTGATATGCAAGGCTCGTATCCCCAGAGACCCGAAGCCCGGAGGGTTGGAGCGCGCCTTAACGGCTCTAACAATCCTCTCCTGCTTCGGTTCTCCCTTCTCCTTCCCTTCTTCGCTCTCGTCCTCTCCTTCTTCGCTGTCCGTCTCGGTATCCTCCTCCGGTCCTCCCTCGGGAGGCGCTGAGCTCGTCGCTCCGACCGCATTGGCTTCCTTGATCTCCAATTCGTTCTTCTCCACTGGGAGCGGTATCAACTCCTGTTCGGAGGATTCTCGCCCCTGCTGGCGATCCTTCCACCGAGCGATTCGTCGAGGAAGTTTCACCCCTTTCTCGTCCTTCTTTCCGTCTTCGGCTCTCCTCTTTCCCTTGTCCCCTACTCGTCGCCTGCCCTTCTCTTCTTCAAACCTCTCCCGACGCCTCCCGTTTCGATGCAACTTATGCGGAACTCCCGTAGACAGCGCGCTTATTAAACGTACTTCCCTCTTGAAATAAGGAGACTTAATCGCGCTTAGATACTGGGCAATGGAGTTCTCATTCATAAGTTCTACGGTCATAGATAAAAAGGCGGCGCGGTCAGCTTCTTCCACTTCATAGGGAACCTCGACGTCAAGCATATTAGCTTCACGGAGGGCTTCCCAGGCGCCATAGTGAGGGCAATTTCGGGCGAAATGATTCGGGCTGGTACAGATGTAGCATTCGCCGTTGGGCTTGCGTTCGCTGGAGACGTCATCGCGACGGTCGAATTTATGTCCCTTCACCGTCTTGCCCTTCGGCCAATCTGGTCTTCCGGCACCGACTCTCGCGCTCCCGTTAGGACGGGAATTAGCCGACGGAAACGGCGCGCCCGATCGGTAAGCCACGTTAGCCTCGTGTTCAGGGCCTTCGTTCGTTCCATAGGCGTTCGGGTCGGTGTCTTCGTGGTCGACAACGTAGGCGCGACGTGACGGATTTGGCCGAGATGAATTGGGATGGGTACGTCGAGAATAATAGTTTCCCAGCGTGTTGAGCTTGACAGCGGTCTCCCAGTTCCCCATGAGCGTAGGGTTGTGTCGGCGCGAAGCGGCGAATAGGGCGAATAGATTATTGTAGTTTTCGGAGTTAAGGGTCCCCTTCCACACGCTAGGAGCGGTGCGGAGGACTTTCTCAACTACTTCCGCCCCGTCGTCTCGTCCCGGCCAGAGGAAGATGTAGTATTGCGTTCGGCGTTGGAGGAAGTCTATGGGATTTTCGCCTTCGTGACCGTGCTGACGGAAGCACATTTCCTCGAATTCGCTCATCCGTTCTTGAAGCCAAAGCTCATTGAGGAAGTGCGTTTGGATAGCTCGGAGAAGTAGAGTCCAATTCTGGCTGACATAATTGCGGACGGTGACGGTCAGAGTGGTCCACCACATTTCCGCGCGGTCGGTGAACTTCATGGGGGCGATGGCTCCGAGGTCGATAGCCATTTGAGGGGATAAACGGACTAATTCAGCCATTTTGCAGAGGTACGCTATGGCCGTTTTACCGTGACCGTCCCACTCAGGTACTAGCTGCAGATTAAGTTTCCGGTTTATCTGCCAGTCCCAGTTGCCTCCTCCGAAGGGGGGTCCTCCGCCAACAGGCGGGCCTCCACCGCCGCCAGCACCTCCTCCCGCTCCGCCGCCGAAGGGAGGTCCTCCGCCGTCAGGCGGGCCTCCACCTCCGTTCGGGGGTCCACCGCTGCCAGCTCCTCCTCCGCCGCCGCTGCCAGCTCCGCCTCCTGGTCCACCGCCGAAGGGAGATCCTCCACCAATAGGTGGGCCTCCACCTCCGTTGGAGTTTCCATTGACGCCAGGCAAGACAGGCGGAGTAGCGGGCTTGAGATTGGTGAATTCATGAGAGCTCCACGCCGTCAGGGGCGGAATAATCGTGGTGGTAGCTTGGTAGGGTCGAGGCAACGGAAGATTGGATCCCGTGTCGTAGTCTCGGGCAGCAACCTGGGCTCTGGTCGCATCTTCCAATTCCCGCAGCGTGGTACCTTGTTCGAATCTCGACGGAGTAGTTTGCAAGACGACATTCGCTGCGTCCTCGGCGGTTCCAGGCATGGCCCAAGAAGTTGGCATGGGCCCTATACCAGGCAAGACGCTGACCGAAGCGGAGTGAACTCCAGAAAGGGAAGGGGGAATATCCGCCCATTTGACGGAGGGTTTGGCAGTTCCCGAGGCAGACTCAACTCCAGAAGGAGGAGTCGGCCCTTCGACGCGTATCTCCCACCCGGTCTTGTCCTTGTAGTACGTGGTACGGAGATCCTTCGACTCCACGCGTTGCTCCCGAAGAAACGCGTCCCTGGCGACGACGTCGAACACTCGCGCCCCGTAGTCAGGTCGCTCGAGCAGCTTGGCCAACTCGTACTCCCCGTGCTCGTTCCCGAAGTCCGATCTCACGGAGCTGCGCGTGGAATCCACGGAACTCAACGTGTCCAACCCTTCCTTTCCATTCACCCGCCCGATAGCGTCCACATAAATCTTGATATGCTTCATCGCGCGGTCGAGGCGCATCTGGAGGGTTGAGCAGGTCATTAGAATGGTGGATCGGCTGAGATTTTCTTCGAGAACTCGTAGGAGCTTCCACTCCGGGTCCAGAGGGAAGCGAGTGTTACCGGACTTGTTCATGAATGAGTATAGGGCGTCGAGGATTTGATGGACAGCGAGGCTGAGATGGGCGAATTGCTCCAAATGAAAGCGGTTCAAGGAGTAGATCTTAACTTGATGACGTCCCATGGGCCCGAATGAACTGAGATCTTCGCGAGTAAACTTGACGACACCGATTTGCTTCACGGATTCCTCTAGATCGTCCCAGAACCACTTGCGGTGAGGGGTCTTGAGTCGAATAATGGTGTCGCGAAGTGTCATGGATTCCCCGGAATATCGTCCAGGCATGAGAAGATCCACCGCACCCAATTGAGACAGGGGATCGTCGTCGCTGGAGGGGTCAAAGGCGGGATGGTAGCGAGCGACCGAGGCTGAGAGACTCTCATTGTAGATCTCGATGGAGCGTCCGAAGGATATGAAAATTCGCCCAGGGTCGCGATTGGATTGCAGGGCCTGAGATATACTTTCGCTCTCCAGCATACCCTTCCCATGAGCCTTGTGGTCGTCGAGTTCCGGGACACTCGCCGCGCTCGCAGTCGGCGTGCGCTGTACGGGGGTTTCACTCGAAGCCTTGGAGTCGGTGATCGAGGGCGCCGGATTGGTTAAGGAGGTAAGGGATGGAGTCGCCGAAGCGTACTCTACATTCCCTAATCCCTTCTTCTCGGCGTTCAGACGGATCCGCTCCGCCTCGTCTCCAGCTCTCTGAGCGGATTGCGCTAGCAAGGTGTACCGCGATTGGAGCTCCTCAAAACCCATGCCCTCATGCCCGCCCGCGTCTGGCTGAGTAGGGAAATTGGCGACGTGTATGCCTTCGACCGCCGATACCGGAGAATTTGAGTCATTCTTCGGGGGCGGGGCAGGGTCGACGCTGGAGATTTCGCTGGGAGCGTTAGAGGGCGCTCAATAGATCTTGATTCGGTAGGTGGGGTCGTGAACGCCCCCGACTTCGACGGAAGTGGAAGAGCGAGCATCAACCTGGTCAGGGATCTCAGCTCCTCCTCCTCCGGAGTCGGTGACGGGGTCGTCCATATCGAGGATCTTGGAAGCCTTGCGGGTGCGTCCGAGGGAGTCGTGCGTATGGGTGGAAGGGCGAGAAGGCCCCGTAACGTCCTTCTTCTTCACTCGGGAAGTGACAGGTTCGCTCATGGTGGTTCGATAGAAGGAGGGAAACGGGGATGGACTCCCTTTAAATACCTCTCCGGTAAGGGGTCCGTTAATTCGGATAAATAGGAGAAGTTGCACGCGAAGGATTTGATGGGAACGGCGAGGAGCGCGCTCGCTTTTGATGAAATGTGAAACAGGGAGCGGGAGTCATGGATTCCCGGAGGTGACTAGAGTCGAACTCGGGCGACGCTCCCGATTTTCTCGAGGTAAACTCTACGCGCGAGGCGGAGTACTTCGAGGGTCTTCAAGCATAGCGGCAGGGCAAGGAATCTCAGCGCTCAACGCGGTAGCGGAGCGCTTCAATAATTTGCAATGAAACTGATTTTACCATATGGCCGTCGATAAGAAGATACCAGGGGGACGGAGCTCGTCGATCCTGTCGATCTTGAGTCCAGGACGGAGGCGATTAACGCCTCACGTTCCTAGAGGGTGGCCGAATGATAATTCTTCATGGTTTGGTCGCCACGTATGACTTGAATATATTGGATTTTGTCGACGACACGTTCACCTCGTTTGGTGAGGCCCTCGCGATGGGCTCCACTGTGATACAGCTGCAGAATTCTGGGCCTCTGGCGAGGCGTAGTCGTCGACGTCCAATGGTTGGACGACTCAGAGAGTCGTCCGGGTTGAAGGCGAGATCACGCTGGCGCGGATCTCTAACCTGTGTCCTGGCTGAGGAGCCGTTTCACCCTCGGCGGGGCCCTGTACCTAGAGAGGGGAGCAGTTCATGGATGCTCAGCCGGCTTGAGGATGCTTGAGGTCCGACGCACGCACGACTTAGGTCGTCGTGGTATGCATGAAAGAAGTAATGATATTAGTCAGTAATATCAACTATAAACAAATGTAAATAATACGCAGACACGCTAAACTAGTTACGAGAAATATGAATATACATCGAATATTATATGTTCGCGTCACATTGTCAGTTCCTGTGAAGGGCAGGAAAAAAAAACTTTGAAAATCTCAAGTTGAGAAAAAAAGTTTAAAAGTGCGAAAATAAAGTTCGAAACCATGAAAAAAAGGTCAAAACCGTGAAAAACGCGAAAAAAAACCCGGAATCCATGAAAAAAAAGACCCAAATAATAAATGTACAAAGTGACCGCCATACATACCGAAGCCTTAGGCTTATAATTTTATTCTGAGTTGTCTGGCCAAGTGCTTTTGAAGTTCGCAGGATCGTCCCAACAGTCGTTTCCAGCCTGTATGTATGAGTTGGGACCCAAATTTGGTTTCTAGAGTGTCTACTCTCACTTTAAACACGCTCTGGCGTTACAAAAATTTCACCTGGGAAAATGAAAAATGTTAACCCTGCGGCCGAACCCCAATCCGGCACCCCCTTGACGCGAAGAGGCGAGACGCGATCGCGCTTGAGGTTGATTGAAGTTGTGAGATGACATCGTAACAGGATCAGCAGCTGACCTGTCCAAGAGCCAATAGGAGGTTTATGTTGTCTTGTCCACAGGGGGCATGGCTGGACATGGCCTTCATCTTTTGTATAATAGATATTTCTGCACTGAGCGGAGGGAGGCGTACTTGGATAGAACTCTCCTGGCCATGTTGGCCAGAGAGTAGGTAAGATTTATGCACTCAAAGTACTAAAATCAGGAAATTTTAGTAAATCTCCGCGTGGCAGTCTCAGTGCCGATCTGCATCCGACAAGCGGCTGCTGTTACGTTGACGGCTCACGCGCTGACGACGTGACACTTCGACGTCCCTACCCCGTTCTGCCCCACCTTGGAGCTAGCACTCAGCTGTACGTGACCAGCTCATTCGAAGCCCGATTATTGCATTAACCGTATCCTCACAGAATGCCCCGAATCATCGACCGCGCTAGTCTGGTCTCAGGAATCCAAGATGTCTCTGCCTTCCTTCCCATCATTGGCACAGAGCAGTGCGAGCGGCATGTAGGAGAGGCACTGGAGGGTGGTTACCTCTATGCCGCTGCAGCGCCGCTATCGATGTTTGGATCCCTGGGGATAGTGAAGGCATCCACAGCTATCCTTTTCACCAGTTTCTCTCCCCTGTCTGCACAAATGCTGGTCAACGCCGGGTTCACACTCCAAGGCTCGGTCGCGGCAATGCTTGACACAGCACCACCGAGACGAGGTGTCTCGAAAAGCAGCCCTGAGGTGCCGCACACTGAATATATCACCGCCCAGAAGTTTCGAGACCTCCTCGCGGAGCAGCACATTGAGAAGGCGCAGGTCGACCTCATATTTGACTACACCCGCTGGAACTGGGGACTATGTATTTCCACCGGGGCACTTGCCTGCTTGAGCATCCTGCCGTATATCGGCTTCATCATGGACTCTGACCCTCCTACCCCGTCATTTCCGACCTGGGTACCCCCACTCATGCGGATTGTGGGCTCGGCAATGTCCGTTGTGGTTGCGCAGATGATTATTCAAGGGCGAATTCGATGGGTTCTTGAATCAATGTTGGATGGCACAGAGTAAGGAAACAATGTCTTTTTCAAGTGTGAGCACTGAGTTTCCTACAACAATAAGTCCTAGGACTCCTACCTCTGATGTAGAAAAGGGAAGCCACGGCACAATCTCTGCTTCAGGAACGGGAAACAACTTCAGCAGCTCTACACTGAGGAACCAACCAGACATCTCCCCTGGGAGCATGGCACAGTGAGTCATCTAAATTATGCTAGTTGCATACTACTCACGCGGCACTGTACTCAGAGAGAAAATCATAAAGGAAGTTCCACCCTCACACAATATTGCCTCTCGCATTCGGTTCGCTGTCCTGCAGATCCTGCTTTCCATTGGAATTGGTGTTACAGCCATTGGGTACCTCGGCTGCTTTACCGTGGTCCAAAATGCCCCTGCTGATAGCACATATATGTGGCTGGGCATCGAAATCACTCTAGCTCTCCTGCGGATATATATCTGGGGCCTCAATCCCTCCTGGGATGAAGGAACAGGCCTAACCTTGAAACTGCAGCTCCCGAATGACTTTGAGCAAGCCCCAGGGATTACTACACCACACAATTTGCCGTACCCGATCGGGATCTCGGACTTTGAATCGGACCTCGAAGAACGAATTCCATTTGTCATTCTTACCGACAGTGAGTTCCTGGAATACATCGCGCCCTACACGGGTCCCGTGGAACGATTCAGTGACCCTGACAAACATGTCGCCGTGTATTACACCCTAGCAGGTTGTCTTGAAGATGGGAAACTGAGAGAAGCCAAATCCCTCCTCACCACCATCCTTGATTTGGAATCTCGAACCACATTCCTCCTGGTCAACTACTGCCCCCCAATAGACAGTGGTGGCCTCGGAGACCCAATCATCTATTCTGCAACCTCTGAACTGATAGAGGACGTCGGAATTTTGACAGTAACACGTGGCATTCGGCTTCATCCTGAACACAAGTTCAGAAACACACAGTGCTTCACAGCAATTACCCAACACTCCCAAACAATTGCCAACCGCATCGGTGGAATGGCTCGTGTCACACATCTGCATGTCTCCTGGGGCCTAGAGCTTTTTGAATCCGAGCTCGAAAGACGGCGAATGGAGTCAACGGATGCTCTGGTGCCACCTTTGACACAATTCGATAAGGCACACCTCAAGGCCCAACAACTTACATCTCCGTGGCGGGATGATTTCGATCGAGAACGGGATATGCGCTCCGTCGAGTGTCTGGCCACCGTTTTAGCATTGAAGTCACCTCTCAACAAGGACATGCTCGAGATTATCATCAAAATCATCATTGCGTTCGAAAAACTAGCCAATTACGAGAGTGCATTCTTCGAAAAGTACCTCGCAGTCAAATCTCCCACCAACCACATTTTCCACCAGTGGGCACAAAGGCTAGAGGTACAGCGGGCCGCCAAAGCACGGAGTCAGGCACTCACCAAAAGGATTGCCAAGTACCAAGAAATGACGGGCCGCGACAAAGCCTCTTCTCCGATATTCCGAAAGAAGTCATGCTGCCAATGAATTTTGACGATGATACCTTGGCACGGCTCAACCAGGACGACGACCGGCCTTGGTGGCCTGCCTCGGTGAAGGCCCTTTTGACACTAGAAAGGGAACAACTCCAGCACCGACTCCAATTCTGGAAAGACTCCACTTCTTCGAGCAAGTACCTTGCCGAAGCGATTTTCGCCGCTTACCCAAGCGCAGCCTGTGCTAATGATCTAGAGTTGTTCGGGATCATGGTCGCGCGAGGATGTGCTGTCTTGGACTTCGATAACGAGGACACTGCGCCTGAGGATGCGGAGGACACCGAGACTGGCAACGAGGTTGACACCATCGCAGTTTCTGCATTCGACAAGTTTGCGAAAGAGCATGGTGTTTCCCTTCTCAGATGCCCCCAAAAGTGGGTCCCACAGCTCACCGAACTCGTCAAATCCAACCCTTATATTCTTGCACTTCAAATCCCCGGGGATGTTGGCAATGAGCTCCCGCGGATTGTCGAACAAAACAGGCATAACTGGGGTGAAAACACCTCTCACCTGTTGAATGGCACCTTCCGGTGTTGCTTTGCAGATGGGTTCAATGCAGCTGGTGATTGCATGGAGGTGAACGGTAGGGAGGCTACTGGTTTCCTCCTGATCAAGACAACACAGGCAGGGAATTGGCGAGTGAACTTCTGGCATCGCTACCGTGACTCCACCCTGGGGAGTGATTTGTCGGTATCACTCACACTACGCAATCAAGTCACAGAAGACACTACTTTGCTTGGTGCCATGAAGATTTCCCATACAACAGGATTCAAGCGGGACAGTTTGACAGTGGAATTGCCAAACGCCGGAGCTCACTTGATCAGCCTTAGGTTTTTCACCAACGATAAAGGTGACCTGTTTTCATACCTTCTACGCGGGGTCTACCGTTTACGCAAGGTCTGGGTGACTCGTATCCCGGTTGTGGGCGAAGCAGATACCACCGACAATGATGCGGAGGAATCGAAAAAACTAGAGGGACAGGAGGGTTGAAGGTTGTCGCTTACTGTTGTTTTATTCCATCAATTAGTACCAGTTCGTTGTTGCAGTACGAGAAACTAGCCCTCAGGCATTTTGTAACCCAAATTTTGGATCACACCAAGTAATTTGACCAGTGTGCTCAATTAGACCAAATCGCGTACATTGTCCGTGTCGGGCAATGATAAATGGCCGTCAGTCCTGGCTTCACCTCAACTGTGACATCAAGCATGATTCGGACGAAATTCGAGCAACTCGCGAGTCAAAGTGCTTCGAGGACTTGAATTGTTCACAGAAACCGACAGCCATTCGGATGTCCAGTACAGGTGACCTTGAAAATCACAAAGGCCAGCCAAGTGGCCGCTACCGCCGCGGCTACAGCAGAGTTTTCGACGTTCGTTCGGCGGAGAGCAGCCGGCAGGCTATCGTCAGAGGAGCGGTGCAGCCAATGAGTTGTCGTTCCAGGAACAGACTCTCAGCACGGAGCGGCAGCAAGGTGGACTCGGAATCGAGATGAAGACGAAACAAAGAAGCCGCGTGTGGCGATGCAGGAACGCATCAACAATCAAACGGCCCGCTGATCCGTCTCACTGTTCACACGCTCTTGCTCCCGACTCTCATCTCTTTTTGCTTTCGTCGTTCGGTCCCGGCCCTCGACGTGTGTTGCTTGGCGGCAAACCGTCGGTGTCCACATGGATCAATGTCTTCCGCTCACTACCGCTCCCGTAACGTTCAACATGTCGACAGTTTGACTCGAACGAGCAGTCGAGTGGCTCAACTTTTCTGGCTTCAACCTGACTTCGCAGAGTTGTTGCTCAGAATTATTTTCTCCCTCGCCCTAGGCAATCAGCCCTACCTCGGTTCGGCGCAGACGTGCAAGCTGCATCCTTTGCTCGGTGGTAGATCCCTCGGACTATCAAGGGGTAACAGTATGAGGCCTGGTCTCGTCTTCCGCGTCACTACTCCACTAACCAGTGGGAGGTTTCCCTCCCCCTCCATTGAATTACCCCGTCTGCTTTCGTCGCAGCGCACTCTGTCCCAATTTCTTCACCGGCTTCGTAACCTTGCTACCTCGCAAATCGATCCAATCCGCATACCTCACGACCCCGGTTCTTTCCCTCCCCGTCCCGCCTTCTCCCTCCTTGCCTCGCTGCCACATTTTGCTATCCTCGACTCTCGCCGCCCTCCACCTCTCTCTATTCCGTTCTGCGACTCCCCCCCGCCAGGGTTATTCCGCCGGCCTGCATTTTTCGACTACACCCTCCCGTTAAACCGGGCCGATCAAATTTGCTCACGACACCGCCGCCGCTCAGATCCGACGCCCCTGCCTTGGCTCTTCGACGCATAGGTCTGCCCAAGGTTCAGCCCCGTCCCCACACCGCCATACCCCAGGCTGGTGAGGATATGCGCAGGGGTTATTCGTGTCTGTCCCGGTCATCACTGCATGGATGACCACTCCCCTCTTGTTTTGCTTGCCTCATCTACCGCCTCATACGCGATCATCCACCCAACGCTCACCCTTGGCCCCGTATCTATTGGTCACCTACGCTGTCCTTTCCCGCCCTTCCGCGCCTCCTAACTATAATTCAGCTTTGTGAACAGCGCCGACACACATTCCATCATTCTTACTCGGGACTCCTGTGTCCCTCCACGTCTGGTGTACTCTATGTATTCTTCCGCTACGCGCCCTTGTTTTAGTCGTTGCCTACGCAATGCTCGCATCCGACTCAAGACAGCATATCTTTCAATCAAGTCTCACCAGCGCGTGGCGTTGAAACGCGAGCAAGACTTGTTCCTTTCGAGCGATGTATTCGCATTATTGGGAGTCCGTCACACCTTCAAACTGAGCAGAACAAATTTGACATAAAAAGAACACAATAAACGCATGTCGTACGGGTATGCGAGTCGGCCAGAACCGTTCGAATGGTCCCACCCATTCGAGTTCGAAGCAGGGGCGCTGGACGTTGACGACTTTAGTTCCCGTGATACATAACTACTCCTTTGTGCTTACAGGACCCATGATTATCTCTTTATAGGTCGGATCCCGATTTCGGCCAAAATTTTGAGTTTTATCCGAACTAATTATTTGTTCCCACGGTTTTTGAGGCAGCCAAAACCCTTCTTTTCCCAAGACGGTCACTTTTCATGTTTTTTTCCTCAAAATTTTCTCAAAATTTTATCCGAACTCGGGATCCGACCTATAAAGTGATAATCATGGGTCCTGTGCTTACCCTCGTCGGCTGCGATCATCCTCTCGATCTCGCTTTTCAGTCTTTGGGCAGTCTCTCGCAGGGCTACTGTCTGCACTTTGAAGGCTTCGAACGCTGCGATAGAAGCGGTTGGTATAACGTCACGAACAAAATATAGAACATAGACGGCAGAGGGAGCGGCCCGGGGGAGATATAGGCGTGGAACAAAACAAAGCCACACGACGGAGGCTCACCTGGAAGACCATAGGACGCGGTCCTGGCGTCCGGACTCTCTCCTCCTGTGGTTGCCGAATCAGCGTGCTGTTGCAGTGTTTTCTAACAGGTCTTGTCCGGGATGCTCCTGCGGCCGTCTGAGTTCGAACACGTTGAGCTGCCTGCCCGTCGTACGCAACGTCTGCTTGGATGTATAGTTTTTGGCCACATACCGGTTTGTGGATGGCGCTCTGTCGGTGAATGAGAAAGAAAGCAATAAGTTGGGTGGGCGAAAACCGGCGTGAGCTCGGCTTCCCGAGGCAATATGGATCCTGCATGGATACCCATATTGGTCCAATAGATAAGCGGCCACTGCAATAATTCAACATCGTGTATTTGGGGATTTGAAAGTAATAGAAGAACGGAAACGAGCTGTACATATGTTGCCTAGTCGTGTATGAGGCAATGACTATTGAAGGGATGGGTGGGTGGGCAAGAAAAAAACGTGGGTATGTGAGGTGAAGGGTCGCGCCAAAGGTTGTCGCGCAGGGTGAGGACTGAGATTGTGTTGTGCGATTACCTATTCTCGGGAGTACTCGTTCCTCGATCACCCGAGAACGCTTAAATCCGGATGATATTCCCTGCCTGCAGAAAGATTCTCCTCACCCTGTTCCCACTCTGTTTTTTCGACCGCATTTCCCGCGGCGGTTTGGTGGGCCAGGAACGCCACATAGTCGTTGATGAAGTCGTGCTTCGTGTGCTCGAAGACAACCCGTGCGCGCCGGTCGTACGTGATTTGAGGTCGCGGCAGCTTTTGCAGCTTGGGTGGTTGTTCGTGATGATCCAGGTTCCGGGGGTCCTTGCGTCCGTACACCGGCTGCAGGGCCACACCGCCATTTGGGCGGCACCTGCCCGCCAGGTGCAGTCCAAATGTGGAGCATATGTCGCGCGGAGCTGGCGGCCAGGTGACGGGAATCTGGCGGCGAGGTTGAACAGCAAATGGCCACATGTGTGGCCACTTCTAGCTAGCGCCAGCTGTTCAGTGTGTCTGGCCTTCAGGTGCTAGCTCAGATACACATTATTTTTTATTTTTGTTCACTGCTGGCTCTCAGGCGCGGGTAGATGAGAAACAGGGAATATATATTGAACTTGAAATGGACCTTTACAGACACCCACAGATATATTGGCGTACTCCCATACTTATGAGATACTTGATGAGGTATTGGGGCACAGGAAAGGTCGGTTATTTGACTACTTGAAGATGAAGCCCGATAAAGGACTGTTGACCGCGCAAATCGACCGGTGACTCAAGAACTTGAAGAAAATTGAGGATCGCTTGCGAACCGGTTGATAGGTACTGCTGACCTGGCAGAGTATTCGGGTGTATCGGAACCTGCAATGTTGACCAATTGAGGTAAGCAAGGCTTTCTATGACCTTATTTTTCATCAAATATTTGGGCTTTAGTTCGGAACTTTTACATCGTAAGCGAACATGACAGGTCGTCGGAACTTTGTACCCGAAGTACCGAACTTGGCGAACATGTACTTGTAGGCACTACCTGAACCTCTTGCGAGCCTTTGGTTCGCTTGATACGCCTGGTGGTCGGGGAATGATTGATCTGGTGGTTCGCTTACCGGGCTGTGGTTTCTTTAGCGAGACACAGCTACCAAATTGGGTTACCTCCTGGTTCGGCTAAACCAGCCACTGATCGCCAACTGACTTGAGTTCAGTTCAGAATATTCTGCATATATATACCCAATGCTAACATTTCTGGAACTCCTTACCTGCCGAAGCATTGCAAAGTATTTCACTCTTTTGTGCCCTTTTTATCACACTGATCATAAGTCCAGATCATGCTTGTTGACGACAACGACACCATTTACTTTGGCAGACGACCTCACTCTCTGCTTCGGTCGCTGATTGCAACTGGAACCCTGTCTTTTCGCACTTGCTTCCTCGAGTGTCGCATCCCAGCCTCATTCCTCTTGAGGGCTGCCCAGGCATACACCTCCGAAGAACCTCGTTCTTGTCACCAGTTTATTCACCACTGGCTGCTCTTTCATTTGCTCAATGGCATCGACAACCACACCTTGCTTAGAGTAAATTTATACCCTTTCGACCTCCCATTTTATGACTTTGTTGCTCACTTCATCGTCTACTTTGCTCTGCTGCTTATTCTAGGCCTTTACTACTTTGAATCTCCCCAATTCATTATAGCCCTTTATCGCTCATTTAATTTCTTTGCTGCCTTTCAACTCCCTTCATCTGTTCGTTCTACCAATTTTGTGCTTGATTTTTCGTACCTCTATTACTCTTTATTCTCCTTTTCATCAACTTAGTTTACACTGGCTGTAACTTGCAGGACAACCTCATAAATGTGATATTTTTGTGTTTCCCTTTCAGCATTGATACTAGTTTTGATCTGTCTGTTCCTGCTCTGTGCTCTGTTAGTCTAGTGGTTTTACGTCCCTAACTCTGTTCAAGGTTGGCGATGGGGAGCCACATCGCCGTAAGTTCGAATCCCGCCTGTTGCACTATTGGTTCACATTCTTTGCATTTTTTTTACGTTCTACGAGTCCTAAATTTTAATTGGGAAAACTGAAAAGCGGCGGCTCAAATGTAGGCTCCCGCAGACAGAGACTTTGACACAAAGCTCGTACCTCGTTTGTTCAAGTCACTGCTTGGTGAGAGAAGTGTCTTGGTTCCTTATTCTATTTGTTCACAACACTTTGAATTGAATCTGAGTCCGGGTGACCGATTTCCACTCGGGCATCTCGGCGATGTTGAAATACGTAGTGCCAAATGTGACGGTGCTCTTCAATTCATGGCCGTGGTGGGGTATGTCTTCATGATACTGTATATCTGGTAAGATTGTGGTTCTCCGACTTCCTGTTGCCAATCCCCGAAGACCTTAATGATGCTCTAACGAGGTTTATTCAACTTATGATTGGAGTTCACTTTGAGTCATCTCCGGTTATTCAATTGTTGCTCTCCTTCGGTGCATGTCTGTGCATGTCCCTTCGGCTTAAACCTCTCTCTAAGTTTTTTGCCCCAGGGCACCTGACCAGCAGCGACGTGAAGTGATATCTGCCCCCATTCAACCCTACAACCGACGTGGATCAGTGTTCATTCAGGACAAGAATGAACTTTTCACATGATCAGAGTGACTTGGAGAACCAGCCGCATAGTTGATCTTCAAATTATAAATCCGGGGAGGAGGATTGTCTGTGCAGTCCCAAATTGAAACAACGGGTAGCTGTACTACATAGATATTATGTCTATATATCTACGCTACAGATGCCCAAGTGCCCCGACCGTTGTGAACAGGTCAGTACTACCCACCCAGTCATCGATCAAATCAACTAGGAGTAATCACCGCAATGTAGCTGAAACAAAGGTGGCCCACCTCACACGGCGGACAAAGCTTTGTCCTTTTCAATTTTAGCGCAGCGTGTCCTTTGACACGCCTCTCCGACGTCCTTTTGCTAAATCCGGCCGCTTTGGCCTTTCGGGCTTTCCCGCGGCCATGCTGCAGCCACGCGTTCTCGGGGTTTGCCGGGGTTCAACTGATCCCAATAATGATTCTTGCCTCTTGTGTTGAGCTCCCGTTCGAATATTCTTGGAAATGGCTGGCACTACGCAAATGAGCATAGTGTACAAAGTTACCATGAAATTGTGACTTGTAAAATCCACAATCAGAGCAAAAAGATGTCCCGAACACGCACAAGTCACTGTTGTGTGAAATGCAATGAACCAATTCAAGCAGAACTTTGGTTGAAGGTCATTGAACCCATTATTTTCAATCCCTGAATATTTTAGAACCAAATGACTAGCAGAATGACTGGTTACCTACGGCGTCACGATGGTTGTGACAGCGCCGAACTCCCCGGCAGCACCCGGCACAATTTCAACTGTCACACTTGATCTGATCTAGGTCTACAGCAGGCACTCTGGTCCTCAATTCAGGGAGGAAAAAAAAGTAAAATGACTGGGTAGCAAGTTAGAACACCCTCCACCACGTCTCCCACAAATTCACTGATTGAATGACGGTGAAAATTTGGTTTTGAACACTCGGGGCATGTTCTCAACCTCACCTTACATAGTCTTCCTTATCCCACTCTCTGGGTCTTGTACTTAAACCTCCTGCACAGATTCCCTGCCATGTCTGGGAATATTTGAGCGTGAAATGACCCCAAGAGCGGGAAATCATTATTGGGATCAGTTGAGCCCCGGCAAACCCCGAGAACGCGTGGCCGCAGCGTGGTCACGGCAAAGCCCGAATAGCCAAAGCGGCCGGATTTAGTAAAAGGACGTCGGCGAGGCGTGTCAAAGGACACGCTGCACCAAAATTGAAAAGGACAAAGCTTTGTCCGTCGTGTCACATCTGAACTAACCACGAATGTTCGGTTCAGACGAACTTTTTTAGTCAGACGGAATTCACCCGAGCAATACCACAGAAATTTGACCCTGGGTTCAAACACGGCTGATCCCTCGAATATTCAGCATGCTCACTCAAATCGCCCGGAATCTTCATGCTCGTGCCATTCTGATACAATCCTTGTAACCTTTGTGATGTTGGGTTCATCATCCTTGCTGTCAAGCTATATTCAGGTCAGTCTCATTTAACAGCGATATCCAAGTCGGTCTCATTCAGCTATCTGACTGTTGTGTCAGTATTAGTCTCTATTTGATACTCTCCGGCCCATCAACTCATTGAGTCATGAGTCGAATGGAGGTTTGGCTTGGCTTCTGTAGCTTATGGAGCTATGAGGTCCGTCTTCAATTTTTAGAGTTTTGAGAAGTCAAGAGTTGGGGCCAGACCTTCATCAGGTGGATTCCCACGGTTTGAATTTAGCGAGTCGCGACTCTTTGTGAGACTGAGGCCAGTTGTAGAGAAGCAGATGGGTACTGTTAGCTGGGCTTCCGAGGCACGAGGAGGCCTAGCATCAGATAGAGTGTCGAGTGAGGCGTCAGAGCCTTTGAATAGATATAATAAGTCATTGGGCGGAGTCTGATCCCGTGGCGGATCAACAGCCACGGCTTGATCCCGACTTCCATCTCGTTGATAGGGCGTGCACCAAAGCACGCTTGAAAACTACCAGTTTTCTTTCGATTTCGAACCTATTTAAAGGTCAAAGGGAGACTAGGATTAGAGAGGGTACACTCTCCTCGGAGTGGTATTCTACGCCTATGACGGCTGAAAGGCAACGGGACACTAGTTACTCGGCACTCAGCGTGGCTCCCTTACGGGAGAGGCGCTTTGTTGTTGAGTCAACCGTTGAGCTCCTAGAGTTGGCTTACCGCCAGGCTCCGGGAGTGCTAGAGGTGATCAAGAGGGACTATTGGTCTCAGTGGCTGAACACTATTAAGCGGGGCCTTGGGAGGAACAACCATGTTGAATTTAGAAGGACTCTCTATGAGAGGACTGAACTCTACCGGCGGCTTCACGGCCTTACGGGAGAGCTATTGGCCTTATGGGAGAGCGTCGGACTTGCGGGCGACGGGCTCAAGTTGAGTTGAGTTCCGGCCCGCCGGGAGACCTCGGCTGAGTTTACCGTTGAGCCGTCCCGAGTACAACTCAGATCAGATCATCGAGATGAACCCTGTTGCAAACAATGTAACCAAGTTCGAATTGGTAGAAAGGCCAGACTAGTGTTCGTTCATAAGGAACCACCCTCCGGGAGGGTTGAAGAAGACACATCTGAAGAAGGACTACACTGGGAGAGGATATGGGACAGACAAGACCCGCCGGGAGAAAGCACTTCGCTTTGACTCTACGGGCGGACGGTCGCTTGACAGATGATTAAGTCTCGGGACTTAAGTTTCAGATGGAGATCCTCGCTGGACGATCGCTGCACATGGGTGTCTCCGGGAGCAGTAATTGAGCTAGAACAAAAGAGATTAGAGAAGGTGAAGCCGCTACACTAACGAATGGCTCGCCGGGAGGCTCAGCCCGCCGGGAGAACAAGTTTAAGTGGAGTCAAACCGTCGCCGAAGGGTGCCTTTGGAATAAGGGTACTTGACAAAGGTTTCACTAGGATCTGGGATCACCGCCGGGAGCACTACCTCCGGTAACCAGGAACCCACGGTTGAAGAAATACCAACGGTACCATTGGCTGCCTTACCATAGACCCGCCCAGAGGGATCAGTTCCGACATATCACGCCATTCATGAATCAGCCAAGTTATCCCCTTATCGCTCCCTCAGTTTGTATAAATAAAGTAGAGTTACACCAATATACCTCAGTTAACGACTCCCCCCCACTTTGGAGAGGAATTTAGTCACTCATAGATAAGATAAGAACAGAATTTGAGAACTGCAATAGATTGGATTCAGAGCTAGTACGTCCCGCGAACTACGCCGTTTAAGACCACTATAAGTGCAGCGACCCAGCCAGTTGAACCGCCCTTGGAAGCCAGCCGTTCTACGGTTCTTGCGGGTTATCGAGTCTAACTCTCTCCCGCCGACATTGAGCTTGCTCTGTTAAGAGAGACCGTTTGAGGGAATTAAGGAAACCTTGGCCTTTCGTTCTACCGTCGGGCTATTCTGTAGCCGGAGTGCCTACCGTAGAGTTGTATGACTCTTTTCTTGACTTTCTTCATCTTTGAGGAACTTAAAGAATCCTACGGGAGAGCATTCAAATAAGAGCTTGGGACCTTACCGGAGAAATACCTAGCCTACCGTTGAGTCCGTACTTGCGAACCAACTTGTCTTGAAGGGTGATACGTACCCTACTTCCCCGAGCACACACACGACGAGTATTGAGATTGGAGTTAGTGAGTTGATTGGTATTTGGGATTGATAGAGTGTTTAGTTGAGTTATACTCACTTCACTCGTTAGTTTGACCTATCCGTTGATTACACGGCTGCACTCCCGTGCACCGTTTCATCGTCTCATCCCACTCCACCTACCACCCATCTCTTTCGCGCCCCACCCGCCTCCCCACGTGCTTCTGGGCTGTCCGGCTTTGTCGTCGCACTGGGCGACCAGACTTTCATGCTCAGTCTCGCATTGCGTCGGACTCAGCCGCGAGTCTTTTCCCGGGGCTTCCTTGGGCTTCACTTGCCCGGTTTGCAATGAGCAAGCCCGGGCTCTCCCGCCCCGCAGCCCGCAGCCAGAGGCCGTGCTGGACACAAACCAATAGGTTTGTGTCCCTCCTTCCCTCTTCCCTCTTTTCTCCTCCTCCTCCATCAACCACATAGAGACGTGCAGCGTCTGCATCTATCTCAAGACGCACAGCGTCTGTGTTCACCTCGAGACACGTAGCGTCAGCCTTCACCTCGAGAGGCGTAGCGTCAGCCTTCACTCCGAGACGCGCAGCATTGGCTCATTTATTCAGATGTTACAAGATTTATTCTGAGTCTCGCTGACGTCCCGAGCCAAGCTCATGACGCCCGCGAAGACACTCTATCACAATTACCGAGCAGAGCACTCCCCTCGAGCCAAAAGAGAGTGTTCCAAACTCATTTTTCAGAAATTTCCTGGTTATGGCTGTTGTTCCATATTTCCTCAGGAATCTGGAATAGATGCTACTACTTCACTGGGCCGACACCATGTTCCTGGTTGCACTTGTGATATAACATTCCTCGTTTGATCCCTCCTCGGTTTTGTGTCTCCGGTCCGAGCCCTTTGACTCCTGCGCCACGTCAGGTAAGCGGTTCATTTCACTATGAGTCAAATTCGTTCGGATCTTATTACGGCTCCGGTTCAAAGTTGGAAACGAACCAAAGCCTATGGCTATTTTGCTTCAATGGATTTCACCCAGATGGACAGTCATCGACTTGAGATTCTAGGAATGGTGTTAATGTGAAACTGGACTGGCACTTAAATGAATGGGAGTTGAACTGGAATGTGATCAACCTCAGTCTATGTGGATCAGAGTTCAGTAATACTTATATTATGTACCTGGATCTGTTCTACCGGTCAGATAGGTATACACGAATAGACTCACACCTCAGCAGACTGTAGGCGCATAGATCATAACTGAGGCGTGAACTGTTTACAGTGATTAATAATACTACGCAATGAGCAAACAGGAACTAAAAGAAGGGATACCGATGGGAGGTGAGCCTTAACAGTTAAACAGTGTGTACCAAGTATTTACAAAATTACCTGCTGCTTCAAATTCAACTGGAGAAAGTGACTATTTAATTTATCTTGTGCCGACTTTGGGTTTCCATACATTAGTATCCTCGAAGGTATCATCTATTCACTGAGTTTACTTAGCAGAGAAGTCTGCACACAACAGCTGTTGACCCTAAGGACTTGTATTGCCATGCAGCGCAGTGGCCCCTCAACCACACATTTTTTTTTCATTTCCTCGCACTCTAGCTCTGGAGAGTGTTGTAGGTCAAGAGTTCAGAGTCTCGCTAGACCGTTCTCTTCAGACTGAAGAGAACGGCCTACGGCACCTACAATATACATAACCTCCATGAAGCAAACACCACGTTGAGTTCCCATCAAGTCACACCCTGGCCGCCCAGGTGTGACTGCATGACTGCGTGACTGGACGTGAGGTACTAACTACAACAATCAGTGTGTCCATTTAGTGACCGATTTGCATGCAGTTTGAAGCAGGAACATGACCTCAAAAATGCGAATCTAATGATACCAAATACTCCTGCTGTGGTGATTGATATACAGAGGTCGAGAAAATTGCAGCCTTATTTACATGTATTATGATCCCAGCACAGTGATAGCTTCCTGGTATCTTGATCTGGATCACACTTGAAACCAAGGGGAGAGGGATGCAGAACCACAGCCAAGCTGCTGATAGAGTTAATCTACATCATCCTCGAGTTCAAGTTCAACTTGATCAAAGTTCGACTTCAAAGTTCAAGTTCCGAGTTCCTTTACTCTTTTTGGAAGTTTTTGACCTGAATGCTCAACTTGGCCAAAAAGTTCGAACCAGTGGCTAAACTAGTAGAAAATGTACTGTCTTCGCGTTCATTTGGCATGAGACCTAGAATAAATGATGAAAAATGAGTTTATAGCTTTCTGACGCTAGACGAGCTTCGAAGACTTGGAGGCTTGAAGATCTTGGAACCTGAAGACTTGAAATTGGGCCGAAACTTGAAGTTGAGATGTAAAGTACTGGACCAAGGTCCAATCACGGCAGCTGTCAAGCAACAGCAGCCGTTTTGTTGCACGTGGACGGACACCGAGTCTGTTCACTGTGAAGTAAATTTGAGAGAAATGAATCTGACAGCTAACTCTCACCTGCCGACCGATCAAATTCCAGGAAAGTCCTGTTCAGGTACACCTACCGCTGCTTATCGTGGCGCAGGGCAGAAATATGTCATGGCAATTAATAACAGTTTCTCGCCACTTGTCAGCGACAGCCCTAGGTCAGCCTGACGGGATGTCGATATGGAAATAACCCGGCCGGGACCTTTATACGAATAACCCGGCTAGAACCCGGGGTGAACGCCAATGAGGGGATATAGTTGGATAGCCACAATAAGGGGCAAAGTCCGGTGTATGTCCGCTCGAGGTGGAACCCGAAAAGACCCGAAGGCGGTATAGTACGCGCCCAGACAACCCGCACGTCGGGTTACCGATAAGAGGATGAACGATAGTATACTGAGAGTCGTTGCCCAGTGGTGAGAAGACGCTTCGTTGTTGCCAGGCCAAAGTATAGCTGGTATTAGACGAGGTAGAATCTGAGGTACAGGAAGATTCTACCTAGTATATATACTACTCCGATAGTTAGGTATCCAAGGTTTCATCTGAAATACCAATCGGCATTGATGAGACAACGTATGGCACACAGGAGTGTGATCGAATATATCTCCACGGTGTATTGGCTTTTAGGGTTTGACACATGTCGGGTGTCCGATCGTCGATCCTTGAAATATCCAGGGCGGTTGTCAACTGTCGATGTGAGCTACCGTCGTTTCAGGGAATATTCCGGGTCAGTCACCGTGTGGATCCAGGAGTATTCCGGGATGTTCCTTTGGAGTTCGGTTGTCATGTGGAAAACGGGGCAGTAGGGAAGGAAATGAATGGGTTGTGAAAACCACGATTCATGACACCACTGTCAGTTTGAGATTGGAAGAATGACTACATTCCCAGAACATAGATATCAAATCGAATAAAGATAGATTCCAAGAGCTCACCGCGGGGCAAAAAAAGTAAGGCTAACAGTGGGGTGAACCTGTAAGAAGCCGGAAGAATGCTGCACACGTTATTCGGCCCGCCCGCTCTCTTGATTCAGCATGCGCAGGATGTGCTTTATTAAACCCGGAACCGTTCTGTTGATGCCAACAGAAAGTTGATGAGCTGTTCCTTTGGGTTAATTTGGTGTACTAGGAAAGATTTTCCAACGAAGAGGGATGCCGGCGCGATGAAGACTCACACGCAGTATCATCTGCCAGGCGGGACTGATTTCGGTGCCCTCGGAAGATCTATTTACCGGTGAATCCATCTCCTGGATCTAGCTTCTGCTGGGTACTATCTATCGCTCCTACATTTCTTCAGCTGATCTTCGATCTTTTGAATTAAGGCTGAATGATTCAGCTTGCGGGTATGCAAGCTCATACCCAGGCCGATCACGCGCGGTGGCGTTTGGAGTGCAGCCGAGGATTAGGGAGCACCTCGTTCGAATTGCGGTCTGGCTCTCCTGGGGTCTCGGCACAAGAACGGTTTTGTTCCCCGGGTGGTTCGGGCATCTCGGCCATGTTGAATTTCTGTTGAAAATGCAATCAACTTTCCGTTGTTCAAGCATCATGGATTAGGAGCCGCGGCTTCGGTCTTTGAGCGATCTACCTCAGCATTCCGAGTGGAAATACGTTCTACATTGATCGACCGTTCCAAATCTTCTCATGGCCGGGAATGATTCATCTGATAAACGTTGAGCTGCCAGTGCGCGTACATGCGGGTAAAAATATACAAGTTAAATCCGACAACAGAGGACGTTACTAGTGCTTGTAAAAGGCAGAGAGCGACTTGAATTGGAGTCAGACGGTTACGCGTCGCCGCTAAGCGGCCTCAATCAATTATCATTTTTTTTCGCTCTTTTACCACACTGTCCTGCTTTCACGACGAGACTCGGAGACTGTTCTGCGAGGAACCAGCTTAACCTCACAGGCGGTATATGGAATCACCCAGTGAACATGACAACCGATTCACCGGGTCCTCTCCGAGTCCAATCGCCAAGACCTTGCCAAGACCACGCATCGCACCAGAGAACAACTAGAGAGCTTCTGGGAGCGCTTTAGGGCGCTCTGCAGCCGCACCCTCGTCAAAGGCCGATAGGTTTACTCGCGCACACTGGAGGGATGAAGCCAGTACGACCGGCAGGTGAAGACCCACACGCTTGCCCGTACCTGTTGGATATTCAAGCCTGACCATGTGGTTTTCCCAATTGGGTTAGTACCAGCTACCCATGCAGTTTTCCTTATCCACCATGCACATTGCTATCCGTTGCTATGCACCCACATTGTTTCATTGATCTCATGACTCCCTTATTTCATATTCCATATCTATTTGATTTTCACCTACATATAAAAGCTCGAGTACTTGTGGTAGTTACTTCACTGGTTTGCCTCGCAACTTGCTTGCAAACACCTTCCTGAGCTCAATTCTACAGTACCCAGCCGATCACCCTAACAGTCATGGCCAACTACACCACCAAAGTGCCGTCACATCGTAAGCAGATAGTGCCGCCACCGCGCAGACATTTGAAGTGGCAGGTGTCTGCACTTGGTAGCTATCTGGCCGCCAGCTGTTCTCGGCAGCTGGGTTTGCAGCTGCCCACCAGCCAGTCTTTTTTGTGGTGGGTACGTGAGGCAGCCAGATGGTCGCACGGTCTGCACCCATCCAGTAGAATCCAAAAAATTGTGGATTCAGAGTATGATCAGTATTATCCAGTGTCCACTCGTAGCTATCTTGAATGAGGCAACCAATGCTTTGCAGGTATCTCGAACTCAGTCTTCAAGTTCTCCATGTTGACAATGGCGCCAATGGAGTCAAAACTCGGCAATATTCCGCGTTGAGCCCAGTAATACTGTAATAGATAGTGACTTGAAAAATCAACTACACTTGCAAATGTTCGACTCGTCAAATTAGATCGTGATTGGTGGTCCGTGTGCTTGTGTTTGCCCTTGCTTATCGTCACGTGCGTGTTGGTCGCGTCTCAACTGTCTCTTTTACCACTACACCGTCTCTGTCGCCCGTACTCTGTCTGTATCCAGCTCGACTCTCTCTTGCCCTTTCCCCTTCGAACCCCCTTCTCCGTCGAGCGAGCCCTCAGCGAGTCAAAACTGGGACGAGCCACTTTGAACGGCCGCTCTGCACGTCAATATCCCACCGAGCAGATGGACGGGCTGACGAAAGGTTGGCGGCCTCGCACGCTCACTGCTCGCACAAACCAAAGGTGAGTCCGCATCGTCCCTCTTTGAATATGCCCAGAGCTTACCAGTGCCATGTCTCTCGGACTGTCGCCTCCAGTTTACCAACGCTCTAACCGCCGGCCGGCACGCTCTTATATGCTCTTACTAATGTTGCCGCGACTCGGCCAATTTCGACTCGGAGTCGACTTGGCGGCACCGACTTGAGCCGAGTCGAGTCGAGTCGATAACATCGACTTGAGGTCACTCAAGTGACTCAAGTCGGTCCAAAAATTGTTATGTTTCTTTTCGCTTGAGGAAGTTGTTGAGGGCACTTTGAAAAAAAATTGTGATTTTCGTGGGAGCGTGACACGTGGGAACGCCGGTGACATGTCACAAGTCCCAAAAAATCAAATTTCGATTTTTCGAGTTTTCACGACCTCTAAAGGTGTTTGGAATAATTTCCAAAATTGATCGACTCGGCCGACTCCGAGTCGCGAAGTCGACTCGGTGAAGTCGACTTGGCGACTTGATCGACTCGGCGAGTCGTGACTCGACTTTTCGAGTCGCGGCAACATTAGCTCTTACCTCTGCAATTGTAACGCGCGGTCATGGCCTCGTCCTTGAACTCCGCGGGCGGCGCGCCGGAACTGTTAGCATAGACACGGACGGCCTCATAGACCGCCCGTCTTTGCCCCCACACGAGGCCCTCATCTCGACGCCAATCTACATCAACTTTTAGTTCTTTGAGAAGACGTTGCCGCAGCCTCAGGTAGTCAAACTGCCCTCAAATTTGAAATTATTTCCTCGCCCTCCTTTCAACTCCGTTGCAAAGTACTCGGTCTCAATGCCAATCTCTTCCCTCAATATTCCAAGTCCCGACAGACCCGGCGGCCCAACTTCAACCATAAAGCCTCCAAACTCTCGATCTCCAAGACTTGAAACCCAGACCCAAGCGCAAATGACGGTATGTTTCTAATCCCAGAATGTGGAACCATATTCCAGTAACGCTAACTATCTGATTCGAGAACCCCACTGCCCCACTCCTGTTTAAATCCTCTAGGGTTAGGCGAAAGAACAACATAGATTCACTGGAATCACAGCGTAACGGCACCATGTTCGAAGACGCTCGGGCTGAAGCCGTCAGGATCAGCGTTGCACTGAAACACAGCCGACCCTCTCCAAAACGGATTTACAATGAACCCCTCACCGCACGCTTTCGCAAACCCACTCCATCCCTTGATTCCGCCGTTGGGTGAGTTGCCCAGTTCGATGAGGCATCCTGCTGTCTTCGAATCCGAGCCATATTCTGCAAACCACTGAATCACGCAAGACAATTCTGAGGTCGCCGGCCAGTCCACGTCTTCGTCGGCACCATTACTATTTTCGGAAGGCTCCCTCTCCTGTTCCGTGGCGTCATGGTATGCGAGCGCCAGCGCGAACCACCAAGTCCACATGCGGAGATCCGGATTCGATGATGACAGGAGGCGCGGAAGGCAGCATCTACGTATATTTGCATTCACCCGCCTGAGTTGAGTTAAAATTCTATGAAGGGAAGACAGAAAGTACAACTCGCCGCAAGTGGGAAGCGATCCTGAGCTGCAGATAGGGCTTTAGCCCGCAGATGTACGCAGAAGTGGATACGTGCGACGTCAAGCTACCCAGTAGTCGGATTGCACGTTGCAGGATCTCGGCGCTAGAGGATACCACCATTTTCGAAACAACATTGAACAGCTGTGCAGAGATATTCAATCCCACAATTTCCGGAATGATAGACTTGTGAGTTGCGAGGACTCCTAGTAGCCGGCATGTTTCTCTCCGGACCTCTTCATTTTGGGATTCAAGCAAAACCGCCAGGTGGCCGAGCTCGCCTGTGTCACAGAACGCGCGCGCGCGCTGAGGCCTAAATGTCAGAAGATGTGCACCGCCTCGCTCGGGCCGGGGCGGGGAAGCAAGACACCGATCAAATTGATTTGCGCATCCCCGATCATCTACAACTCCGTGGCGCAAAACTATCTACGTTAACTCAGGCATTGGCCTACCGCGGCATTAAGGCACTGAAGGGGAAAGTACATCGAAAAGCGACCGACGAAAATGTTCTTAACATCCAGCAAGCAGTAAGGACATTGTTTAAGAAGACACCGACAACGAAGATGATCTGGAAATCAATCAGGAACAAAGATATCTCCCGACAGGCGAGAAACTTCCTATGGAAGACACTGCACGGGGCCCACCGTATAGGTAAGTTCTGGGAGCATATTCCCGAAATGGGAGATCGAGCAAATTGCCAGCATTGCGATGTCCTCGAGACCATGGAGCACATCCTCGTTGAGTGCAACCGCCCTGGGCAGGCGGAAGTATGGGCACTTGCAGAGGACCTATGGCGAAAGAAGAACACGACGTGGCCAACAGTTTCCTTTGGAGGCCTCATGGGCGCTGCTCTGGGCAGCTTCCCGGGGGAGAACTTAACGGCAAGGATTCCCCGAGCACGGCACGTCTGTACCGCATCCTTATGACGGACTCAATGTACCTCATCTGGAAAATTAGATGTGAGGTGGTTATAACGAACAATGGAGTGGCAAAGACCGCAACCGAGATCCACAATAGGTGGGTGGCGCTCATGAACGAACGCCTAGAGATTGATAGAAATCTGACGAATCGTATGCGCTTTGGCAAGCAAATTCGCTGCCGCCCTCTCTCGTCCTTGAGACCTGGAAGGGGACCTTACTCGATGAGGCAAAACTGCCACCAATGTGGCTCCGAGAACCCGAGGTTTTAGTGGGTATCCTACCGATAAGATCACGTAGATCTCCGTCTCAACCCGTAGGGCGACGAGGCAGAAATAGATAATGATAGGAAGTCCCACACTGTTGCCGATCGCTTCGTGCGTAACACATTTCCTTGGGTGTGGTTTCTCAATTCTCCGGAGGGCCCTGGCCTTCTGCATTTACGACGTCGAAGGAGGCTAATCCACATTAGTTGTCCTACGACTACATACGTACCACAAAAAAAAAAAAAAAAAAAAAAAAAAGAGATAATAACTTTAACGCCTGCCAAATATCAATGTCCTTGTGGGAGCTGAGTGAGCATGAGAATAGCCTCCAGAACAACAGGTGTGAAACCCACTGTAGGGAGTAAACGCAGGCTGGTATAGTGGACTCATGCAACACCAGGAATTTCAATAAGCTCCAAGCCCTTTCTTGGATCTTCGGCTTGGGTGATTGAAGCAATTCCCAAACATGGTCTACTTAACGCCTTTGCGGTAACCACAGTCCGCACGAGCTGGAACGTCTCAGCAAAGCGAGATAAGGCCATTAACGCTTCCTCAATGACCGCGTCATCTTGGTCACTGAATGGGGATGACTCAAGACCTGTTCGAAAACAACTAATCGAACTCACTGTAGCAGGGAAACCAACAGCACACTGAATTTCGGTACCAAATTCACAGGCCCAGTGGCCTTCTCTAACCCAATTTCTAGCATGGTCTTGCATATCCATCTGCGAATCTCCTTGCTCTTTGAGTGGGTCAATGCAGATAGTACCGTCAGAGCAAGCTCTAGTACGGGTAGCTTACTAAACAAAGACGGGCATAGTGTTGGAGAAGAAAACGAAATAATACTCACAGTAGCAGTGAGAACGGCCGCACGGAGGATTTCAACTCCAAGATGGCTAACCAAGTGAATTCGTCACGTTCATGGTGCAGGTGCGCAAGGGTTTCCACAAGTTTGCGAAGTGTCTCCTGCACCTTTCTCCTCGGTGATGCGAACAATTCCAAAACATGGTATATCGCATTGCTGTCAATTAGGGCCTGAACACCCAGCGGCCAACGGCCAATCTGAGCGAGTGAGTGACCCGCGGCCTCTACAACCTCATCATTATCGTCCCTGAAAAATTTACAAGATGAGAGCGGTATATGAGGATAATTCTATTTAGCAACCCTACTTTGGGGGTTGCTGGGGTTGCCAAATAGTGATTTTCTATTCGGCAACCCCTCGTTCTATTCAGCAACCCCGCACATGCGATTTGTACCGGGCCGATGGGCGTTATCTAATCATAGCCCCGAGTAGGTAGCAGACGACCATGTGAATTGAGAAAATTTTCAGATCCTCTTCCAATCTCTTCCCGCCATGTCCTATGAGGCCTATGCAACCCCCGAACCAAAAGCCCTGTTTTCAGCGGCATATTTCGCTGACCTGACTGTTTCCGACGTCAAAATAATCACGGAGTACAATCTATACCCCGTCATTCTCCCACCCAAGTCTGTCAGCCAATGGGTCTTCGACGACTTTGTTCCCACCGAGGAGTCCGAAATAACTGTAGCCGTCGGAGAACTCGTCCCGAGTGCTCAAGACCTCCTTCCTATCACAAGGGCGATGGAGACAGCCTATCAGCAGCATGAGCGACGCTGCGTCCACCTAAATTTAGGTGGCAATCTAGTCCGATATCATTACTCGAAGGTAAATTATTTTGATCGTAGTCCGACCCACGTAATAACGCCAATCCAGATTCGCCTCATTCTCAACATCAATAATTATGCCTATACAGTCCAGGCCATGACAAGCTTGATCCTTTGTTTGGAGAGCGAGCGGCTCCTCCTTCCCAATCTAATCGAGGAGTTTGCGTCCATCAAAATTAACGAACCTTTGGCTGGCTTTCTTGTCACGGAGGTTCCCGTGCACCACCTGACCTCCCTCCTCGACGAGAACTGGGTGACAGAGGACATTTTGAATGCAAGGGCGGAGTTTACCTACTTTCGCCGGGCAGTCATGTTTCCTAACGACATGGAGCCCTCCTTTCTTTTCCTTCCGACGTCTTTCTTTAATGATTGCCGGACCCTCTATTCTCTTCCTGGACGCCAGTATAGCCCGAACTTGATCGCACTTCGGTCGCGCATCCGTGCTGGTCACGTTCAAACTTTTGGCTTTGAGGTCTGGACTGCCGATCACTACTGTTCGTTCTTCAAATTCACCATTCCCGAAATCGAGCACGGCGACTCAATGAAAAGCTTTCCACCCTCCGATGTTTTACCGATTCTTCGTTGGGTTTTGGCTGACCTTTCAGGATTTAACGTCGGAGCGATCACCGCTGGCTCAATTGACCGGCAGTCGGCGCTGGCTGGAGGCGGGAGCTGTGGAATTGCTTCCACTAATTTTATTGAAAGTCGTGCCTTGGGAACACCACGCTGGAGGGCCAACCGCTCTGCCCACTTTCGGCAGGAGATGATTCGGGATCTCGTCCTCTACCATCTCATTGCCCGGAAGAAAACAACAGTAAGTCAAGTCGTTTATGAATTACTGTCAAAGAACTCATATCCTGTTTTAGGTCTATTGGGACTGGGTTGAGCCGTGCACGTTAATTGATAACGGTGAAGTCGCATCTGGATCAGATGTTGCTGTTGGTTATTCCGACTATAATCTTGACATGCCCACGGCGCATGTACGTTTCGTCTTAAACACTGCTAAATGGAGGCTAAACTTGTTGTAGGCGACACATCCGATTTATGATTGGCTTCAACAAGTCTTAGGGCAGCCAGATATATCCTGCGGCGCTAGCCCAGTAGTCCCCAGCACTCCTGGTAACTTTGGGCCTTCCCCTTCCGGCAACAACGCTCTTGGCCCAGCATTTGAGTTTAAAAAACCGAGCGCACTTTTACATCTCGACTCGATATCACTGGATCCCCCTCTCGACTTCAGTTTACCGCACATGACCTTTGACTTCACGTCCTTCGCTGCTCCCCTGTCGTCTTCCCCGCACGTAAATCCATCACGGCCATCCACACCCCTTTGCGTAAACCCGGACATCATTGAAGTTTCCACACCCCCTTCTTCCGCCGCAGCGCCTATTGATCTCTGCACACCGCCTTCACAGGTTGCGATTAAACAGGAGGTTATTGACCTTATCAGTCCTCCACGCCCGAGCACACCCCCTCTCCGGCTGGCGACTAAGGAGGAAGTCATCGATTTGAGCAGCCCCTTTCGTCCGAGCACCAAGCGAAAGCATGGGCCGAGTACGAAACTCGAAGATGCTACTATTGACCTCACTTCTCCGCCGCGATCACGGCCCAAAGTTGAGCCCGAAACCGGGCCTCGTCGGGTGATACAGAGCGTGCCTGGGTCGATTCGGGTTGGCGCTGTCTTTGACAGCTTCAGTGATGCGGAATCGGCGATCTTCGCCAACCAAGAGCAGCACGGACACAAGTGGATTCGTGGGCAGCGCAAAATGGTAGATGGTGCAATGACCAAGAGGACGCTTCGCTGCAACCATTATCGGGAGCCCAACCCGATCCATCGCATTGACATTGACCCTTCCGACCACCGCCAGGGTAAAAGCAACAGAACATCCTGCATGGCTCACATAAATATCAATCGAACGGGTGCAAAATGTCACCTCACTCTTGTCGACATTCGCCACAACCACGAGCCAGATATCCCACCTGGTGGTACGGCTGCACGTCCCCCAACAACTGAGCACCTACGTGTCGTTTCCGAATTCTCAGATACATTCTCCCGCCAACATCTGAAGCAGGTCCTCAAATCACAGTTTCCGGCGAGCAATATCGAGGATCGACAGATCTCGAATATGCTCAATAAATCTCGTCGGGAGGCTCGGGAGCAGGTGGAGGTACTTGGTGGTGACATGCGCTCAATTTTGGCAAGTCTCGAGGAGAAAGGATGGGATCACTCCGTTCAGATGGACGCGGAGAATGTGGTCACCGCCCTCTGGTGGCAGTCGCCCGAGCAAAAAACCCTCACCCTCCGTTACACCGATATTCTCATCAACGACAATGCAGCCAATCGCAACGACAAGCAGTATCCCCTTAATACCGGCATCATCATTGACTCCCATGGCAAGTCGCGTAATGGGTGGTACGCTCTTCACCAAAAGGAGGACGCCCAGACACATTCGTGGGTTTTTCGCTGTCACCTTCGGGCGTCGGGGAATGTACACCCTGAAGTTCTCGCAAGTGATCGCCACCCCTCTCTGCTCGTGGCCGCAGCCATTGTCTTCATCTTTACGATTCACGTTTTCTGCTTATCACATCTCCTGGAGAACATTGACCGGAACCTACGAGGCGCTCTTGGGGCGGAATGGCAAAACTTCACCCGCGACTTCTGGGCTGCATATCGGGCTGTTTCGCCGGACGAGTTTGGTCGTCTCTGGGAGGCTATTGGTGCCAGATACCCAAATGCGCGGCCGTATCTGCAAGAGTTGTATACCGTCAGAGACCGTTGGGCTTGGGCTTGGGTCAGCAATATCTTCACCGCCGGTGTTCGTACCAATGGCCGAGTGGAGACTGAGAACCGGGTGAACAAGGTGTTTGGAGGGCCGAAGAAGACACTGTTCCAGCTTTTCAATGCTCTTAACACCCGAACGGAACAGCAGACCAAGGACTCTCTGATCCGTGTGCGCGACGTACGTTTCAGTCTATTGTCTCTCGTCCGTTTTATTAATGTTCTCCTAGTCATCACGAAGACAGCATGACGGGCCCCTTGAGGCTTTATTTGCGGGGCCTCTCGCTATGCTTCGTCAATATGCGGGCCCATACGCACTGAACACATGTTACAAGCAGATGTCCTTGGCAATGTTTTATACTGCTGATGTACTACAGCTGCCCGAAGGAGTCACCAACTGGGTGAGCGGAACACGTCTACTTGATTTATGCTGATGCCTGAGTTTACTCTTCTCAAGGGCGAGTATGCGGTCCAAAATTCGGAGATTGAACCGGGTTTCAACTGGGCGAATGGGGAGGAAGCGGTAATCTACTCGCCGCAAATTGTTTTCAATTTTTCTGACAGTTTGTTAGCACATGCTTAATACGTTCGAGAATGATGAGGCCTACATCGGAACTCGCTGGCTACTCCGCCTTGTGAACGAGAAGGGGCTCGTTCCTCAACACCTCCTCAAGATTACTCACATCCGCTCCGGTACTGCCCATGTTATCGCAATTTTTGAGGACGGACGGTATATCTGTGACTGCTGCATGGGTCTCAATGTAGGCCTTGTCTGTCGACATTACTTTCTCGCTTGGACGAAAATGGTTGGGCTGCCGTTTCACATATCCCTTATCAGAGCGCGGTAACTTCATTGTGCCGTCAAAGACTTCAATTACTAACCAATTTACAGGTGGCTGCAGAACCCGAATCTTGCGATAGAAGACATTCCCGCTGTTACTTTCCAGAAGATGGCCGCGAGGAATCTCAGCTTCACAGCATCGTCTCTCCCCGCAGCATCAGTATCAAATCCAATATCCCTGCCACGAACACATGAGGCGACACCAGCACCAGCAACAAAAACAATTCCGCAGCGCACCGTTTACCACACCCTTCAAGCGGACCTTGCTCCCATGATGGCCCAAATCCAGACGCAAGAGCAGCTGGATTCGCTGCGGGAATCACTTGCCCAAGTTCAGTAAGTGTCGAGGGTGGACGTGCATTGGAAGTTTTTGACAATTAATTCCAGACGTACCGCCGCAATCCAAGCCCGGCAGGAGCAAGTGCAAGACCCACCAACAATTACACGTAAAGGCCGCCCACCCACACAGAGACTTACCGGCCCGACCGAAGGGCCTGCTCGTGGTGGAGGCGCAAGGATTCCGATGCAGGGACCCCGTGTGCAACGCACCTTGCCCTCGCGTGAGCCAGCACTCCCACACGAGCCGGCAACACAGGCCAATGCGGGAAGTAGTCAACGCCGTCAAAATCAATGTAGTCTTTGTCGGGAATTTGGGCACAATCGGACGAGTTGCTCATTACGCGCACAGGCGTAGCATTAGTACATAGAAATAATGTAGATGGGCGAATCCAAGATGAATCGATGAGGCTCTGCTGTTAAGAAGGAGAACATTAGCAAAAGATCGTCATTGTGGGGTCATCTGAAACCTTTTCCGCGCTCTTCGTGGGCTGAAAAGGGTCGAAAAGGGGAGAGGCCAAGACGGCGCGCGAACACCGGATGGCATCGGGGCCGGATCCCGAAAATCACGTAACAGTGACCTGGGGTTTTTTCGATAGTTCGGATAGACGATATAATTTTCCTGGGCGTGCGTCATTAGAAAAGTAAAAGCAGAGAAAATCGGTTTCAAAAAAGGCGAGGCAAGGGTTCGAACCAACAAGGCACCGAATGCAACGAAAATCCGGGAAAAGCACACCAACAACTTGGCCATCAAGGAATACAGTTTAGACCCAAAAGAGCATGATGCTATGAGGAGCTGAGTCTTTCCCCTGCTCCATTATTAGCGGCCCGCTCCCTGCTATCTAAGCGAGCGCTTACGGGGTTGCTGAATAGTCGAAAAATAATGGGGGTTGCTAAATAGCAGCAACCCGGGTTGATGCTAGCAACCGGGTTGCTAAATAGAATTATCCGGTATATGACGTTCAGAATGTACATTTATTATTTCGCGCGACTTTTTACTTTCGCGCGCTCCTTTTATTTTTTCGCGCGCTTTTTTGAGATGCTGCTATCGTGTTGCAAGGGCTTATAGTCAATGGTATGTGCATGTAAATTAGCTCTATGGGTTCAGGGAGAGACTGTGATATGTCTTTCCCCCTCCTGCCGAATTCATGCCTTGTACTCAACTTGTTATTGGCTGGACGCCAATCGACGAATTGAAACTGCCCAGTAAAAAAGTTTAAAAGAGCTAAATCGGTGAATCAGCCGGCCCAAGCTTTTGGGTGGACCAACTGGGAGATTGCAAGATGACCCGGGTCAAAGCTCTCAGTATAAGAGGGTGAGATAACTTAGATCGATGCCCGACTGAACCTAACCAAGTTTTATTGAAGAATGGATAAGCGTCAGCGTTGGGTCAAAGATTCGTTGGCCCAACGTAGACGCGATCCGAGAGGAAAGCGGCTTATGCTGCAAGAGGTCCGATCCGAATCTCGGCAATTTGGCCGTTTCCGTACGTCGGCTTTTCGGCAAATGTCGTGCGCATTACGATCGGCCTGCGCTTTTTTCGAGTGACTTCGTCCGCAAAGCTGATCGGACCTCTGGGCGACGGGTCTGTGTCAGCACACGGGATCGGACCTCCAGCGGGCGCGTTTCCGTCAGCATGGCACAACATAAACGACCAACTACTGCTAGACAAGGTGCCCTACTCCTGGTCTTCCTCCACCACCCCTTCTGGCTCGTTGTTATATCCATGCAACCACACCCCTGGACCATGGTCTTTGTCACCCAAGACCACTCCGGTTCTCTACGGGCACTCCGGTCCACTCCGGTGTTTCCGGAGTCAACCGGAAACCCGGAGCCAACCGGAAACCGGGTATTAGTATTGGAATGACTTCTCGCGGTCAGACGTGGCTGGTATCAAGTGGTAACAACCTCTCCACATGTTCCCTCTTGCCTTCCATCGCCTCATGGCAGATTTCATCACCTCATGTTTCATTTCCCAAGATCAATACTGATACAGGTCGAACTTCTCTTACTGCTTATGGACTTCCTATTCTTTCAACCATATGCTCGTCCACATGTTACTCCTTTATCTCTTTTACACTAAATTAGGATCCTACACTATTTAATCAGCTAGCATACTCCCTGTTCTTCAGTAGTTTAATAAATGTCGCTTCCCCCCTTCCGGAGTGGTGTCAGTCACTCCTCTCTTCCCCCAGACCCTTCCTCTTCCTCTAGACGATACCTGGCAGTACACGCTCACCCTGCGCCTCAGTGGTGTTATGTCAAGCAGCTCCGCCGATCCCCTCTGTCGACTCCGGTTACTCCGGCCTACTTTCCAGCACCCCCCTTATTCCGGAGTACCTTGTACGACTCTGGCCGACTGTTCCACCATCCCTTTCCCCCGCGGCTCGACATATAACACTTATTCACGGCGTCTGAATCCCCGGATTTCCCATCCTTCATCAACTGCATGAGGTCGCGCACGGCAGCACTCAAAGCCAATTTGCTTTCGCGCATCTTCTGAAACAAGGCGAGGGAGTCCGCGCAGAGAGTGATGGTGGGAGCTCCTCCGCAGTGGGTACAAGCTGCCGAGTGGTTCTATTATACAAGGCGAGCGAGAAGAGGATTTGCGTGTGCGGGACTTGAAGCACTGTAGGACACGAGTACTGTTCACATGCGATTGAGGTGAATATCGCACCCGCAAACGGACGATAGGCGAGTACGTAGATGTACGACGGGGTTCCAATGCTCGGCATGTTCGGGATCCAGTCGCGCATCGTGTTCTTTGTGTACATTGTAACGACTAAAATATACATGTCAGTTATTTTTCGAAGAAACTAGATTGAGTTAAGTACCTGATCCAAGCTGCACTTCAGATGAAGAGGCATTCAAGAAAATTACAAGGTCGTCCGGCTTGAGAAGGTTGAGCTCTGTAATGTTGGTGAGGTACATCTGCTCGTGCATCCACTGAACATTACTGAACGCTTTCGCCCGAGCCCCCCCAAATTTCTACGGAGAGACGGAGAGCGTTGAGCAACTTAGTTCAGGGACGCGTATTCCACGGACTCAATTACACCTTGAGCATAATGGAAAGCAAGAGGCATATTTGAGACGAAGAGGGAGAGAGCAAGGCCAGAAGACGCGTCCGAGACAACGCGGTGGAACGCGACATGAACACATTCTGGTGCTCGGAAGCGGGCCAGAATTCCGAAAACATCATTTCAACCCCATTGCCATACACATCTGATACACGCAAATAAATACATTTTTTCTGCCAGGTTTGCGATTAGAAAACCTCAATTCTGTACGCCCGTTGGATCAGACATCAAGCCCGACCGGCGCATCCCGTCCGCAACTTTTATCGGACATCACACTCGTTTCCGTGAGATTTGTACGCATTGTGATCGGACATAGACACATTTTTTGACCCGTTTCCGTCCACACCAGGATCGGACCTTTTGCAGCATAAGCCGCTTTCCTGATCCGAACTATATAGTATACAACGTGACATAAATGATGGATAACAGTAAGTGATAAGATAACGGGTATATGATGTAACCGGTGCCGTATAATTTTATGATAGCATCTTTAAACGCCTGGAAGGTCATGCCCACGGTTTGTTTCCGTGACCATAGTTGCTCTTCGCACCTTACACTCAGCGATGTGCAAGGATGTGCATATTCAAATTGCCGGATTAGAGTTGCGATGCACGTGCGGCATAGTGGTTCTAAGAAAGGGAGCATATTGATGTAAGGCTATCTTGTGAAGGCACCTCACTAACTGGACTGGTTTCACGGGTAAGTTTGGCCAACAATGTTCTGTGTGTGCAAAAATCCAACTTGCCGGTGTCACAGGTCAGAGTCCGGAAGTGACCGGCTCAACTCCGATGTTGCCGAGATCCGACACCTTTTACCACCTCACCGTATTCTGACACATCCTATGGGCATGAATTTGGCAGGAGGGGGAAAAACATATCACAGTGTCTCCCTGGACCCATAGAGCTAATTTTACATGACTACAGGCACGTACCATCGATTATAAGCCTTTGCAACGCGATATTTGGCCTTATGTACGCGTCGGCTCGCGTGAGAAGATCAGGACACGTGCATGATAGGCCGTCACTGGCATATCGGCTAACAACGGCATCTTGGCAGCATCTCAAAAAGGCGCGCGAAAAACTAAAAGTAGCGCGCGAAAGTAAAAAGTCGCGCGAAATAATAAATGTACCTTCTGAACCTCATAGCGGTACTCTTCGATCCATGGTTCGAAAACTCCCCGTAAGAGAGATATTAGGCGCACACAGGCGTTGATGTGGAGAGTTTTTAACGTGATGGACTCGTGCTGAGCCAAACTTCCAAACACCCCGCACGCCGCTGCTCGGAGCTCTTTTGTCGGTGATTCCAGCATTTCTGTTATTTGACCCAGAGCGATTGAATCGTCAACTATTGAGCGCGCATCATCTTCCTCTAGTGCTGCTCTCCTCTTCAACTTCACCAGGATAGCGGCTTTTGTTGATGGAAATACATAGTCATGCCTACGAGTTTGTTCAGCGCGAATATGACAACTGGACGGTCACCCAAACAGAAGATAGCTCGAGAGAATATACAACATCTCGCTCGAGAGTGGTGAGCCGTGATTCGTCTCAATCCGTTTCAAAGCCTGACGGTCATGCATGCGCCGCAGGAGCGGCTTTGCCATTGCATGAAGGTCGAGTGTTGGGCCCAACAGTCCAGGATTACTGTCAGACCACCAGCTATGGATGCTGGTATGTGTTTGTTGGCGAGCCAAGGGCAGCATGGAGGAAGGAGGAGAAAGGTGTTACAGGATTGCATCCGAGGCCTCCGTTGCCAATGCACTGCCCACTGTACTATTTCGACCAAATGTCCACGGGGTTGTCACCGGCACCTAAGATGTTCACAATGTTCATTCCTCGGCAATCATGGGAAAAAATTAGCATAAATGCCATTCAGGACAACCCGAACCATCATCAAAACTGAGATTGGTCGGTATCGGTGCACAGAGGTCCAAGCTGAGCTCAACTTGAAGTGGAAGCATCGGCGCAGTATTGCTCGACAGTACTGTACTATTTCGACCCAATGTTCAAGACGCCGGGTCGTGAATTGACCAAATTTGGTGCATGTAACGGTGACATTCCACTTTTTGGCCTTAAATAGGGGTAAAATGTGCCAAAAATCTCGGCTGGCAAGTGCCGGCCATGCATTTATGGTAATTTCGTGTGATTGCCGAGGAATGAACGCCAAGCCGAATGAACACCGGGTGACATGGCGTGAACATTTGGTCGAAATAGTACAGTAATGGATAGATTTTCGCTCTACCGGTTCGTTCCAGTTTTTTCACCCATATAGAGTCAAGCTATAGCACGGCACGAAATGGTAATTCTTCGGAGACTGTTTGTGCATGTTGTATGCGCGACTATGGATGCGTCAGCTGCATCACATGTGCCATGGGCCAATGACCACGATGTCTTACGAACCAGATTGCGCCATCTCAACACATAAATAGCCTCTAGCTGGACCTCGACTTCCTTGGCTCACGCTAGCATGACGACCCCCGCTCCTACGATCGGATCCGGAATCACACTCCTCACAGCAGCAACTCCCAATGGCTACAAGGCATCCATCGCGCTCGAGGAGCTCAAAGCGATCGGCGCGATCCCGTCGTTCGTTCCTTCTCCTTGCCGTCCGCTGAGCACCGAAACTAACCACAGGCCGCGACGCGTATATCTGCGGCAGGGCCAGCGCAGATATTTTCGAGTATGGAGGGAAGGCGGTAGTGATAGATCTGTAATGATTGTTAGTGGACCGACTGACCGGAGCAGCGTCGTAGATGACCCATCACTCAGTTTTTGTAACACCGGGCTGCTTACTGGAAAGAAGGTGGGGGTTAGGTGGGAGATATGGTTAGCTCCAGCGTCAAAATCGATCAAATAATGTGTCTCACCTGCATCAAGCACAATCAGTGTACAAACCGAGCTCCAGGGTTACAACAGCATAGCTTGGTAGAGTGTTTGAGTCTAGAGGTCAGAAATCGGGCAAGATCGTTGCCAATCAGTGGGAACGCGATAGATATGGATTATGGAAGATATTACAGGCTGCTGGGCGTCCAAATGTTCCGGACACGGGTAGAACCTCCATGGTGACAGAGTGGGGCGAGTAAATGTCGAAAAACGCGCACACTGCGGCACAGACGCGAAAATGCACGCTTGAAAGAGCGTACTTGTGCAAGTCGTACAACTTGATTCAATCTGGCCAAAGTCTTGGGAGCGCATAGAGGGGTCGTATCCAGTCGGCCATAGACGATTGGGGGGAGGGGAGTGCACAGGGAGGAGGTAGAGTGGCGCGACAGGAGATGGTGGTGGTAGGAAGGAAGGAGTGTTTCGAACTCCGACAGCCGCGCGGCAATTACGTGTTCCGCGCCGCACGTGGCCGCACATTCGAACTTGTGAATTTTCGAGTTTTTTCCGACGTTGCGAGTTCGCGAATTTTGTCAGGTCAAAGTCACTAAAATTTCCTCTTCACCTTGATTAAACCAGCGGAATTGGTCAGCGTCAGGGTTGAGCAGAAATTGGCAGATTTCGGCAAAGAGGAGGCAGATTTCGGCAGATTCAGGCATAACCGGGCATAACCGGTTTTCGCTGGGGGTTAGTACCCAACGGGTTTTGATTCTCCCAATGGGTTCGTATTCACATTTTTTCTCCCTCACCTTTGCACCTTTCCCCCCCGGAGTTTTTCGGGATTAAATTGCATAGTACTCCTCTGTAGCCGTGTAAATTTGCTAAGGAATCGAAGAAGAGGAAGATATGAAAACTTGTTGCTGGTCCATCAAACCCAGCGTGTTTTTGGACAAGAGCAGTGTTCTGTTTTGCTCGCTCCTGGAAAATTTGAGGGCAGCCTTACAGCTAATTTAACACACTTTGTCTCCTCAGACTTTCTTGCTGAGCACAGGTTCAACTGAAATGGGGAGGGGACGCGTTCAGTCACCAAATGTCACAAATCATATTCAATCCCCGCTGATTGAAAGGAGAGAGAGTTCTCGTAGCCTTACACTGGCTCTGAACCGCCATTCATAATTACCTTTACAAAGATCATGTTTTTATCGACAGAACCGTGTTTAACGGACACTGCGGATTCATACAACGCACTGGTTGGAAGATTCAAGTTTTTCGGTAGAATTTTTGGTGAAAAATGTTGTTTGTTTTTCAAACATTTTTCACTGAAAAAGTAGCTGAACGAGGGAGGTGCGTAGCGCCGAGCGAGCCAGTTAGTGGTTAGTTGCCAGAGATTTTGAGGAGACGGGGCCACTACGTTGCGAGAACGTTTCGTCAAAGGACTCATCAGGTGCACCTGCTAATACCGTAAAAGTATCTAAGTTAGACCTGTTTTGTCCCCCCTAAGATAGGTCTAAGTTAGATACCCTAGGGCCAAAAAGCCACCGTGGATTACGGCGGGTAGACAGGGTAGACAAGGGTAGACAGGGAGAAGACAATGAGGGCCAAGGAGGCTATAAGTCTACCATTGGGGTAGCTATTTGGAGTATCGGAGACACCAGCGGTAGCTAACCGCCGTGGGGGGGACATACTTCTCCCATGAGAGACTAAATGGGTGATCTCGGGGGTGGAGGAGACACTATGGGGTAGCTAACCGCTGTAGAGGGGACATGCTGTGCTTATGGGGGACTAAATGGGTGATCTCGGGGGTGGAGGAGACACTATGGGGTAGCTAACCGCTGTGGGGGGGACATACTCTTCTTATAGGGGACTTAATGGGTCATTTCGGGGTTGGAGGAGACATATTGCGCAGTCGTTGTCGCAGCGTAGACATTTTAGACTTGAAACACTTCGTAGACCTTACAGGGGACATATTCACGGTGGGGACATATTTCATTTAGAGAAAACATCAGTACGCAAGAAGGCAGTCCGAGTATTGTAGATATTGTGTCCATGGCATGAATCATATCGTAGGGGGGGGTGTCCATGGCACGCGTTCGAAGTACAGTCCGTCACATTGCATTGTAGGTGTATATAAAAAAAAAGAAAAAGAAGACGCGCTGCACGTTGATCAGGGCAGGACGGAGCACGCCGGGGGCCTAGGCCCCTGCACCGCCCTCGGTGCCGTCGCCACCCTCGCCCTCAGTGTCATCGGCGCCGCCGCCCCCGTCGGTCTCCTTCTCGTGCTCATCCTCCTCGCCGCTCAAGGAGCTCGAGCTCGACTCATTCGCGATCTGCAGGACGCTGCGTGGAAGTTGGCTGGTGGAAGCAACGGCAGAAGGGACGGGACCCTTGCTCTTGCCTTTGCTGAGAGGGGCACGCTTGCGGGGGCTCTGCACACGGTGGGACTTGCGCTTCTCAAGAGCGGCGCGTTCCCGTGCACGGTAGTGCTCCTCAGCCGTCATCCCGGTGGCCTTGAGGATCTTCTTGGATGGCTTGGCGGAGAAGGGGAGAGGCATGAGCCGGCTACCGTCGGACTCCCGCTCGTCGTCGCTGACGTGGTCGTCGTCGCTCCCGCTGCCACTGTCCCTGGCCTTCCTCTTGCCCTTGCCCTTCTTCTTCTTCCTCTCCGTCGACGGAACCCACTCCCCCTCATCCTCCTCCTCCGACGAGGGCACTGTCTCCGGGGTCTTCACCCTGCTGCGTCCCCCAGAAGACTTCTTCCTCTTCTTGGCGGGGGCCTCGTCCTCCTCCTCCTCCGAGGAGATCGTCTCCTGACTCTTCACCTTGCCGCCTCCCCTGGACGACTTCCTCTTCTTCTTGGCGGGCCCCTCATCCTCATCCTCCTCCTCCTCGTCGCTGTCCGCCATCCGCTTCCTGCCCTTGTTTGATTTCGTCCCCAGCCCCTTCTTCTGCCTCTCCTTCTCCCGCTGCTGCTGCTTCTTCAACCGCATCAGCTTGCGCTTGTGTGCGATGAGTTCGTCCGGGGTCATCGCCACCGTGTTGGCGCGGGTCCTCTTCTTCCTCCCTCCCTCCTCCCCCTCCTCCTCGTCCTCGTCCTCGTCGTCCTCCTCGTCGCCGGAGTCCTTCTTCCCCCGCTTGCGCTTCGCCCCCGCACCCTGGCTGCTCCCCTCCTCCGCCGGTTTCTCCCCCGCGCTCTTCTTCTTTGGGACCCCTTTGTCCTTCCGCTCCTGGCGTGCCTTCCTCTCCTTCTTCTCCACCAACTCCCGCTGCTCCTTCTTCCTCGCCTCGGTCATTGCAACCCAATGGCAGCTGCCAGAGACTAGGGCATTGTAGAGGGGGCGGAGTCGTTCGATGGTGGCGAGGTTGCTGGGCGAGGCGAGGTCGACACCCTTGGGCCACCCAACGATCTCGTACCTGATGCTGCGAGGGAAGAAGGCAGTTAGCAATATTCATGGGGGGAGACGTTAATGGAAAATTAAAAGGGGACATAAACCGGCGGGGGGGGGACAATCTAAAAGGGGACATAAACCGGCGGGGGGGGACAATCCGGCGGTGAAGGCGGAGACATAATCCACTTACTCGAGGATCCACTCGTCGTATCGTTCATATTGGGGGACCACGTGTCTTCCCAGTTTATGTTCTACAGATGCAGTTAGTTTGGGTACTGAGAGAAGGAATACCATAGCAGCCTACCGAGACCATCCCCGATCAGCGACGTGCACGTTGTCCAGAGGGCTTGGCCACTGAGCTCCAGGCCGGCGTTGAGGCGGTTGACAGTGTAGTGGTCGAAGCGGAGGGAGAACTGATCGGAGGTGGTGTGCATGATTCGCGTGAAGTACTGGAGAGCCTCCACGGGGGGGCCTACGCAGGCGGGGCGGATGGTGTCGGCGACGTCTGAGCGCCCAATCGCGCAGAACCCGACGGCGCCGGTGTGTTTCATCAACAATTGGAGCTGTTCAAGGATGTCAGATTTGCATCCGTCGCGGAGAAACTCGGTTACCTCTTTTTCAATGCGCTTCGTGAACGCGGTGACGTCCCTCGCAGCCGCAGCGTTACTAAGGTGGGTCCCCAACTTCTTGACGCCGCGCGACTCCTTGAACTCCATCAGCAGGAGCGCCTCTTCCTCCTCCATCAAGTTCTGGTAGCTCGGCTCCTCCTTCAGCATCTGCTGCAGCAGCAGGGGCTTGATTTTGTTGGCGGGCTTGTCGCCGCCAGACGCGTCGTCGAGGGGAGGGGGAGGAGGCTGGTCATCCAGGGGAGGGGGAGGAGGGGGCTGCTGCTCGGTGGGCTTGTTGGCGGGCTTGTCGCCACCAGACGCGTCGTCGAGGGGAGGGGGAGGAGGCTGGTCATCGAGGGGAGGGGGAGGAGGGGGCTGCTGCTCGGTGGGCTTGTTGGCGGGCTTGTCGCCGCCAGACGCGTCGTCGAGGGGAGGGGGAGGAGGAGGCTGGTCATCGAGGGGAGGGGGGGGAGGGGGCTGCTGCTCGGTGGGCTTCTCACCGCCAGACTTCTCGGTGGGCTTGTCGGTGGGCTTGTCGCCGCCAGACGCGTCGTTGAGGGGAGGGGGAGGAGGGGGCTGCTGCTCGGTGGGCTTGTTGGCGGGCTTGTCACCGCCAGACGCGTCGTCGAGGGGAGGGGGAGGAGGAGGCTGGTCATCGAGGGGAGGGGGAGGAGGGGGCTGCTGCTCGGTGGGCTTCTCACCGCCAGACTTCTCGGTGGGCTTGTCGGTGGGCTTGTCGCCGCCAGACGCGTCGTTGAGGGGAGGGGGAGGAGGGGGCTGCTGCTCGGTGGGCTTGTTGGCGGGCTTGTCGCCGCCAGACACGTCGTCGAGGGGAGGGGGAGGAGGAGGCTGGTCATCGAGGGGAGGGGGAGGAGGGGGCTGCTGCTCGGTAGGCTTCTCGCCGCCAGACGTCTCGTCAGCGAGCTTGGCGGGCTTTTCGCCGCCCAACACGTCGTCGTCGACAGGCTTGTCGGTGGGCTTGTCGCCATCAGACGTGTCGTCGTCGGGGTTGTCGTCGTCGGCGGCGGCTGTGTCGTCGTTGTCGTTATCGTCATTGTCGGGCTTGTCGTCGTCTTCAGCTGGCTTGTCGTCATCGCCAGCGGCCTTGTCGTCGTCGTCGTTGGGGTCAGCGGGTTTGTCGTCGTCCTCGGCAGGTGGGTCGTCGTCGTCATGAAGCTCGTCTTCTTCCGACCTGGGGGAGAGGTGCTGTCTGGTCTTCTTGGCTCTACTGGTGCTGCCCTTGACTTTGGCAGTCTTGGGGGCGGCTTTTGTGACTTTTTTGCCCGGGGCGCGTGTGTTTTTCGCGTTTTTCGCGGGTATTGGTGGAGGATCTTGTGGCGCGGGGCGGCATGGCACTCTGTACCGTGGTGAGTGGTGTCGCGGTGGGGGTAGACCTAGACTTACGGTGGCGGGGTGGTGTCGTGGTGGTGGGAGACAAAGAGACTTGATGATGATCAATGAACTGAACACGTGACTCGGTATAGTCTCCCCATGCCTATGGGAGACATAAACACGGGCGGGATAGATGGGGGACATTGTAAGGGGAGACATTTAACGACTTGGGGCACACCACATTTATTGCTAGACAAAGGTACACCCCATTTATTCAAGATGCATTTATATACAGGATGATTTACATTATTTACAGGATATGAATCCGGTTAGCATCGGGCAGACAGGTAAGTGATAGATGTTATTTTTTGAAAAAAGGAGGGTCAGTCAGGCGTCGTCGTGCGGGCGGTTTTCGAACCGCGGGTCGAAGCGCTCCTCCTTGGGTACGCTCCCGTCAAACTGCCCCTCCTCGACCGGCACCCACTGCTCCATCAGCTTCGCAAATTCCTCGTCGACATCGCTCTCGTAATCCTCGGCGGCCTGTCTGCCCTTCCCCTTCACGTTCACGGGGACGGGGGCGGAGGTGGTGGCGGGAGCGGGGGCGGGGAGGTGGTGGAATGCTGGATGGCGAGCTGGATGGCGGCAAGTCTGGCCCGCCTGGCGCGCTCCTTGACTTCGTCGGTGGGAGCTCGGCTCGACGCGTTGGCACGGGGTGTCGATGTATTGGCACTTTTTGACGGATTGGCACGGAGCACGGACCGACTCGCAGCGTGCACCGCGGCCCGAGGTGCGTTTGGGCTGCTGCTGGGGGTGCTGAAGCTGCTTGGGCGGAGGGCACGCACAGGGGTGATGGGGGCCGCCATCGACCCCGTTGCAACGGGGCATTGACTGGGTGGGCGCGCTGAACGAGACTGATGGGCACGCTCCACGGCGAGTGTTTCCGCCGCGGTGAGACTGACGCTGCGGGCGAAGAAGAGGGCCTTCAGGTAGCTTTCAGTGGCGATGAGCTCTGCAGCACTCTGGCGGGCGGCCACACGTCAGTATTGGTCGAGGGCGGCATCGGCGTCGCCGTAGATGACCTCTCCGCCGCGCACAGCAAAGTGCAAGTTGGCGAGCGAGAGGGACCCTGCGTCTGCGCCTTCATCATCGAGTTCAAACGGCGCGAAAGTGGATTGGGAAGAGTTCATGGCGAGGTCGGGGACGCGCTCCAGGTTCCCGGTAACTTGAGTCGGAGCGAAAGAGGTGGGTTCTGCTGGGTGGTCGTGCTCGCCCCGGTGACAGCCTTCGTGCCAGGTGTCATAAGAGTCCTCTTGGCGATCGAAGGCGATGGCCTGTTGTGCGAAGGGGCCGCAGACCGCGGCGCAGACGGTCCTGTCTTGGTGAGATCCAGTTCGCGTGATCGAGGAAATCCACTTACCACGAGGTGTAGAGGCCTGGTCCAGGAGTCGGGCAATCAGGGGCAGAGACGAGCCAGACGTTGGGGCTCTCGGTTCGTCCCACTCGGACGACGCGTGAACGGGGGGATAGCAGTAGTATTGCAGAGTAGACATCGGGGGAAGAGGAAAGGCGGCCATGTGCACCGCCACATGGTTGGAGTGCACATGACTTCAGTAAGCGGAGACATTTTCGCCGAATGTCTACTACTGTAGCGTCTCCCTTTCGCGCGGCGGTCGTGGTGGTGGGGAGACATTTACGACTTGAATAGGCGTGTCAGAAACATTTTCGCCGAATGTCTACTGTAGCGTCTACCTTTTTCACGGTGGTCGTCGTGGAGGGGGACATTTACGTGGCGCAAGAAAAGGAATTTTATTTCATGGTGCTCTTTCTACCGCTCCGACTGCTTGCTAAATTGGCCCACAGGCTGCCCTCTGTCGATGTTCACGCAAGTGAGCGGGCGTGCGCGCAGCCCACTGGTCCTCCAGCAGGAATTCGAGGTCCTGTTGATAGTCCCGCGTCTCGCGGCCGCGGATATGTTGCCCGTGCTCGCGCATCGACTGGTCATCGCGGCGGAGCCTCGCCTTAATCCGAAGGCTTGTCCTGTGTCTGGCTCAGGGGGTTAGGGCGACCCGCATGCGTGGGACTTTGACACCCACTTTTCGCGGTACGTGGCATCGTGCGTGCGCTTCTGTTGGGCCTGCTCTTCCGCAAGCAAGGGGTCCATGGTAGCCCTGGAACGGAGTCTGGAAAGAGGTATTGCAAGTCAGCGGTGAGTCATCACGAAGTTATATCCACAGAACATGGGAACACACCTGGCCATCCGCTCCCGAGCCTTCGCCTTGAGCTCCTCGCCATTCCTGGCCACAAGAGTCATTCAGGAGTAGCCCAGGGTGTTTCCCGACGCACTTAAGTCGATATTTGGTGCAAGCGAGGCAGCGCGCGGCCGAGGTGCGAGACGGTGGGCTGGCGCCTTTTTGGGGTTTTTGACCTTTTTTAGACCTGGAGAATGTTCAGGCGACTGGGGAGTGGTGAGACAGTGGGTTGGGGGTCCATACGAGTGAGTCTTGAGGTTGTGGCCAGCCATTGGGCAACTTGGTGTTGTTGTAGTAGGTGGAAAGGAACAAGTTTCACGATAAATATGGGCAAACTCAGTCCAATCTTGAGGTCGTTGGCAAGACAGTGTAACCTCCTTCAAAAATTCGGAAATTTATTTGGAGCCAGCCCAAGGAGGCAAATTAATGGTTCGCCTAATCAGAATTCGCGCACGGTGGATGTGGTTCAAAGGATTGAGGGGTTTGTGGCGAGGGCCGATGGCGTGTTCGTGATCGGCCCATGACGTGGTTCACCATGTGGCATTCTGTCTACCTAGGTGTCTACCTTAGAGGCGACAGTCTCGACAGCATCATACATATTTTCTACGATTTCGTTCGGGATATTCACGGGGGAGACATTTTAATCGACACAAAAAAGTTCATTATATTATTGCTGTTACATACTGCGAAGTTCTGACAACGTCAAAAACAAGCCCACCCCAGCTGCCCATCTTGCCCTCTTCTCCGCCTCCTCCCGAGCCCGATCCGCTTTCGACAAACTGCTGAAATAGGCCTCCTCCGACTGAAATCCATGCTCAATCCACCGAAACAGACCCCCCGCAGTGTATTGGGTGAAGGAATAACGCCGCTCGTGCAAAGATATGGGGATTTTCGAGTGGAAGATGGCCGCGCTTGGAATGAGGATCGTGGTTCCGGGCGTGAATTCGAGGATTATCTTTGCGTCCCACAGAATGAGATGGCCGCCTCGGGTGTAGTCGAAATTGCCGAGGGCAGTAATGGCGCACCAGCCAAACGCCAGGTTGCCGTGGTCCCGGTGCCCAAGAGAACAGGTCTGTGGGCCGAGGTTGAAGGTGCACGCAGACCAGATGCCGTTGAGGAAGGGACGGTGAAGGTGACGATATCGCCTATAGAACTGGCGCATTCGCGTGCAATAGTACCCAAAAAGGTTTGGGGCCCAGTTAGCAAAGACGCCTGTGAAAGGTCAGCAAGGAGAAAAGGGATTGGAGGGAAAAGAACCACACACACCAGTCGCAAAGCCGGCCAGTCGGATAAAGGCGATGTTGCTCATGAAGGAGCAAAGGATAGCAGTGTTGATTACTCCGTTGACGAGGGCCCCGGGGTGCATCTGGCCTCCACCATAGGAATCTCCCGCACTGAGGGTTGACCAATTCCCTCGGCGGTGGAATGTGCGCGCCTCGGTGATCTTGCAGCGCGCTCTCGCCTCCTCCATCGCCTCGACAGCGGGGTCGTGGACGTTGCGCATCCAGTTGGGGTCGTCTGGGTGGCCACCATGGATGCCGAAGATCCGTCCAGCAGCATCGACGATAGACCTGGCTTTTCTGCAAGAAGACGGAGGTGAGAGATATGGTGGTAGAGGATCAACGGAACTTACGGGCCCAAATATTTAACGCACTGAAAGCCGGGGAAACGGGGGTGATTTGCCAAAGAAATCCGGGAGCCTGTGAGACGGTATCCAACCCGGTTCCTCGAAGTCCGCGGCCTTCTCCTGTGCTGACTGCCCGTCATCTCGAAGGCCGACATAGCCGGTGGAAGCGACGCGATGTTTCTTCAGTGAGAACTTGCTTTTGACGGAGGAGGAATTGTTGATATGCTTGGGGATGTGGGCCCGAGGAAGAAGGGCAATGTGCTGCTCGACCTTGAGCGCCTTGCGAGCTTCCCTGCGCCTGCGCTTGGAACCCGCCTTGTCGCGGGCCGTGCGTGGTGATGGGGTGTCCGTGGACGGGGCCGTGGGAGGAGCAGGCGGCGGGCTGGCGTCGACGGTCAGCGACTGGGCCAATTCTGCAAGGTCGTCGTCCACGGTGTCTGGCTGTGCGAGGTCCTCAAATTGCTCGGCGTCGAGAGCAGAGTAGACCGCTGTGGCGATGTCAAAAGTTGGGGTCGAGATCGATGTGGCTTCCCAGGGCGAGAACGCACGTCCAGAGCGCGTCTGAGAGAGTTAGTATTTACTCCGCCATGATGGAGCTGTTGCGAACCGTGCGGAAGTTTGTATTCAACGCGTCAGACGCGTCCGCATCGAGTGGCACATTGATTTTGGGTATTTTCATTTTTCTTATGGTCCTGTGTGGATCCATGAGCGGGGAAAGCGGCAGAGATAAAAGGGGGACGAGGAGAGAGGGGTCGGTAGAGGAGACGGTCTGCGACCTCATCACTGTGCCACTATGTTCCCGGGCGTCGGGTGCCACCGTGTCATGGATCAGAGGGACGAAGACCATGTGGAGGGGGAGGGGAGAGGAGAGGGAGGTAGACACTTACCAGTACTAAAGGAATGTGGTCGGCGTCGAACCCTGTGGTGGTGGTGTGAAGAAAAGGGAGGCCATCACCCATCAGTTGGCTCGCGTCCTCGAGGCAGAATGTCTACCCCATACTTTGTCTACCCCTAATATGTCGCCCCTGCCGTCGCGACTATGTCTCCCTTCCTCGGCCCGTGTTTGATAAAGTCAGAATGTCTACCCCCTGCTTTGTCTACCCCAATATGTCACCCCTGCTGTGGCGACTATGTCTCCCTTATCCGGCACGTGTTTAATCAACAACGCGCTGCACGTGTTTGATCAAACAACGCGCTGTCAACGACCTCGACCTCTCGCACCCCTTCCGCCGTAATTTTGCTCCGTCCGCCCCCAATTTCGTATGGCCAACGCCAAGTCCAAGGCCAAGAAATGTGTTCTCGGCGTCACAGTCCGACCGCCGCAGGTTCGAGTGAGCGTGCAGAAGTACACGAACCGCAGAGGTATTCGCACAGGCAGTTCAACCGTCACCCCCAAGCACTCCACGGAAGTCCGTGCTGTGGCCGAAAGGGAGCTCAAGGACTTTTACACAGGTATACATGTTCATGAAAGCTCACCTTCACAGCTTTAAAATCTCCGCTCTTTCCCAGCGCTCCCCGCGGCGGGTCGAGCGGCGTTCAACGAACTGCGTGACAGGGCTGATCCCGTCGGCAATGACGATGGATGGGAAGACTCCAGCGACGCACTCAATGGCGACGGGATGATGGAGAGCGCCGCGGGGGGCGAACTTCGGGACACGTTGGAGCAGGCGCTGCGGGAGGGTAACACGCGGAAAAAAACGGTAAGTGGCCTGTTGTGTCTTTAATTTACTCTACCGACACGTCTCTGGGTTTAGCCGTCGCCCGGACCACCGTCACCGACGCGCCAGACTCGCCAAGCAGGTCGAGGGATTTGCCGGGCAGGCGGCAATGACGTACAGCTACATGCAGTGGCAGGTTGTCGTTCGGGGTGCGTTGGAGAAGGATGTGCCGCCCCCACCTCTGGCAGAGGTGCAGAAGAGCTACATAATCATTGTGGTCGACATTTTCCGTAGGTGCTAGCGCGACACCACACAGAACCAAATCACTAACCTTTATTTCAGGGACCTATACTGCCTGTGTTCCAATGTGTTATACCGACAAATTTACGAGCTGCAGTCTCATTCACCAGGGTTTCGTCCCCTGCGCGCCGTGGAACCCCAGCGTGGCCTTCAGCATCCGCATGCTGGAGCTCTTCCGGGTCGCCCACATCCGAACTCCCTCCCTGTCCATCCAGGGATGGATGAAGACCATCTCGGACGTCCACGGTGTCGCCTTCAAGCCGTATCGTGTGCAGCAGTTCTCCGTCACCTACGACGTCTACCTTGCCATGCTCGACACGGTGGATACGAGGGTTAAGATTGTGTTGGGTCGGGATGGACCCCACTGGCGTGAGGAGAACTGTTGCCCTGCTTGCATGTACAGGCTGGAGGGGGAGGAGAAGCTGAAATACTCCATGATGGTGACGATGGACGGGAACGACTCGTTGAAGCGGGTCTTGCGCCGGGAGCCAAAGGACTTTGATGATGACGGGAACGTCACCCTAGGATCTTCGAGTGAGATGTTCGACCCACGTGCGGCGGGCGCGGGAAAGGACTATTTCATACCGAGGGAGGAGGTTGATGGGTGGTTGAAGGATAAGATCGACGCCTGGAGGAAGGCGAAGAAGGAGAGGGAGGACAGAGAGCGGAAGGAGCGTGAGGGGAAGAACGGGAAGGGGAAGGGAAAGGTGAGTCTGGCACCGTCGAGCCATCCCTATCTCACTAGCCTTGAATACAGGCCCCGGAACCCGCACTGACGATAGACAGCGCCGACATCGCAGAGCCAGTAGCTGACAAAGATGTGGGCAATGTGGGCGCAGGTGCCGGCTGCGAAGAAAGGTGGAAGAACCTGGCCGACGACTCCTCGAAGCGAACGTGGGCGGTATACGACGAAACGGGAATTTTCCTCTGCCTTTGCCGCCACGGCTTCGTACTCATGGTGGCCGACATGGTCCGGAGCGGCGAGCTGTAAGTTCACTGCCTTTTCTACCTCTGAGATGCTATAACAGCCGGCGTCACAGATCCAAATACCCGCTGGCCATTGCGAACCGGCTAATGGAGCGCTATGAGCGGGATGTAGCCGCGGGCTTCGACGTCGGCTGTGGCTTTGCCGGCACCCTGAGCAATAGCCCCCTTGGCTGGAAGGCCCTCCTCAACCGTCTCACATTCATGGTGGGCGCGTTCCACGGTCACACCCACAACCGCCTGTGCCAGCTGCTCTTCCTCGTGAGCTATATCGAGGGGATGGGGCTCGAGGACTTGGAGGGCTGCGAGTTTTTCGTCCCCCATCTCGATAATGTCCCCTATGACCGTGAATATGTCCACCATTACCCGATATGTCTCCTTTCCCGCCAAATACGGTCCCCCTACGACAAAACCATCTCGATAATGTCTCTGTTTCGCCCATGACCGTGGATATGTCCACCATTACCTGGTCCCCCTACGACAAAGGCTGAAGCTCGATGTGGCAAACGGGGAAGATGTGGCAAACGGGGAAGGGTCGAAGGCTTCTGTGGTGACCAAGCGACATGCACGGGAGAACTATGAGAGGGCCTTGGCAGAGGTCCAGGAGTCCGAGGTCAAGATGGGGGTGGAGAAAACATGGCAGCCTACAGGTCTGGAGTGGGCTGAAGCAGCCCATCTCTACAGCACAAAACGATACCGGCTGGCACTCCTAAAGCTCGAACGACTGGTGATCCAAAGAATGTTCGAACTCACGAAGATGAACCTCTCGGGAACAGGTACGACATTCTATCAGCTATTGCCAGTGCTCTAGTAACATGAAACAGGTTAAAAACTTCGAAAGCACATTGCAAAGGCACTCCAGGTCCGATCTAATGGGATCAGAAATGCCCTCAAGACCTACAACGCTGCCGCTAAGTCAATTGAGCCCCCTGGAAGACAACTGAGTTGGGCTGAGGTTGTGGAGTATGCCTTCCTCGCGGACTTCAACCTACTCCGGGACCCAGCAAAGCTTGGAGAGGTTCGGCCCTGGGCAACACCAGCTTCCCGTCTCATCCTCGACAAGTATTTCAAAATCGAGCGAGCCCGGGAGGAGATCAAGCGATGTGACATCGAAATTCGTGGGTGATCACAAGCATCCGCGATGAGGCGGCCTTCCTCTTAGCCAAGGAGGACCAGCTCTGGGATCGACAGCCTGCTCTTGCGTGGGCCGTTTGGCGGTATCGGTACCAGCGGCAACGATATGATGACACACACCTCAAAAGGTTTGAGAAGCTTGCGAAGAAAGCTGGGCATCGATTCACTGGAACCCTTGAGCCTGGTGTTCGTCCAGGGGCTTCGGAAGGGCTCGCAGAGGCAAGGGAGACGAACCCGATGGAGGGGTTGCAGTCAAGGAATGAAGGGGAAGATGAGGCAGTGGCTCGTTCATTGGCATTGCAGATGGAGGCCAGCACGGACAAGGATGAAGAGAAGGACATTGATGATGATGAGGGCGATCGTGTGGAAGAGGAACGGGTCTCTGAGTACCTTCACACCATTTTTGTTGTCACCTCGGAAGAATGATACAAGTTCGTACTTGATCTCATGTCCATTTTTGCATTATGTCCCCCACTATGTAATCCATGTCTACCTTTTTATGCGTGGAACACATGAAGTCTGAACTGTCTACCTTATGGCGACGGCCGGGTAGCCTGTCTACTTTAGTGTGCTGTAGGTCTCCCATAGGGGAAATATGTCCCCCCACAGCGGTTAGCTACCCCATAGTGTCTCCTCCACCCCCGAAATCACCCATTTAGTCCCCCATAAGCACAGCATGTCCCCTCTACAGCGGTTAGCTACCCCATAGTGTCTCCTCCACCCCCGAGATCACCCATTTAGTCTCTCATGGGAGAAGTATGTCCCCCCCCACGGCGGTTAGCTACTGCTGGTGTCTCCGATACTCCAAATAGCTACCCCAATGGTAGACTTAGAGCCTCCTTGGCCCTCATTGTCTTCTCCCTGTCTACCCTTGTCTACCCTGTCTACCCGCCGTAATCCACGGTGGCTTTTTGGCCCTAGGGTATCTAACTTAGACCTATCTTAGGGGGGACAAAACAGGTCTAACTTAGATACTTTTACGGTATTAGCAGGTGATCAGGTGGCTGATTCCCTTTATATGTACCAGATCAATGTTTGTCAATCACTCGGTGATTCAACATAGTTGAATCGCATAAAGAGAACAAACGCGCCGATGCAAGATTCCCGGAATCCAGGTAAGGACTCGACGTTCATCCGCAAAGCTCCATTTTTCATGATGTCACTTATATTTTTCCGGCGTTGGCAGTACATCGGATTCACCAGTGTGATCATCACGGACAAATTGGGAAATGCCGCCGCTAGTCAACCTGCCAGTAGATCCCGAGCGGATCAAACAACATAGGCGAGGTCGCTAATGGGTGCTTTCCTGGAGCAGAGCTCAACATCAGAAGAGGAAGATATGAAAACTTGTTGCCGGTCCATCAAACCCAGCGTGTTTTTGGACAAGAGCAGTGTTCTGTTTTACTCGCTCCTGGAAAATTTGAGGGCAGCCTTACAGCTAATTTAACACACTTTGTCTCCTCAGACTTTCTTGCTGAGCACAGGTTCAACTGAAATGGGGAGGGGACGCGTTCAGTCACCAAATGTCACAAATCATATTCAATCCCCGCTGATTGAAAGGAGAGAGAGTTCTTGTGGCCTTACACTGGCTCTGAACCGCCATTCATAATTACCTTTACAAAGATCATGTTTTTATCAACAGAACCGTGTTTAACGGACACTGCGGATTCATACAACGCACTGGTTGGAAGATTCAAGTTTTTCGGTAGAATTTTTGGTGAAAAATGTTGTTTGTTTTTCAAACATTTTTCACTGAAAAAGTAGCTGAAAAACTTAAAATATTTTCACCATTTCTTGAGCCTAAGGTGAAAAATTTGAAAGAAAGTTTGAAAGTGGTGAAAAGAGTTTAAATTTTTCACCACTATTTTCAGTGAAAAATGTCTGAAAAACAAACAACATTTTCCACTGAAAATTCTACTGAAAAACTTGAATTTCCCAACCAGTGAGGGCGGAATGCGTACACCTAGGAAGTCAACGCAGGTACGAAAAGTAATTCCTCTTTTTAAACTTTGATTACACTGGCAATTATGTAGTAGATTACAGATAGTGGGCTTTGCCGCGGCAGCGGGCCTACTGGTGTTTATATTACAGCTCTTTGTGTATGTAATGACACCAGCTAAATTTAGAAAGAAAGAAGAACTTTTGATCTGATGTTTTGTCTTGCTCGTTTCTCATTCAAAACGGAACGGATTCGGGTGGTTGTTGGCGTGTTGGAAAGCCGCGAAGCTAAGCATTCGATTGATACCTTTTAAAAGTCCGAATTCGCTGGAACAGTTGGTCCCAAACTTCGCGAGCTGGCAGGACGCGGAAAACGACGCTAACCAGGCGTTGAAGCTGTCTCGGAACGACGCCAAAGCGGAGCAAAAGGCGCTGTTTAGACGCGCTCGGGCCTTGCCGTTTCAACCACAACTTGTGAGTCCAATAGCTCCATGGTTCTTGATCCGATTCACTTAATTCCAACGGTTTTACTAAATTTTGCTAGTGTCATTAAGTACATCCGCAAAGAGCTGTAATTAGCACAGATCCCATACGCCGTTGGATAATTTTGTCGATAGATGTGTCCCCTCGCATCAGACCGTAGAATGATCTGAACTGTTAACCCAGGTATGTCCTTTCTTTTGCGGATTCGGGCTGGATGCGCTTAAGTTCCCCGCGGCGCTGGGAAACGGAGTGTGTCGTTTTCGAGTACCAAGGAGAAGCATGCACAGCTGGATTTCAACACCTGTCAGCGACGGCGGGCTTAATTCAGCCAGCAGAGCTTCGGACTTCAATACGAGGCATGCTTTCGTACATTGGTGAGTGATAAACTCCGAGCGTAAAACATCAGCGCTCTTCCTCGTTTCACCAGACAGTCTTGAAGACAAGCCATTATGGCGAGCAGTCATCTTTCTCAAAGCAAGAACATCAATTTGATGTTCGACTAGGAGAAAATGAACGACCACAACTTTATCTTCCGAAGCCAGACGAACAAAAGGATCATGTTCGTTCAACATCAAGTCTGAAGACTGAATTTGCAAATATTCCAGTTGTGTGGGCTCGTCTTTTTATGTTGAGGATTTGAGAGCTTCTGGGGATAGATTCCACAAGGCTGGGCACAAAGCCAATGTTAAATAATTTGAAGTTGATTTGGACCAATTGACAAGACTATTATAAAGCGGGGTAAGATGTCACTGGACAGAATGTGTATAAAGATTCCACCCATTTGTTTGACATTATGAGGATCATGCATTGCGCAAGTCATATTTTAGGACAGACGGCAGAGCGGCGGCACGAAAATTGATGGCCGAGGTGATTTGGCACTCGTGAGGCTTCTTCTTGAATTCCATTCGCTGGCCTATGTCTTTTTGGGGCTGCAGCTCCGAAAGGAACTGGGACATGAAATCAATCAATTCCTAAAGGGAGACTTGTGATTCAAGCTCATCAAAATTACTGTACAAGCGACACCGGTTGCACGGATTGCTCGGAGACGCCGATTTTGTTCGGCGCCGTTTCAATATTCATCTCTGAATCTCTCTCTCTTTTCCCCTTTCTTTCCGCTCTGTTCCCCTTTCTTTCCGCTCTTTTCCCCTTTCTTTCCTCTCTTTTCCCCTTTTTTTCCTCTCTTTTCTCCTCTTTCAAAGTTGAATAACTTGAACTCTCAATTGACATAGTACATGCACTGCGTTAAGCCGCCGGGTCGGCACGGGTTGCCGACGTCGGACGGCGTGTGACGACCTGTGCCGATCATGGGAAACCCAGTCTACCGACACCAGGTCGGCACACGTCGTCACACATCGTCAGATGTCCTACCCTGTGCCGACGGAGCCGCTTAACGCAGTGATGGACCGATTTTCTTTGGCTTGCGCCCCGAAGTGTAAGGGACCTATCAAGCATCTGCCATTAATTTCGGCATCGCCTTGTGGCGTAACTTCGACATGGACAGCCCGCATGCACAGTACCTCGCCACGTGGGCGGTAGCTGCTAATACAGCTTGCTTTAGCCTTGCACCACTCTACTCGCTCGTCGCAAAGCATCCCATGGAGGCCATTGGACTTGCAGCCAGTATTATTGCCCTCTTGGAACTGGGGAAAAATCTCCGTAAGGTCGCAGTGACATTAGTGGGTAGGGTGCGTCTTTTCAAGCACACTTTCAAGTTCTTTCGCATCCTGATTTTGCGGCCTGGTTCTTACCAGCTCCCAGGCACAGATAATATTACCTCCGCGATCATCTGCGATCTCCAGGCTATCCAGGACTGTCTTGGAACGAATGCTGCGGAGATCACCAGGGAGAACGGGAAGGAACTACGTGATGCCTGCTCTGAACTGGAATTGTAAGCCCACCCCGCGCGTTTATGATTTCACTCCCGTGTAGTAACTTGTCATCAGGGCGCTTGCGAGCTGCTTGAAAAAATGCTTGGCATCGCACACCGGAGTCGATAATAAAAAGAAGCGTTTCAGGGCTCTCTTACGCGGCCAAACAACAGCCGACGTGCTGCAAAATCTACAACATATTGAGAGCGCCGTTATTGACCTCAGACGACGGTTTTCTGTATGTCACTATCTTCTTTCTCAACCCTCAAATACTCACTGGCACGCCACAACGTTTAAGATGAAAGGTCTCATGCGCATCGAACTTGCTATCACACAGGCTAGCGCGTTAAACGAGCAATTCCGCACAGAAGTGAATCAACGACTGGATTTCATAGAAGAGCATCTGACACAGCGCATATCCAAGGCAGAGGCAGACCCAGATTATGCGGACTCTCTTGTTGGCATCACTCGAATGTCGGGGACTACGATGCAGTCATCGTTGGAGCGAGCCTCTAAAGTGCGTTAACCTTACTTCTTATTCAGCTGATTTAACAATCATCTCTTGTCAGGACCTACAAAAATCATCGTCTGTGATAGAGGCCCAGTACCTGCGGGTGAAGATCCAGACACTCCAGGACGCACTGAGACAACATTCACCAGCGCCAACTAGTACGGACGAAATCGACATGGGCAACCTGTGCGGTACTACCCATCAGTATGCGGTCAACGATCCTGTAGACCAGATCGAGGACGTCATCTCGCAGTCGATAGCACTTCTTCGTGCTCTGCGCTCCCCGGATAAGGCGCAGATCCCCTTCCACAGAACTGTTGCCGGTCTCGAGGATCTCTGCAAGCAAATGCTCGACCTTGGGATGTACGAAGATGCACGACAAACATATGTCCAGATTGTCCGGATGTACCGCACCTCCATTCAGGACGATGCGCCACCATCAGAGACCGATGCACAGCTCGCACGCGCAATCATTGGTCTTTGTGCTGCTCTAAGTCGTCTGGGGCACGCCAAAGACGCTTTGGAGCACATCGAGGAGGCTGTGGCCATCTTTCGATATTTATCAGAGCACAACACCACATACAAGGCTGGGCTCAGTGTCGCTCTGAATAACATGGCGAATTATAGCCGTGACGCCGACGCGATCTTTCCTGCGTTGGGTATAATAAATGAAGCAATTGCACTTCGCGAGGAACTGGCATTATGTACGCCAGAGCTTTACAAGCCGGATCTCGCGGCATCGTTACTCAACGCATCCACCTGCCACGCCAAAGTACCCTACCTGCATCACCAGGCGCTTCAGTTGGCCGAACGCGCCGTCCACATCGCGCGCGAGCTGACACGCGATAATCCGGGACTGTTCTCGCCTCATCTTGGTGCGGCACTGCACAACCGTGCGAATCGACGTCTCGCGCTGTGGAAGAACATTCTTGCGTACGATGACATAAAGGAGGCGGTCGAGATGCGTCGGATGCTCGCGGCTGCCCGTCCGGACGTTTATGGAGGAGGCCTCATTCGGTCGTTGACAGTAGCCAAGACCTTGGCCAGGCAATGTCAGGATGTGAGCGCAGAGATGGTGTTCCAGGACGAGCTCCAGCGTTTGTGCAAGCACAGTCCGGATTACAACGATATTCCGATCAACCCCGCACCACAAATATCATCGCCTCCCCATATCGGCCAGCGGTATAGAGCTAGAATTCAGTATCAGGGCAGTGGAACCATCGCGACACCTTACATGTTGGCAACCGCCAATACCTGTATCGATCAGATCATATCTCCTGGAAATTTTGCAGTGAGACGCTATGTATCTAAACAGGGGACACGAAATATGGCTTGGCCGGCTTCAAGTTCAGAGCAGAAAACAAGCATATCACCAAAACTGAACGGCGAGGCGCAGGGGCAGACGGCCGGTGGGAGCATGATTTTGTTCTATGGTGTGTTTTATTTCGTTCTTCAAGTTGGTGCAGCAACTGACTAGGGGGTATATTTATTCATTTACCTATCTAGTCAGAGCACTATACGACTACGAGGCAACAATGGACGACGAATTTGACTTCCAAGCGGGCGATATCATTGCGGTGACTGCGAGGCCCGATGATGGGTGGTGGAGTGGTGAGTTGAGGGACAAAAAGCGCAGGGTTTCAGGGAAACATATTTTTCCAAGTAACTTCACCAGAGGTTGCTGTTTTTCTATATAAAGCCTCTGATTAGAGGTATTACTTTGATATATAAAACCCTCTGATTAGAGGGACCGCTTGTAGAGTATGGCGTTCAAAGTGCACATTTAATAAAAATCTCTCTTTTTGAACTTTTTTGAACTTTTTTGAACTTTTATCTCTCTTTTGCCTCAAAATTTGCATATCTCTCTCTCTTTTGGTGCTGCTAAGTATGGCGGTCACTTTGTACATTTATTATTCGGGACTTTTTTTTCTACTTTTCGGTCTTTTCTCCGTGGTTTCCAGCTTTCCTTACTTTTTTTTTTGGTGTGTCCATCCTGCTGTTCTTTTGTTTCCATTCACACACATTACTATTGTTTCCCAACCCCAAAATCACAACTTTATGAGCAAGCCACGGGCAGGAGGATGGTCTTGAACTCTGCCCCTATATTGGGGTTAATCACTGTTGATGGCCGGAGTTGATCGGGGACCGCAGCGGCCGGTTGTAACCTCCTGAACCACCGCAAGCATGTCACTACTGTTGGCATTGTAGTGGGTGTTATCACACAGTCAATCCTGAAGGTGGTTTGGAACTGAAACTTGAGAGTGAAACTGCACTTGGTTGAAGTTGGTGTACCCTGCCGATCAAAGCCATCAAGGCCGGCTCGTCGGCCTGCATCGCCATCACGTCAAATATAACTGGAACCCTCATTTAGGTAAAAAAAGTTGAACACAACAAGGAAGAAACCTCAGTTCAACCTGGAAAAAAAAAATCCAGGATCCAAAAAAAAAACATTGAAAAAAAAAAGTACAAAAACACGAAAACATGGAAAAAAGTCTGAAAAGTGGAAAAAAAGTCCAGAATAATAAATGTACAAGGTGACCGCCATAGCTAAGTGGAGGAGGAGGAGGAGGTAGTATTACTGCAGAGGTCCCAATGAGGAACAAGCAGGGGAGGGAGAGAGGTGAAATTTCACACTTTTCCCCTCTCCCTACTTCGGGCATGTTTCATATCACTCTCTACGATCGGTATCAGTAATCTCTCTCTCTCCCGACACAAAATTTTTATCTCTCTCTTTTGGTGAAAAAAAAATCTCTCTCTCTCTCTTGCATGTTGAGATTATCTATCCCTCAATGCTTTCCCACTTTCTCTCTCCCTCTTACGTCTTGTACACGCAGTGTCACAATCACGTGCAGAGTGACACGGATCGCCATCCGGTGGCTGGGTTGTCCTAGCGGGGCACCCAGCCACCCCCCTGAGTGTTGTCTGCCACACGGTCTAGAGCTGCCGCCTGTTGCCGTGACGGGCACGGCCGTCGTTTCACGGCCCGCTGGCTCACACTTCGAGCTCCGACGATATGGTACGCTCAACGGGTGCTAACAACTGTACCAGGTTGAAATTTCCTTGGAAGCAAACAATTTTTGTGAGTCTTCCCAAAGCGGCACGATAGTTCGGCAGAGAGTTCAGCCAAAGTTCAGCACACTCTCCAGTGGGTTAAGCAGTCCTGAAATGAGTGGAGATGGGTGGTACATGGTCAAAAGTGAGCCAGTAACTACGAAGAACGGTATTCTCACCCAAACTATTGTGACACACCTGTATGCCGTCGACTTGCCGAGATCGCTGACGGTACCGGCACGGCACGGCACTCGTTCGATGGGTGCCGTCGAAGTGTTGCACTGACAACGGTGGCAGAATCACCCCCATAAGTGTGACTGTGACACTGCGTGTACCAGACGCAAGAGGGAGAGATATAAGATTACGCCTGTCTGAAGCTTTTTAAGCTCCGATAATGGCATCAAAATTTTACCTGCAGCATCTCTGATCACACACACGGAGAAATCCGGCTTGGCTATGCCGAGCATAGCCGTCGAATTCCGCCTCGGCACTACTCGACAGCTTTATTTTTCGGAACTTCACAGCCTTTACAGCTCCTGGCCTTCTTTTGATCTTGAACTGAAGTGGTGGGGCGCGGAGTGCCCCGCCACGCTCTTACTCTTTATAAGAGTAAGCCTGCCTGAAGCTTTTTAAAGTTCGCTGATGGCACCACTATTTCTCCCGCGGCATCTCTGTTCACACAGGCGGCGGCAAAGCCCGGCTTCGATGTGCTAAGCCTGCCCGGAACTGATCTCCCCTCGGCACTCAACAGCTTTATTTTCAGACTTTAACAGCTTTACAGCTCTTATGCTTCTTTTGATCCTGAACCGAAGTGGTGGGGCGCGAAGCGCCCCGCCACACTCTTGTAATGGATGGATTTTCGCTCTACCGGTTCGTTCCGGTTTTTGTCAGTCAAGTACGGCGCGAAAATGGGAATTCTTCGGAGACTGTTTGTGCATGTTGTATACCCGACTATGGACGCGTCAGCCGCACCACATCATGGGCCAATGACCACGATGTCTTACAAACCAGATTGCGCCATCTCGACACACTTCCGCATAAATAGCGACCTCGACTTCCTTGGCTCACGCTAGCATGACGACCCCCGCTCCTACGATCGGATCCTGGAATCACACTCCTCACAGCAGCAACTCCCAATGGCTACAAGGCATCCATCGCGCTCGAGGAGCTCAAAGCGATTGGCGCGATCCCCTCGTTCGTTCCTTCTCCGTGCCGTCCGCCTGAGAGCCGCAACTAACCACGCGTCTCCGCCAGCTATTCGGTTGTGCCCATTTCATTCCAGAAGAACGAACAAAAGTCAGACTGGTTCTTGAAGGTGCGATGCGTCGTCAAAGGATGGGTTGTCGCTGAGTTGCCGCCGCGCTGCAGATCAACCCAAATGGTGATTGAGAACGATGGTGGGAGCGGAGCGCTCATTCTGTTATGCGTTTAGGAAGGATCCCTGCACTTGTGGATGCCATCGAGGGACAAGCGCCGGTCAACGTCTGGGAGGTGCGCGAGCTCCTTTGTGGGAATGACTCCGTGCTCACAACTTGACATATCTTTGCTGTATGTAGAGCGCCAGCATCTTGTTGTACCTCGCCAGGGTTTACGATACCAACCACGTCTTCCATTTCTCGGACCCGGCAGAGGAACAAGAGTTGTTGAACTGGATCTTCTTTGTGTGTGTCCTGTCCCTTCTCTTCATTTAACCAACCAACCGACATTCATCCATCCCTCCCACAGCCAAGGTGGAGTTGGACCCATGCAGGGGCAAGCAAACCACTTTTGTACGACACTCTTTAACTGGCTCCTTTACTACTGTATCTTCCACAGCTGATACGAGTTCTTTTTTCTTCATCCAGTCCGCTACGCTCCGGAGAAAATTCCCTACGCCATCAAGAGGTACCAGGATGAGACGCATCGTCTTTACAGCGTCTATGAGACTCGTCTCGCCGACCGAGAGTACCTAGTCGGTCCCGGCAAGGGCAAGTACACGATCGCGGATATCTGCACTTACGGTGGGCTTGACGTCTGACTTGGTTGGTGAACCCTCTTCATGAGGCTGACAGGCTTGGCACAGGATGGATCAGCTCCTACGCCTGGGCCGGACTTTCGTTAGACTCCTTCCCCAACTTGAAGGCCTGGGTGGAACGAATCTCGGCGCGCCCGGCCGTCGTGCTCGGCCGTTCGGTACCCAAATCGAACTACGTCAAGCCTGAAGACGCAGAGAGGGCGGCCAAAGAAGCGAGCGATTGGGTGGGGGTTCTTTGGTTTCTTGCTTTTGTTTGATTGCTGAATTCACTTTGGCGTTAGATCCTGAAAGGGATGGGACACAAGATTTAAATAACCTGCTTGTCGAAAGCTTGTCGGTAAAATCATGAAGTAGAGGGGATAAACACACATTTTGAGGCAAAAGAGGGATAAAAGTTGGAAAAAGTTGAGAGGTATTGACATTTATTACAGCTCTTTGCGGAAGTAATGACACCTCGATCAATTTATAAATAAGAACAAACTTTTTGACTTCCTACTTTCTACCGCTCATTTCTCACTCAATTCTTGGCCAAATCGGATGATTCGAGGTGCGTTCGACGTCTTTTCGATGGCGCTATCCATCTGGCTAGGTCACATTGTCTGATTGTCACCTTTATTTTTAGCCAAATTCGGCCACCCACCTCTTGATTGCTTAGTGCCTTTCTCCCTCAATTCCTGGCCAAATCTCTCGAAACTACATGTGTTCGATGGTGCCTTTTCACTAGCAACTATTCCGGGCCCTTCAGCGTTCCAGCTGCCACATTTATTCTCATGGACTCCGGCAGCCTCTTGATCTTGGCGGGCTCACTACTCGCTCAATTTTGGCTCAATTCAACCCGGAGTAGTCGTGGTTGAAACACGTTGAGTACAGCTATATGCACATGCACGCTATCAAATGGTCTTTCCCGTCACCGCCTACCTTCCATCATTTGAATTCACAGTACAGTCTGTTCCTCGCGGCACTCTTCTCCACCTATGGCTACCAAAACAAACTTGTCTGGTCCCGTCGCACCGATTCAGCGGCGCTGCACTGCAGGGCACTCGTCCTCGGTCACGGGGTGCCCTTCCCTCCCTTTTCTCGACGTCGAGGCACGTGGGAAATGTCAGTTCCAATTTGCAAGTGCATCTTTTTTCTCTCTCTTGTCTCAACCCCATCTCCCTCTCTTCCCTTGTCCCCCCTTCCCCAGGTCATCTCACTCCACACCCGCTGCCCAGTAGGCAGTGTCTCCTCGTGCAGATGCATCTACCTACTGTACTTGGTGCGGGTACCCTCCACACACCCCCGTTCACCTTCCGCGGATGAGTAAGCTACACCGCGCGGTTCTGCGGAATTCGCATTTGCCGTGCGCGTGGCCAGGTGGGAGTTGCACGCGGGTCGAAACTGTGCATACTACGCGGACACAAGCTGCACCTGCACCTGTCTACGCCCCGCATTCACCTCCTCACACCTCTCTCTCACTCCGTCGTTGTTTTCATAGTCACACGGTGCCGCGCCGCCTTGTACATCTATACACTGTGAATAAAATTAACTTTGCATCTCGGATTACTCGTCAGTACAGTAAAAAAAGGAGGGCTTGAGTAGCACCTCGCCCCACTGCGTGGACTTGAGTGGGCGGGGGAAATCGGTAGGCACTGGCAAATAAACCATGTCTGACACATAAGAAAGGGAAGAGACCCGAGCCCAATCCGAGCCTCGTTGTGTTCAGTTTCAGATTGTAAAGGAAAACATTCCATGTTGTGGTACCAACAGAACTATATCCACCACTGAATTCTTGGGCCTCTTCATATATATCAATCAAGATGGTCAGCAAAAGGCGGGACCCGCAGAAATTGCAGTTCAGCAAGAACAGGGTCACGTCGACCGAATTCAATACCAGCTCCAGTAAACGAACGAATATCAAGCTGGTCGGAGATGTACCCAGGGTGAAGGGTATGTGAATGCACTTTGAATGAGGGAAAACGCGCGAGATTTGAGTTTACAAGAGCGAAAGAGAACTGTGCGAGCTTTTGTTGGCGCGCGGAACTGGTGTCGGAAAGTGCGGAGATTTGAGCAGCCTGACGTGGACAGTTGGGTAGAGGCACTCAGTGTGACTCGAACGCGCCTCCTTTTAGCCGAATCGGACCTGAATTGACCTCGGGAAGAAGATTTCAAGAGAGCGAGCTAAGCGAGGCTGAGCCGAATTTGGCCGGAAAATAGACCTCAGAATTGAGCGGGATGATGGTGCAGGGCTGATAGCGCCATCGAAAAGACGTCGAACGCACCTCGAATCATCCGATTTGGCCAAGAATTGAGTGAGAAATGAGCGGTAGAAAGTGGGAAGTCAAAAAGTTTGTTCTTATTTATAAATTGATCGAGGTGTCATTACTTCCGCAAAGAGCTGTAAATGTGCACTTTGAACGCCATAAGAGAGGGTCGCTGGGTGAACAATGACGAATGCAGGAATACCGAAGAGAAACAAGACCCACCACAGGACGCGCATACCGTGTGATGAACGATGTGTGTGCCAGTGCGAGTTCCAGAGGGCATCGAGCGCCGACTCTTCCAGTGACAGAGGGGCCGCCGCGTCGACGAGGTCAAAGCGGCGGACAAGAGTTGCGGGATGTTGCGCGAGTGGTAAACCTGTTGCGTGCTGGGTGCTGAGAATGACAAGGGGGTACCGGCATTCAAACCGGCGACTAAGGGCCGGTTAGTTAGTCCGGCCGCTAGGCCGGAAAAAAAAGTTTTCAACCACCATTTTTTGGACGAGAACTGCAGTTTGAGCAATGCTCGGGAGGTCAATTTAGGTTTCTAAGTGTTGTATACCTTGAAGCTGAGATATTTACCCATCTGCACGTGTTGCTTGAGTTGAAGTCCATATATGGTAATTGAAATAGATGTTTCAGAAAGGCCACAAATTGTCTTTGAAGGTTGCTTTTGGATGTCTAACCCTCCAATTGGTGTCCCGCACCGAAAAAAGCTGAATATGGATGGTCCATATCAATTTTATAACTTACCGGCAACTTAAACACGTAATTCATTACTATATATGGTGCGTGGGAACGTTACGTTAGTCAGTTAGTCCAGTGGTCGAGTCGGAAAAAAGAAAAACGGCCCTATATCTTTTTTTTGAATGCCGGTACCCCCCTTGGAGAATGATGGATGTCGAATAATGCGGGGTGCACCGATTAAGTGGCGTACGACCTCATATTATGAGGCCTGCCTGAGGGAGCCCATATGCATAATGCATATGGGATGGTTGGCCCGGAGAATCGGCTAGCTGCCCACTGCGCAAAAAATAATGGTTTAAACCGTTTGAAAACAGTTTGCAAACTATTTGTTCAGGCCACCAAATCAAATGGAAATGAAAACGGTTATAACCGTTTGAAACAGTTTTAAGACGGAAATGGTTGGAGCCTTATTAATGCATTGCTATATTCCGAATCATACCTTTCTATATTTCGTTTTCTAGGCTGAAAACTGGGTCTTCTAGGACAGTTTCCGACCCCATGAAGATGTCTACGCCCGAGGCATCCAGTTACAGTGCTTCAGCAGAAATTCCGTGGAGGAAGGACGAAAAGACCACTGAGGAGGGTAATGAAATCGACGACAACATGGTTTTTGGCTCTAAAAAACGAGGTTCTGGTCCGTTTTTAATAAATCTGAGTAGGCCAATCTAATTCTGGGACTCGGGAAGGATGTCTCACCAATTTTCAGCCCCACCCCTTCAGTATTGGTTACGATTCGGTTATAAAAAGTTGTCTGTTTGGAAATTCCCGAAAGTTACCGCATAATTGCTGGTATTTCAGAAAAATACTCAACTCAACTTGAGCTTTGGACATTATCTGGATACCCTGGATCTGGGCTTCCAGAATCTATGACTTTCATATTTTTACCTTGCAAACTCAGGGTGGAATACATTTCTTACGTCACCCACCTGGCCTCAGTCGGCATCAAACCGCCGATTAAAGCCGACGCATCAACGCCCTCATCATCGCAGTCTTTTCTCTTCTGACCCCCACGACGAGTACGCCTCATGTGTCGACCCCACCTCAGCGCTAACGGCACCCACCCACCCCACCTTTGCGCTGCCCCAGCACCTCAGCGCGGCCTTAGCAGCCCAGCCCAGCCGCCTCACCTCCTTCCTAATTCGGGCACCCAGCTCTCCTCAGCGACCTCAGCCGCCCTTCAATGGACCCACCCCGACCCTACCTCGGCACCTCAGTGCTGCCGCAGTGCCCCAGCCTGACCCCACCCGCCGCTGCTGACACCCACCTCGCGCGATCACGTAACCACCCCGCCCTTTGATGCACCCCACCCGCCCTTTTGTCGTTCCTGCCCACCTCCCCACCCACGCCCCCACGCCCTCCCCTTCCGCCTCCAGACAGCGCCGCGTCGACGACTCGATGGAAAGGGTGATTGAAGGACATGGAATATGCGGTGCGTTTACCTCCGTCGCATTGCCTGCTCACTCACACCCCTTCCTTCCTCTTCACACCACCTCCCCCCCTCCCCCTTCTCCTCCCCTACGCTTTCCCGTCCATATCCCCGTCGACGACGCGCTGCGTCATCCGGCCGCGGCGACGATATTGAATTCCGCGTGGACTTCAATATCGTCCCCCCAACTTCCCCCCTCCGCGCGCTGCTGCCGCAGTCGAGTACGGTCCGTAGCGCGTCATTCGACGCGTTATCGCCTGCTCGTCTCAAATGCACGGCGCGCGTTCTCGGGCGGTTCCCCACTCTCCACCATATCTCGCGCATGCTACCCTTCCTTCCTTGCGCTAGTCCAATATGCTCCCCTACTTCCACCACCTTCCTCTCTCGTTATTCCCCCCACTGCCGCGCACAGCGACGTACCACCCTAGCTCCCGCCTCGCGCATGCCGGACACTAACTGTCCTGACGCTGACCGCTGTCTGGGAAGCAACGGCTCGCGCCGCTCGTATTCTCCACCCCGCCGTAGGCCTTTTCTCGTTTCCCTTTTGCGGATACTGATTTCCTTCTAGGACAATGCAGACGCGGTTGCCCGAGATTGAGACGACGCCACCAACGGTCGCGGGTACGCCCGTAGTGCATGACGCGGCGGTAGATGAGCCTAAGTTGTTTGCGCAGATGTGGGAACAGTGAGATTTCTCATCACAAATTACACTCGTATTTTCTGACGCCGAGCCTGGGTGCTTGCAGACCCTCCATGGATCACTTGCGCTTGCTCGAGTCATCCACTCCCACTCCCGTCCTAAGCCGGGCGTATAATCGTTATCGCGCTCCGCGGAAATGTCCGCCAGTACCAGCACTAGTGAGTGTTCTCTGCACCAGGAGCCTGCGTCGCACGTCCGCGCGTCCGGATCTGCACGCAGCAGCGACGTCGCCGTGTGCGCGAGCAACACGCGTAGTTGGCGGCGGAGAGGGGGCGGAGGCCGTTGAGACGGGCGTTCCTACCGATTTGAGGAGGCGCGGGTGCAAGAGAGCCACCTATGTACCCTACATTTCCCTCTTACATGTACCCTTGACTGATTTTAACCTTGGATAGAGATACGCATATACATTCCCTTCAATTTTATGTCACCAATTGTCTGCGCATAATCTTCAGTGAGTGAGAACGACTATTTGAATGAATCCAAGTCTAAGAGAAAAACAATCAGCGCAGAATTCAAGGCGAACGTCTGCCGTCTCCCTTCTCTGTGAATGTCTCTTATCCGCGAGCGCCCTTCCAATTCAAGTCGGTCTCCAGTGAGGTCACTACCTAGTACTGATCGTGATTTTATTGATGGCTCTTGCGGGCGCCTCCAGAAAAATCCTGAACCATCGGTGGAAATGGGGGGCTAACCTAGATCGACTCCTAAGTCCTAACCCATGCGCATCACGAAGTAAGTAATGCATTTTTTCTTCGCACCGCACTGCGGCACTAACCTTGGGAGTCCCACATATATCTGCCAATATTAATCTTCAACGTACTCGGGTGTGTTCTATTGTATATCGTACTTCCTATCTACCCTCCTCCAGGTCTCGAGCAAGTCCTTCAAGCGGGTTTCCTCCGAACCAACAGCCTTCAACGCCGTTTGGCCCACTTCGCGCCGTTCACTTTCCGCGGGGACTGTCGTCAATTTGATCCCCAAATTTTCTCAGGTTGGTTCCATTACATGTCCTTATTCTTTACAATAATGCTGACCTTCTCTTATATATTGCGCAAGTCCCTCAATCCACTTCAACTCACCATAATTTCGGCTTCCCCTTTAACCTCAAATTTTGTACTCGGACTTCGGCACGTTCCCTCCTCCTAAATATAGTTGGCCAAAGCAACCTTTCTGGCGGAGAATATCGTCAATTCGCCTCGTTTTGAGTCCTCTTTTCCTCGTGTTTTTTTTCTCCTTGTATCCTCGAGTTCAATCCGACCAACAACAATCTCAGTGATGCTCCGACCAAAATTGTCACTTGTGCTGATCGCCCACACGGGGCTCCTCCGTATCTACGACCTCGATTGAGTTTCAAGTCCGTGGTGACTTTCAAACGAATCAAAAGTCTTGTTTAGTTCTGGTCTTCAGTGGTGTGCGTGATTTGCCATCCTTGTCATTTGCAATGATACTGACCTTCCTTCAGCTCTCGATCAAGTCCTTCAAACCACTCTACTCCGGTCCGATTGCCTTGCACGCCATTTGGCCGACCGCGCCGTCCACTTTCCGCGGAGACTATTGCTGATCTGACCTAACGTGTAGATTTTGCTTAGGTGCATTTTATTCTATTTTATTTGCCATTTCCAATGATACTGAGCTTTTAGATCTCTGGTAAGTTTTTCAATCCACTGCAATCGACTCAAGTTCGGCTTCAACGTCAAAGGATCGATCCTTCACTCCTAGACTACCTTCATGATCCCAATAACTGTGTGCAGGACGAAACTATCTTTCCGGCGGAGACTATCGTTGGCTTGCCTCGATTTTGGTAAAGTGTGTGTTCTTTCCCTTGTATCCTTGACAAACCCTGATACTAGCAACCTTCCCAGACCGTCAATCCGGCCACCAATCTCAACGATACTCCGACCCACGATTGTCAGCCGGGCCGATGGCCCACAGAGCGCCTACACGTTTACCAACTTCGATTGACCAAGTACGCTGTGGCCTGGGCACGAATCAAAACCGTGTTCATTTTGGTTTCAACACTATCCTCAATTTACCTCGCTTCAAGTCCCCCTTTGCTTCACGGTGCGTCCAGTTTACCTTGATACTAATAAACCCTTCACAAACCGCCTTCAAGTGCGGATCAGCCCACAATCTCGTGTCGAGTTCATAATGTGCCGACACAAATTGTCACTTGGGCCGCCTTCGGCGAACATCAACACACGGCCTCCTACGGCTATAACTTCGACTGACTCCAAGGTCCGCTATGGCGCTCAACGTTGTTATTCAATTTTGGTCAACTCCTTCGACGGTGGGTATTTTCTCAATTTTTGCCCCTAACTTTGTTTTAGAATACTTGGGTTCGTATTTAATCTTCCCACATCTCTTCGTCGTGGCAGTCAGAGCTGATGGAGGTTGGAAGAGCACCATATTATTACAAGGTGATTACAGTGTCGTCGATTTGAATGATTCACTGACTTGGTCTTAGCTGCAACGGCTTTTTAATGTAGTTCCACAATTATTAAGATGCGTGATTAACGGCAGCAAGTTCGACGTCATCGGTCGTCGTGGCTCGTGGTCTGCACTGCTTCATGGTGAATCATGAAGACGTGAAACGAGCTCCACAGAATTGTGAGGGTGAATATTCCCAATTGAGTGGCCGTAAAGGGGATTCGGCGGGATGCCTAGGCCGGTCGGGGTGCTGTTCGACGGGACGGTGTTGGAATCTCCACTGTCGGGGAACAGGGATACGAAATCATCAATCCCAAAGGAAAAAGGCGCACGCGAGATTGAGGAGTGCCCTTATTGTTAAGGCCGCGACCTTTAGTGTGTTGAGAAATGAAGAAGAATGACTCACCACGCCATCCAGGTGATAGGAAGAGCGATCATCGCCGAAGGACTCCAGGCCGTAGGGGCATAGAGATGGGAATTGGGCTCTTGGATGAATCTGGTGCAAAATACTTTGTTAGTCGACGCACAAAATAATTCAAATACGGTGTACAAGAAACCATTGGAAAAGATGCTCCCCGCAATCTCCTGTGTAGAGTGCCAGAAAAATCGCGTAGCACGAGTCCGAAGAATGAGAAGATGCTGCTCAGTACTAAGAATGATTGGGGAACCGGACCGATTTCTCCCTTCACTTTCAACTTCGCACCTCTAAACCGTGGGAATGTCCTTTTCGCACCGTGGGAATCGAACACGGTGCCACATGCAAACTGACGACCCATCATTCTTGCTTGTCCACAAACCACTATGTCCTCTCAGGATGCCCTTCAACCTCGCCGTGCGTCGGCGTTGGATCTCCCGTTCGAACTCACCTCGAAGATATTCGTACTTTGCCTTCCGATTCGTGGGCGCGTTCGGCCGCATGGAAAACTCGCGCCCTTGCTGTTGGCGCAGATCTGCACCCAATGGCGCGCGGTCGCATTAAAAACACCTCAGCTTTGGCGGTCGATACATCTCGAATTTTCCCAGACATACGTCTCCGACAGCATCCCACTACTTTTCGGCTCTCCTGGTGCGGTAGCAGCGGAAGATCAAAGCCCCGCACTCTTGGATCTGTGGTTTACCCGCGCCGGTGTCCACGCGTTGTCTGTCTCACTTATCTGCTCCGAATTCGACTCGTATCCTCGTGGACTCCTCCCCGCCATTTCTGCCCACTTTGAGCGGTGGGGCAGATTGGAGTTGGCCATGCCGATGGCAGACTTCATCGAGTTTAACGAAATCAAGGGACCGTTCCCTTTACTCCGAAGTCTCTCGATCCAGATTACCGACTCTCCGGAACCTTTTCTCAACATCGCCGTCAATACCATGCTCAATTCGCCGAGACTGGTGGCACTTCACCTGCTCGATCGTTACAATCGGAAGGCCGTGCCAAACAGCCTTGCAGCCATTCCACGCACCATCACGACACTGCAGGTCGGGCAGCCCTGGAACTCGAATGGCTCTTTCGACTCATACCTCAAGCTATTTGCACACTTGCCACATCTAATTCATCTGGGTTCATCCTCAGCCTCGTTCCCCACAGGCAATGCGGGCCCTTCAAGTTTGACGCCACACCTGAGATCGTTGATCTTGGACGCCACGGAGGAGCTCGAATTTCTCAGTCTCCCCACTCTCGAGCATCTACAGGTGGAACTGTTGGAGGTTGAACGTCCCGGCGACGTTCGGCGGCTCATTAGGTTTCTCGTGTATTGCGTCGCCCCGCGCAGTCTCACCTCCCTCACCCTGGAGCTTGCACACCTACGCGACGTTGATCTTTGGGCTTGCTTTTCGGTGGTGCCAGGTCTGGTGACCCTCCAGCTTGTATTTGTAGCCGGCGGCGAGCGTGCCTCCTTCGCTGCACATTGCGACAAACTCCAGCATCCAATGCTGCTCCCATCTCTTCGCAACCTTATCCTCACGGACGCGGCGTCCAGGCCCCCATATGGTCCGTTTGTCACGCTCCTACAGCGGCGCCGGACGCTGGAGCACGCGGAGCTGCACATCTCGCCCCGGCACGCCGACGTGCGCCGCGCCACCGAGCCGCCTGGGGCTGAGATTTTGTCAGAGCTCGCTGCGCTGGTCGCGACAGGACTGACCGTGCGGGTGATGACTCCCAATTTTGCGTGGCCCGTGGATGCGCTGTACTGCGATCCTGTGGGTGATCTGGGTAAGTGACCATTTTTAGCTCGATATTGTGCTCACAACTATCTGAAGATCGTGATGTGTTTGGGTCCCGTAAACTGCGGCCGTATCATTTTGCGCCCTTCTGACTTGTTCAATGCATAACCATCCCTCTACTTCAGCGCGTTACGATGTGTTTCCATGGTGGAGCCTAAGGACACCGTGATCTTTTCAGTGCGCAAGGTACGAGTGTCGTCCCTTTGATGATTTGCGAACCCCACGCTAACTCGAAACCAAAGGTAATACTCCAGCACTTGCGTGCAACATGAAAGGGGAATTCGACTTCTTCGCGCCGGACAACGAAGTTGATAGATCAAGGTTTTGTAGTTAGGGATTATGCGTCTGCACTGTGTGACTTCACGTCCTGTGAGGGACTTGGGCATTCTTACGACTCAGACTGCGTGGCAGTGTTGAAAACGTTGAAGCTTCAAAGCTCCAACTTGATTCTTGAGCAACTCAGGCTTCCACCCGAGTGAGTTTAAACTCATTGGGCACATAAGGCCTTCCAAACATTGCGGCCCGGGATAGACACTGAAGAAAATCAACTGATGAATAAAATGGACGGCGGATGCTTGGCTCTGTGTTCGACTCTTTGCTGCTATGTACGCGACATATCACGTGTATCAACATGTCTCTTCTGCTTCTCGCCACAACTGCACTCTTTCCCCGCTATGTGGTGGCTGCCAATTCCTTCGATCTCTGGCCCGGGTCAAACACCTCATCCTTCTTGTTCTTCTCGTTGCCAGTTGGGCTACGGCGCGTCGAGTGGCATAACTAGTCGGTTACTATCATCCTGGCTTCTCCAATGCCAATTTCCATCCTCCTGCAGGTCCAATTGGTTTTTCTTGATTCGCCATCCTGTCTTTTGAGCATTCACTTCGTGGCTTTTATCAGGGCCCGCTCGGTGGTTTATCTTCTAGATCTCCATTGCCAATTTCCATTCTCCTTCGGGTCCAGTTGGTTCATCTTGAGGTTCAGATGGAGAACATCTGCAGCGACGAGACTTGGAGAGCCGAGTCTGCACCTTTTGCTGCTGTTTTTCTTCCTTGGATTGGTTCTTGCTCGTCGATTCCGATCGTGGTCGTGATGCCAGTTATGTTCGTTGTGTTGAAAAATATACGACTACCTCCAGTTGCCCTTCCTTGGTTTCGTATCGGTTTCTGGCGTTCAATTTCTATTCTCAACCTCGGCTTTTAATCAAAATACTGATCAGGCTGCCCTCTACCTTTCTTTCGCGTGGGGCACACTTGGTTGCTCGCAACACATCTCAATCCCATCTCTCTGTTATGCGTCGACCCTCCATATTTCTGACCCTCGGCGTCTCGGCAGACCCATGCGCGGTAACAGCCAGTTGGGGAGTAGGCCGTTGTCTAGGTATGCATCCAAACGAATAACAGTTCGATCCACCCTCACCCTTCCGTCCCTTTAGCTTCGTGATTCCTCCTACTGGAACCTCGAATAAAGAGGTGAGCCGCTCAGGGACACAGAATGTAACCGCAGTGGCACATTCGGGAGCCCAGAAACCGCCATTCAGCTGTGCCGACCCCATTAGCTTCAACCACCTCTTCAATTGACTTTATTTTCAGGCTTAACCAATTGAACCAAGAATTAAACCATTGTTCTCAGCAACGTTGTCAGCCAGGGCGAAATTTTACGTTTTGCGGCGTGAATGGCTGTGTTGATGCTTTGTACTTGTTCTCGAAGCCAACACGGCCAAATTTTGTCCTTCTTGCCTACGTCGTCTTAGCCTTGAGCTCAGCATAATCGACTCCCGTTCTTATCCAGTAACTCGTCACCCTACAAATCTTCTCCAGCGCATGCCGCCCAAACCACCTTTGCGCCTGACCCGTCAGCCTGGCAGTGGTGCGCAGGCTAAGCCATCCGCTCCGCCACCCGACAAACATACCGACCGCGAGGGCTGGAATGTCCACTACGAGAGGGAGGTAGCCGCCAAATACGCCCGCATTTCTGCCAATTATCCGATGCTGGAGGATTTACCTGACCAGGAGAAGTACTGGAAAGCCTGCGGGCCTATCGCCGACCTCAAGCAGCGTAATGATGGCAGCAGTAAGCTGCTCATGCACGAGGAAGGCATCCTCATCGCGTTGGCAATTGAAAACCTTCACGACGGAAATTTCGAGGCCGAGTGGAAGGGACTGAATGCTGACAAGAAGAAGGAAATCGTGATCGAAGGGATCTACCGCGCAGTTAACGCCTCACCGAGGGACCTCACGCGAATGACCTGTCCCGAGCTGACGGTGAAAGGGCTCAGCGGTGATGGACAATACGGTCTCATTAAAATGGTGAGCACAAATAGCTCTGTTCGATGTCACGGTATATTGCTTACTATACCGTTCGTCTCACAGCTCGAACGTATAATTGCGCACGACCCGACCGAAAATTTACGCGTGAAGACCATGTATCTATTCCCGAATGCTCAGGTAGACCACGAGATGCACTTCACTGACAAAGCGCCCGATTTCCTCAAGACGTTTATCCAAGGCTTGGTCTTGGCCCGTAACTGGCTCATCGTCAAAACGCTTGTCGGAATCCTGGAAGCATATGTATGTCGCCCATTGCACGGCTCCCGCCCCCCCTAATCCCAACTTTACAAGGGCAATGTGCCGCCCACAATAGTGGCGGTCAGAGTAGGCGCTTCGAGCGCACTTCGACCAAACGCTTCAGAAACGCTTCAACAATTATCGAAACATGGGAAAAGCGTCAAATCATGAAGCGCTTTCGAAGCGTCGAAGCGCCTCCAGAGGCGCTTCACGCGCTTCAGAAACGCTTCAGAAAAATGCTTCAGCTCTGATGCACATCAATGATGTGGAGTTAAGCGTGAAGCGTTTCTGAAGCGCTTTTCAAAACTTGACGGTCAAGGTAAATTTCGCTTTGCCCACGCTTATGATGCTAAATTAATTTCTGAAGCGCTTCTGAAGTTCAACGAACCTCCTAAGAAGGACGTCCCGCCTGCTTGCGCCGGATGTCTTACGGTGGTCGCAGACCGTTTAGCACTGAAGAAATGCGCCCGTTGTCAACAGACCTGGTACTGCTCCAGGTACTGTACTATTTCGACCAAGTGTTCACGGTTTTTGGTTTTTTTCGTCTCCGAGATGACCGAAAATTTTCCTTTTGAATTAAGGTGATTTTTACACACATCATATAAAGTCGAGGGTCACCCGTCACTGAACACTTGGTCGAAATAGTACAGTATGCTACGTCCTCCTCAAAGTTCGTCTCCTGAATCGTCGATATAACAGGGAGTGTCAGAAGAAGCATTGGCCATCGCACAAGAAGATCTGCGGCAACGATAGCTTCGACTCCACGTTGCTCTCGCCAGTCGCGGAAAGTCCAGACGAGTTCATCGGATGTCCTGCTGCAGCGCCAGGGGTCGTCCGCAGCCCAGCGCTGTGGCGTCAGATTTTATATCTCAGCAATCGTGACTCGCAGACGCAGGTGTACCACGTCAGCCACAACTCAGTCCCTCACATTCCTTGTTTTACTCACATACACGGCTGCAGCTCGAAACCACGCCTAAGCACTCCACGTCCGTAGCACTTTCAGGCGACGGTACGCCGTCCCACAACTGTCTGCACATTTTCTGGATCCTAACACATTCTTTCTGTGTTCAGACCAGCTCGTGTTTCTCGTCGCGCGCCGCCGCGCCATGGCGTCCGGCTCCCTTCCAGCCATCATCGTGATGCTCAAGATTCTGCTCCCAGAAGCACGTCATCTCGAGGACCGCGGGGTGTATATATCCCAGGAGAAGATCCGCGCCCAGCTCGAGCGCGAGTACCGGGTAGACCTGTCGCCGAAAGCCATCGCTAGGGCGCCCCCATTCGTTCAGGCGACAATGCAGGAGTGCAAGGAGGAGCTCCGATTTATGGATCAGCGCATCGCCAGCCTTCAAGGGCACTTGCCAACGCGGTGCAAATGTCGCGATTGCCGTCCGAACCCTTGATATCCTGCATAAATTTCTTGAGAATATCTTGTACCTGAAATTTTGTTCCTTGCAATTGCATGACGGGCTCAACGCCATACCACGCATGGAGTGAGCTTTCCAATGACGTTGGAATGACTTGCATGAAGCAAAGAGAAGTTCTGGTCCCTTAATTTTGAGGAGACGTACCGGATCTCAAGCCCTCAAACGACCCTCATCTTCTGACCGTCGACGTGGAGCTTGTCAACAATGTTGTCATGGGATCCCCATCGTACAGCCTTCAGGGCATTGTGGGCTTCGGTCTCCTACATCAGGGAAATCGGACATTTTCGATAAAATTTCTTGGGGCCGGGAAAATTCACCGAATATCTAGCAATATTCCCCAGAGTTATTTAATCCTAGTAGGATATTCCATACGATGCCCGCTTGGATCTTAAATACCGCTATCTCACTTCACTTCACCAGCCGAAGCCCGCCCATTATTCGCCAAGTCTTCTGTGGTCCTGAATCCTAACTCTTTGTGGCAAATTGACACAGGGGGCAAACATAGCCGCACCTGTCATAAGCGCATCCGACGCGCATTCGACAGGCATGCGCAACGTCTTCGTTGCGTCTTTGGCGCTAGGCTTAGGTAATTAAAAATTTCCCTGACGTGGGTTCAATTCCGCCGAATGTCATCTTTTCTTCTTCAGCCCTAATGTGTCCAAAATGCAAAGCTAGAGAACTTTAAGCTAGAAAGAATTGCCACATACATTTTTGTGCTCCATATGTGCACCTCAGCAAACCACAGAAGTTAGTGGCCCAGTTTATATCTGTTGATGCACTCACTTGTGACCTTCTAACTATATGTAAATACATCTCTCTCTCTGCTAATTCTACCATCCCATGTGGCCTCTGAAACACTCTCCAACAGCTCAGAATTCTCCCTGTGTTTGCAATTTATCATGGTTTATTGCTCTGATTCCATTGAATTATACGGTGTTTGCCATTCAGCAATTCCAGATGAGAAGTGGCCGCAGAGTTCTCGGACATTGGGTTGCAGGCCCAGTTAACTGTGGTGCAACAAGTGCTCTGCTGGTATTGTACCTTGATATGTCTTGTGTGGTGCAAGTTTGTTAATATTTGTGGTCTATACCAGACTCCGTTCAGAGGATATACTGGCAATGGTTGTACTGCAGGTGTGAGCCTTTGATAATTCTGACCCGACTTGAGATGATTTTCTGTTATTTCACTTTCCACTCATTCAATAACCAGCACCTTACATCTGTTCACACAATTAAAAAAACTTGCACCTATCACGTCAACTGCTTGACATGTCAGGAATGCATGGTATACATTAATTTATGTTGGAGTGGACTGCAAAGTGCACACAGTATGAATGGCTATGAATTTCCCAATTGTAAAAGCCGAGAATATAAAAGATGTCTTTGGACGGGATTGAACCCATGCCAAGGAAATTCCCAATTACCTAAGCCGACTGGCAAAGACGCAGCAAAGACGTTGCGCATGCCTGTCGGATGCGCGTCGGATGCGCTTATGACAAGTGCGGCTATGTTTGCCCCCTGTGTGAGGGGAGCATCGGCCTTGCAGATGCGGTAATATTCGAAAATTGCTTCCAAGTGCGGAGCACATGCCTTCAACAAGTGGCTGTTCCCTGGACTGGAATTGTCTAGGGGCATACCATCCGCCGACTATATCAGAAAGTTCGAGCGAAAACCTGAGTTTCCCAAAGGCAATGCGTCGAAGTGGTGCGAGGCTAGCATCCCCTGCCAGAGATGTGTATCTCATGACCCTATCAGCGGAAGTTCAACTGGGCGGAAGAAGTGGGACACCTTTCTAACACCCAGAATAAGCCCTTCATTGGAAAGTATCTTTGTTTCTGTCCCCATTTTCCAATACGATGTTTCGGGAGTACTTAATTTGCGACTTGGACACGGCAACGTCTCCTGGACTGGGAGACAGACATATCTACTGCCGTTGACACATGTTCATTTAGGAAATACACTGCATGTGCTACCTGCTTGACAGCTCTCCCGGCCGAGGGTAGAGGAAGCGCATCGTCTCAACCACTCCCAACGGCCTGGCAGTGGAATTAAAGAGCTCTCTTGATTTTAGTCAACGGATTATTGAACTCAGAGGCGAGACAAGCATGAACTCGGTTTTCAAGAGTGAACATTTCATCGTCTTGTGAAACTTCGAACTGGCCAGAAGAATACTGAAGTTGGTGGTTCAAATGACCTCTGCATTGTTTGAAATATTTATAAATAAATAAAAACGCGGGTCCCGTTTTTATTAAAGTGGGCGATGGGCTAAGAATTGAGCACCCCTATTTGATCGGCGGAACAATGTTCGATTTACGTGAGTTCAACCATGTCCAGAACCATATAGACAAGACAGCGTAAATGATGAGACTCATGACCAGTCACTTCTGCGTGAAGCAATTGTGGCCAGAGATGGAAATATCACCGCCGCGGCAACGGGACTGAGACTTTAGTTCAGCTCCACTACATTTTAAAACCTCTCAGCATTTTGTTGCTGCATGACGGTGTCAATGAAGCACTTCCGGGCAAATCTGGGGTTCTATAACTCAATCGGAAGCAGAATAGCAGGTCAGTGAGACCAGGTGGACAAATAACACCACCGTTCTAGCGCCAACGGGAACTTATGAACGGAAACGCAAGACACTCTGACGGAGGATAAGGACATTGTAACCTCTGTGAAGTAGTCACGTAGCACGGCAAACTCTTGGTGATTGTAACCCGTTTCTCTTCAAGACTCAGATCGTCAAACTTGTGTGTTAAAAGACCGTATCCATTGCCTCAATATCATTTCAGGAATTTCAGGCACAACAACGATATCGTCCACCCAACTCCCACCAACCTCCATTGTGGAAACACTCGTGTCTTCATAGTTTTTGTTTCTCGCCACTGGCTCGGTTCTGGACAACTTGACGTTCTTCCCGCACATATGGGATAAATTGCCGCACTGGATCCCTTGGATGTACGCTCCAATATCAATGCGGTCTTAACCAAAACTCAGATAATAGGGGTGACGATGCCGGACGGCTTATTACGGAAAATTGACGTTTTTACCGTAAATGCTGGGTGAGACGTTGTCCTAGGAATTTTCAGTTCACCGAGGCGCCCACCAGCCGCACTTCATCCTGTATGGTGGCTGACGGATGTCAGCTGAAATGGAATCGCTGGAATTTCTGTACGAAAGCTCGGTGCTCCCAAATTATATAAAAGTTGGCCCTCCAAGCCGCTGAAAGTTGTGCGTCCACTTCTCCAGACACACAGACCTATAAACACCCACTTTACTTACATCCAACATGCGCTTCAGCACTTTCTCCGCTTTGGTGCTCGTCGCCACTGGTGTATCGGCAGCTAACTTCTCCACCGAGACGATCGCCACTGCGGCGGCTCTCAATCCGGGGAACTACTACGGGGCACCTATTCCCCCGTGGAATTCAGGCCACACTCCCGGATGGTACTATGGCAATGGAAATGCGCCCATCGGTATCTTCTCCATCTTGGACTCGGTATGCCCCCTTGGTTTAGATGCTTGGGCTTACTGACCTACTTATTGTCAGGTGTTTTGCGGGCTGTTGGACATTCTCCCGTTCTTCCACTGCCCCAAGGCCCCGCACAATTCTCCCCCGTACACCAGGGCTTTCTCTAACCTGAACTGCGGCTGCGAGGACGGCAGCTATCAGACTTATGGGCTCGTGGAGGTTGTCGAAGGTAAATTCTCCTACTATCAAGGCGTGCATTCAACAACTAAACTTCCTTTTCAAAAGATTGCCAGGCCATGTGCGACTCAATCTCCGGATGCATCTTCTACAACAGTACGTGTTTAATACCATCTTTTATTTCAGCGTAACTCAACTTCACGAAATAGCCTACCACGACGTCTACGCAAAGGTGAGTTCCGGACTTGGCTTGAATGTAACCCTCTTTGACCCTGCTTATTAGGGATATCCGCAGTTCACTTGCACGCTGTACAAAAAGGTCCTCACTGTCAGCTCTGCCAATTACTGTGGAGGGCAGCGTCAACCCGATGGCAGCATCAACCACATTATCAGCTCTGAGGGATACTACAAGAATTCGCCCACCGCTTGAGGAGTTGGAGAAGGAGAGTTCGATGACGTTGAACTATCTCAACGATACCGAGCAGCGGCAATCAATTGGCGTAGCACGGACTGGCTTGATTTTGTTTTGTTTTTGTGTTGACTTCTGAATTGTAACTTGTTCCTCTGTGTCGCTACGTTGATTTGAGATCGATGATATGGTCCGAGTCGGTGTCTCATATCAGTAAACTAATGGCCGTGCGGCTACTCTGAGACTACGCATCATCGTTTCAACCTGTTGAAAATTTGTCAGTGCGGCCGGCGACGGAAGATTGTGTACACAATGGACTTGCCGATCACGACCATCTCGAATATCTGCGTTGTCGCTCCCACTTGAAGAGTCGCGACACTGTACTGATCGTCAACAAGAATAAGTTTGATCCGTCATTCGTTATGCCGGGGAGAAAGAACGTAGCGGGCTACTCCTGTCAGCGTCCGCAGTGGTGGTGAACCAGGCTCGTAGAACCTTGTTGATCGCAGGAATGAGAATCCTGAAAATTTTACAAAACATTGTTAACTGTCACAAACGAAGTCGAACCACAGTTTTACTTTACGGTACTTCCACCAAGGGGTTGGACACCGAAGGCTGCAGCGTTAGCACTGCCGCGCAGGACAAGCTGGGAATGGGTGGGTGTGGTGGCCGAGATGCCGATGCCCGCGTAGGAGATAAACATGCTGGGGAAGATGGCGCTTTGAATTGTGAATGTATTGATGTCTTGAGGAACGAGAATCCACCGAGTAGGCAGACAGTCAACCAACGAGGTCAAGAAATTCAACAGAAGTAGTGTACATCCTGGTTCGTCGGCACAGACCCTCCAGTTGGCAATGCTGGGGCGCTGATGATCGGAGTAAATTCTGGCGCTTGTGGGTAGCCTGGATCCACAGTGAGTCCAAAGCCGTTGTCGTCGCCTATCCGAACGACAATTCCCGTGGTTGTTAGATTGGCGATGGACGTAACATGGCGAACGGGAGACGCAACGGCGGCGGTCAGAAGTAGGACAGTGAGAGCGAGGAAGCCAAACATTGTCGAACTGCTACTGAAGGAGGGAAGGATGTCGGATGGTTTAAGTAGCATTCGCGCCAGGGCCAGAAGTTCTCTCGCAAACAAACGCTAAACAAGGAAGAATGGTCGTACCTCTTCAATCTTGTCGGAAGTCAGAAGTCACATTCATGACATTCGTTCTTTGAGGAACAAATGATGTGCCTGTTAAGTGAACAGTACAACGGAGGAAGGTTGGTCGATTGAACTGCTACGAAGACGACGTGGTGTTGAAGTCGTCATCGTGGCAGGTGTGCTTGAGGGCGTCTGGATGGGCGGTCATGCCGGAGGAGGACGCCGGTGTTGATTTGGGGGCGGGGAAGGAAGATAGGACGCCGGCCTGGGTGCTAGTGCGAGCGCGGCATTTGGAAGACGGCGCCGACATTCCGACTCCCGATTCAATCCGAGAGACTCGACTGATCGTCGGCGATACCATCCCAGAGACGGCCTATTAGAGTGAACAGAAACAGCGCGAATTATAGAGAAGAATACGATACACAAAAGAGGATAGTCCACTCACGGATCGCAGCCAGTCGCAACTCTTTCACTCTGGTGATGGATGAGGGCAGAAGGCGTGGCCGCCGCGGCCTGCTCGTGTTTGGCTGTGGCGTCTCGGATGTCGGGCCGCGATTCCTGCCTTGCTCCAAGACCACAACCACTCTCGACCAACACAGCTCTTTGTCGACACGGATCCGAGTCGTCTTGATATAGCCTCGTCGACCGACGAAGACCTCTCAACGTGCTTCAGTGGGTTCCAGGCTTCCAGCGAATTGCCAGCGAATGGAAATTCGAAACTTGAATGACGAATACTATTTCTGGATCGCGGCGGGATCTCATACGCAGCCTACCGCACTGCAGACGGCCAACACATCTCCTCGTCCATCGGCGCGGATCCAAGTCTTCTGGGTCGAGCTGTTCGATCAGTGCCTTTTTCAGCGCTTCTTCCTTCATTTCGGTCAAACTTGCAACTTATCTGCCGTCAACTGGGAGTTTGAAAATATAACTAGCTCCCGATGGCTATCCCTTTTCCTTCACTCTCACTGCTTTACCGCGGCATAGGACTGAAACCGCCTCGGCTTCGTTTTATACTCGTGCTGGTTGCTATCCTCTGGCTCTGCTGCGCCCGGGCTGTAATTACCTCGGTCTAGCATCTTCTCCGAGGTTATTTATTATTTATTAAAAGTGAGCTCAGGCTGAGCCAGCCCGAGTTCATTATTGAACACCTTACTGAGCTTCCAGTTCGAGGATCGGATAGTTACTGGGTGCGCAAAGAGTGGCGGTACACCGGCGATAAAGTTTCCAGTCGGCGTCATAATTTTCTCCGATACCCGCGGTTCCGCATCCAGCTCCAGAAAACTTCTTACAGTAAAGAAAAGTTTCTCCGTGTGAGTACCGCGGCCAGCGTTAAAAGAGATGGATAACATTAGGCCAGACGGGAGGGCGCGCGCGTGGGAAGGGACCTAGAGAAACTCGTGAGGTGGTGGTTCGGAAAAAGCTGGCGGCGGCAGAATCGAGGGCACAAGCCGTCTCCCATGAAGTTACAAAAGTCGAGGAAAAAGAAAAGAAAAAACCACCGAGTCGCCAAGTCGCGTAATTAATGGTGATGCTCAGGGCTCGGCTTCAAGCCCTCAGCCCGCCAGGCCAGGCCCGATGAAGCCCAAGCCCGGCCAGGCCCGACGGCGGGCTTCAGCGTGCCTACGGCTTGGGGTTCAAAGTTTTCAGGCCCAAGCCCAAGCCTGAGTATCACCTATAAAAAACCACAACATGGAATACTTACCCGAAAATGTAAATGGTGGGTTGTATTGCCCGAAGACGTCCCAAGCAGTTATGCAGATATTGGAACAGTGAATACCTGGTAGAGGTGGAAAGAAGTCAAGGAGGGACATTTTCAATGAATTAGAAACCACTGGCAGGAACAGCGAATTTAAGACTTATCGATTCGAACTCCGCTGGAATGATCCGGCTGCCGAAACAGGTCAAAGCGCAAAATACTGAGCCATCCCGGGACGTACAGCCATTGACCACCGGGGTTTGATCAAAGATGTATTGTCCCACAGCAAAAGGCAGGATGCTGGTGTGTCGCTCCTCAGCGCAGATGTTCTCTTCTGTCAGGAAATGTCGAATTGGGCGCGTGCATGTTGGGCTTGACTTGACGCATGTACACGTCGGAGTGCCATTTCTCAATTTTCTCTCTCTCTCCACCGTCAATGGCCGATCGTTATATGCCATTTCGATGGGCAATTGAATCCCAACTCTGCAGCAGATGTGATGGATTGCGCCGCTACATCTGAATTTGAGCGCTGACGGTAAAATCATCGAATCCTCTCTCCCCGGAGCGTCAAGTGGGTCGAGAACTATAAACCTATTGATAATGCGATCCAAATTCTGCATCTGCCTCCCGTGTGATTGCTTGATGAGTCCGTTGTGCTTCCCTGTTCTGCGCTGATAGTATGATTTCTTTTCTCTCCCTCTCCCTACCTGCTGCGAGGTGTTTAGCGGGAGCTTTTTTGAATGACTGGAAGACCGACTTGGAACGACATTTCTCTTCTCTCGCGACGGAGTTCCGCTGCCTGAGGTTGCCAGTGGTGACCTGATTTGAGAAATACATTTTCTTTTTATATCTTCGGGTTCCCACGTCGTGATAATGCAAGTGGTGGAGTCCTTCATCGTTCGTCTACCGCACTTGCACCATGCGCTAGGTTGTTTCCAATTCGATTGCTCTGAGTGCCGTTTCCGAGAGCGGAGCGGTGGGGATATTTCTATTCTTTTTCATGGCCTGGTAGTGCCTTGGAATCTCCATCTTCCAGTGTACTCGGAGCGTTGGTGTATCACAAGCGCTTCGTGCAGAGCTCATTTCTAACTGGTTTGCGGTCTTCTCTGTCTGCCGCCCATGCCTGAGACGTCGAGGTATCCAGGGAGCAGGACATGTGTCCCATGTCACATACAGCGGGATCAAATATTGGTGCGGAAGTAGGCACTTGGGCGAAAGAAGGGCCGGCCAGCCTCGGCTTTACGTTGGCTTCGAAATAACTTGGAAATGACTCGCGTTTTTGGGCCCAAGCTTTCCTTCCCACACACCAGAATGACGCGTTGAACTTCGAATTCTGAGACTGCGGGCGTCGATCGTTTGGAAGCTCACGGGCAGCTCGGATCCGTCCAACATCCGACCCACCCAGAGCCGACAGAACACCGTGTTGCTCCGATGAAGGCAGTCAGTGGAGAATATTGAATAGCATCCCTGTCCGGACTATTGTAGTATTGATGCCAATAATACGAGCACGCGTGAGCACTGAGCCACTGGCTCACTGATACCGGCTCCACAGGCCCGCGGCCTCGGCATGTGATGCCGAGGAGGGCACGCGCCGAGGCCGGAGCTCCGGCAAGTCCAGAATGTTGGGGTTGAAAGTTGAACCACGAATCATGGATGCCTCGTTCATGGCGTAGCTTGACTCCGTGCCCATGACGCGTATTGTGCGCGTTTGAAGCTCAACCAAATGCGGCGAAAACCGGGGAATTGTATCTTGTTGTCTTCACTGAAAGTTTGCCGGTTCTGATCCTCCTCTGCGTTTGGGCTTGGCTCAGTTCAACTTGGTTAAGTCTGTCTGAGGCAAATCTGCAAGCCGCCCTGTGCAAAGCTTCCGCCGCCAACTTTCTTTCACACACTTGAAGGAATATCAATATTTCACTACTAGGTAACTGCCCTACATGAGTACTTAATGTGCATCAAGTTGTGGTGACACATCGGTCAGTGGCGCGCATTGCAGGAAGGGCTATGTATAAAGTCCGTCCTCGAAGGAGTGCGATTGGTAGGCATCGATCCATCTGGCAGCATCATGATAGAAGCCGCAAGGACCTCGTATAAGTAGCACTAGCCACACCTTGCCTGAGCGACCGTCGAATCCAACTCGCTTCCTCACTCCTGTATCCCAAAGATGCCTTCTCAACCGGGGACGAAAGAGACATTTCTTGGGTGGGTCAACGGCTCTTGCTCCTCTATTTTTTCTGGATTTGACACAATCCCTCAGGGCTTTCTTGGCCGACATCGTGTACGGTATGCAGCCCGATGTTTTGTTTCGTCATGTCGTTTTTTCAGATGGTGACGACACAAAATAGGTCTCTATCTCGCCGCGTTCATTGAGTGCTGCACCCTCCTGTGGAGGAAGCACAAGAACCCGGATATCAAGCAATTGTACCTCATGGCCACCACCGGTTTAATGTTTGTTCTCATTACAATGGTTCGTGATCGCGTCGGCCGACGTCGACCTTCGATCAATATTTGGTTCTGCAGGAAATTATACTCAGCACCTACCGTTGCACGGTTACGTTCGGTAGGCTCCGTATGACTTGAATTCCGATGCGGGCGCCAACCAACTACAGACACCGCGGATGCGGACATTGGACCGCCAAATTCCCTTGCCGGAGTGATCATGAATTCAACTTGGCTCTTTGTGACCCCGATTGCGGATGCTTTCATCGTACGTAACGGGCCTCCAAGGAACGCAGACCTGTAATGATACTGCTGCACAGATATTCCGCACGTTCGTGGTTTGGAATGGGAACTGGTGGATCGTCGTCTTCCCAATAATGCTTTGTGTCGTCGGGTTGGGTAAGCCCTCATACGCATTGGCCGTTTGATATCTCACCAGCCCCTTCTAAGGGAGTTCCATCTGGAACGTCATCGCGCTCACAAAAGTAGGTGCATATGCAGGCATCTGGGGTAATATTGCCTGGGAGGCGGTCAATACATTCCTGTCTGTCTCAATGGCCATCAATGTCATTTGTACTGGTGCGTTAATCGCAGCCTCGAAATCTGTGTTGTTCAAATGAACCATTGGAACTAGCCCTCATCTCGTTCCGCATCCTCCAGATGCGTCATCGGTTGGTCTCGTCGGGAATGTCGACCGTTGGTCCGGGGCATGGGGGGACGCGAGTCGTCGCCGTTATTGTGGAATCAGGTGTGCCTCAGTTTGACTCCTTTACCTGCCGTGTTCAACGAGGACAGCCGCAATGTATTCCCTTATGTTGGTTGCGACAATCATAACCACCAGCCTTGGAAGCTTCGTGAACTTTGTATTCCTATCTCTTGTGAGTCTTCAGATTCATGTGCGCTTGACTGAATTCATTGTGACCGTAGCTACCTCCCACAATCGTGCGCTCTTTCCTGTCTTGATCATTGAAAACAGTACTGATTAACCCAAAACATCCTAGGGCGTAGTCGTGAGTCCCCACTTGACATGACCCCCGGCTCCCATGCTGATGTGCCACAGTTCTCATACATCATTATCCGGGTTAGCCGAGGGACCTCATATGGCGATGAGAAGGATAGTTCGAGCATGAGCACTCTGACCACGTTCAACGCTCAGCGCAGCGGTCCCGAACGGTTTGAGCTCAGCCGCAACCAGACTAGTATGATTTCCAGTGCCCGAACAACGGTTCAAGTACGACTGGAGCAGGACATCCATCAGGATCGTGACGCAGAAAATGGTTTTTCGGATTCGGACTACATTGTAAAGACTTAGGAGTTGCTACTGCTCTCTATGTACCATTCCTTTCACTTAAATACCCAGGTTGACGGGGGGATCTGATCCAAGTTCAACTCGTTGTTTGGACTCAGAACGTGCTTTCAGTTACAGCTCATGGATCAGATATCCAGGAGTGACATAGGGGGCAAAAGAGTGCGCACCTGTCATACTGTACTTTCTCGACCAAGTGCTCATAAATTTGGAAGAATTCAAGGCCCGAGATGGCCGATAAATTTCCTATTGATTTAAGGCGATTTTTGCACACATTTAAAAAAAGGCCGTGAACACTTGGTCCAGACAGTACAGTAATGGCAACCTGCTGGCACTTGCTCCAAACTTGCTCCGTCCTCGATGCATCTTCGACAGGTCCTGTCATTTATTCGGCCTCCTGCATCGACCCGGCGTGGCAGCGGCGTAATCTCAGATGTCTAAATTGGGCAGAGACTTCCCGCAACCGTAACTAGATCAACTCAATAATATAATACAATATGAACCATTCGCGCTCACTCCTCAGGGATTTTGAGCAATAATACACAAGATTGAGTTACGACCTCTACCGAGTGCCTATTACCTAACAAACTACCCTGAATCCTTCATTCCAACATAATCTAGGCAATATAGATGTTGATGCTAGAGCCAATGGCTGCACAATTCCCGAGAGTCACTGGGCTCCCAACAGGCGTAGTCGTAGAAAGGCTGATATTGAGACAGCGCCCATCGAACTGGGAAACGATTGTGCATCCCTCGCCGATGAGGCCGCCTTCGTGGACACAACCAGAGCATTCGACGGCCCAGTTCTGCATGCTTTTAGAGTCGAGTGTCAACGAAATGGATGAGATTGCGAGTCATAAACATCCATACCGGGAATCGGGGGATGGGACAGGCAACATCGCAGGCAGAGCGCCGGCGTTGGTGAGGGCCAGTTCTTCGTTAGTCACCTTGCTGTCGAGAATGTCAACTTTTTCCATACATACGAAGAAGCGGAACAAAAAATACTTACAGCAGCGTAAATTCGCCAGGGGAGTTCGATGCAGCCACAGCAAACTCGGGGATAGTTTCTGAAATCGGCTGCGAAACCAAAGTCGACCCGGTCAAGCTGAACCCAGCTTCGAGAGGGCCGTTGGTGATGCTGATGTTGGTGCCCAGGATCTGAGGACTGCAAGTGGCTCGACGAGCGGGGCTGGCGCCGGCGAGAAGGACAGAGAGGAAGATCGAAGCGATGGAGAGCATTCTTGAGTCGAGTGTTTGAAGGTTTGTCGACGAAGAATGAGTTCTCGACAAGGGCCAGATTTTATACTGATTGAAAGTGCCGGTATCACCGGATAGGCGGGTACAACAATGCACAAGAGAGTGCTAGAGCGGATCTAGGTGCAAGCGTAGACGCGAATATGGCCCAACAGTCCTGTTTGGAGCTACCGGCGATCATCTGTGTATTGTGGACTCCAACGGCGATGTGAGCGCGCACGTTCATACCAATCGCCGAGGGACGAGATTGAATGAAACTATACAGCATTCGCGACACAGACCTGCGACGCGAGAGCAGTTGTTCGCGCTGCTTGTGGTCGGGCATAAAGCATACTTGATCGGCTGCGCGGTCCGCGTATGAGCGTATTTCAGGTGTAGTGAGCTCCATCCGCCACCAGTGCGGGAAGGATACATATTGCGCCGCCGCGTTTGACGGAGAAAACCAAATACATTTGAACTTCCGTGGGGTCGGCGAGTGGTGTCTAGTACCGTAGGGATTATCGGAGGCGAATATGGAAGCCGAGCGCGCCAGGATGCTGTCCCGAAAAGGGATGTTCTGGGGACCTTGGGGTTGGACACAGGTCTACCCGCGTGTCCTAGCGCTCCGTACCCGGTCCCACGAATATACCCCATGTTGTGCTGCAACCTAAACAGTATGCCGTCCCGGCCTAGGAACAGCATTAGGTATGTTCGTACTAGTAGGACCGGGTACGGGTTGAGCGCTGAGCGCTCGGCGCATCATTCCGGATGTTGCCCGGTTTCATCTGGCCACCATCATTCTGGCCCAGATTCCTTCCCCATCATCTACCCCGACCTCACCAGAGATCAAGATGGGAAGCAGCAGATCCGAGAGACAACAAATAGCTGATTGGAGTCCCCTTGAGGCCCAGAGAAAAATCGTTGGTTTAATTGAGTTATCTGTTGCCCCGCCCTCGATATACATTTCGAAGGTTAACGATACCTCCGAGTTGCTCGTCCGATTCGAGCCTGGGTCCTACGTACGCTGGAATGGGCCAGAGTTGGCGAGTTCAACCAAGTCTCCTACTTATGGCCCCAGTTTGAAGTTGAATTTGCTGTCCAAGCCAGGTTATCCAGACACACAAGCTCAGCTTCTGTTCGGAGGGGAGCGGGTTGCGATTGTAGGGTCCGCCGATTCCACGGTGCAATATTGCAGCCCTAACTGTGAAGGGCATCACATCGACTCGAGAAACCCGCCGAAAACTCCTTAGTTTAATCGAGTTATTCAGCAAGTCAGCGAGGCCCAGTAGGGGTGGTCCGCACTCGCTCAACATTGTTTCGAAGCGTTTGCGGAGAATACCGAGTTGCTCGTTGGATTCGAGCCTGGGCCATCTGTGGTTAGGATCCCCCGCTGACTTCTTTCTCACCGCTTCTTGAAATCATCTTCTTCAACGCGATTACGATGGACTGGCTGAGAGTTTGCGAGGTCAGCCAGTTTTTGTTTTTGTTTTTCATTATGACCAGCAGTTTGTTGCTCCCTTTTCGCCGTACTTGCACCCGGACTTTATAGCAGAACAACACAATATAGCGCACCAGAAGTCGTCGGGTCCAGCAACAGAGTGCTGTGGTGCACGGCGCCAGATGCAAAGACTTCCAGTCCAAAACTTGCGATTGAACACCGTCAGGTCGCGTAACCCACAAAAGACTCTTCCGTGTAATCGAGTTAGCGACAGAGTCAGAAAGGCCTGGTAGCGGTGGTCCGCACTCGCTAGTATTGGGCGAAATAAGTTGATAAGTTGCGAGGCGCTCGTTCGATTCGAGCCTGGGTCATTCGGAATAGTTCAGGTGCTTTTGTTCTTCTTGTTTTGTGGTGGGGGCAGTTCATTGTTGAGAGGATGAGAATGCTGGCGCAGAAGACACAGCGAGCAAAGATGTTAAAAGAACGGACACACAAATCGATATTTGGAAAGGGACTGGTAAAAAATTGGAGAGAATTTGCGCCCCAAATTTGCAGTTGAACGCGGTCGAGTCGAGAAGCTCCCAGAAAAACCCTCGGCGTATTCAAGTTATCCAGCAGCTAAGGAAGACCCAATAGCAATACTTGTTCCGCACTCACCGTGCCGCATGGTTGTGATGATATTAGCGAGTTGTTCGTTCGATTCGGGCTTGGGTCCTATGGCAGCGGCGCGTTTTTTTTTCGTGATCATTTTGAGTCATTTCACCGCTCTATCGTGTTTTGTCTCCCTAGCGTGGACTTGTCGGCGACCAGTACATCAGAGCCCAGAGCAGATGCATGCGACGTATCATGTCACTCCGAATTTCATTCCAGGGCGGCGCGGAGGAAATTTGTGCGTCGGGGGTCTCACAGGTTGGTTGAGAGACGCTAGCGCAAGTCTCGGGACCGCAGCACCGTATCCAGTCTGAGGGAATAGCAACGACATCGAATTGGACTTGATGGGCGGCATCAGAGAGGAGTTATCGTCGAAGCGGAGTACGAGCCGGCGATTTCCTTTTCCCGGCTCGCAGATGTGCATAGTGCACCTGAGGATGTAGGCACCTACTATCGCGGACGGGAGTGAGTGGTACAGCCTTACGCAGCGCAGCATCCGGGGGTACCGCTGGCAGCCTGGAACGCAATATTAATGACTCGAACGTAGGCCACATTTACGCGAGGTCACGGTACGAGCGATTTTTGTTGTAGCGTCTGTCTACGAGAGACTGGGCCACATTGAGAGGTCTTCATTGACCGAGTAGCGTGTCGTATGTCTAGATACGTCGGATCCGTGTCGATGGATGAGGGACTGTGTTGGCCGATCGCGACAGTGTGGTTAGTGATGTTCGGGTCGGGTCGGGCCCCAAAGCCCGGGCTTGGGTCGGGTCGGGCAGGGCTTGGGCCCACAAAATATCCTGAGCCCGACCCTACCTGAGGGTCGGGCCCGGGTCGGGTCGGGCTCGGGCTCAAGCCCGGGCCCATCAGTATATTTTCTAACTGTGTTCTGTAAGGTTCAACTTTAAATTTGAGCATACATTACCTGTATTTTACCTTGGTAAAGCACTCAATTATGTTTTGATAGCCAGCAACAACCTACTGACCTTGTTTTGAGCACTCTAATCTCCACGGAACATCATGTGAATATCGACTCACCTGCCCATCCTCGAGTGAGCACCAAAGGGAAAAGATACTTCAAATCAACTTCCGTTGCAGGTAAAATTTAGGTTTTCAACCCAACTCACAGCAAAATTTTGACTTGGGATAGTCATGTGGTTGGGCCCGGGCTCAAGCCCAGGGTCGGGGGCCTTGAAAAAATCTGAGCCCGACCTTGAGCCCGACTTGGGCCCTACTTTGGGTCGGGTCGGGTCGGGCTCAAAAGCCCGGGCTTGGGCTCGGGCTCGGGCTCAAGCCCTGACCCGGAACATCACTAAGTGTGGTCACTGGTCTTGAAGCAAGCAGGAATCGCGGCCCGAGATCCGAGTAGCCGCCCCAGCCAAACACGCGCACACTACGCCTTGGCCCTTCCGCCCTCATCTTGCCCTCATCCATCACGGAGTGAAAGAGTCGCGCCTGGCTGCGATTCGTGAGTCTCACCCCTCTTTTCCTTTCTATCGTATATTCTCTATAATATTAATTCACGCTGTTCCTCTTCAATATAATACGCCGTCTGTGGTTAGTCTGTGGCATCGCTGACGATCGGGATAGGATCTCTCGGATTGAATCGGGAGTTGGAATGTCGGCGCCTTCTTCCAAATCCGGCACGACCACCCTTAAAATCGTGCCGCCGCCCATTCAACTTGGTTTTGGGGGCCATTGCTCCGCATGGCAGTACGAGTCCTGGGGGGGGGGGGCTTGATCCACCCACCATTCACGACACCGACCTGTAAATCAGCACCTGTAAACCAACCGGTCAGATCGTTTTATACGGTTGAACTGATCAATTTTTTTGAAAGGATGCGGGTTCAAATATCGCCAAGCGCACATCACTGTCTTCAATTAATTAATTATTTTACTTTAGCATTTGCGTGTAGCAAAGCAACATGCTGGCACTGGCAGATGCAGGGCTACTTGAAGGCGCTTGTTCTGAACCTGCTGCCAAGGGGTTACCAGGTATGTCCAATTCTTCAAACAAATGAATTAAGAGCCAGCTTAGATTGCGAAGGAACTTCGCTTAACCGTATACGGTACGTAATGAAATACGTGCTTACGGAGAGGCATCCGCATACGTACGGCAAGAGCCGAAGGGCATCCGGCGCTCGACGGTACGTTGCGGATCACGTACGTATCCGTGCCTTCCTGGGAAGAAATCAGTGCATATCGGGTGGCGCCGGCACACACGGCTTGATACGGACCCATATGACGTATGCGTACGACCGCCCCGGCAGCCACGCAGACGGCTCACGGTACCTGCACCGTGCGTACGGTGCTTTCATTTGGGTAATAGAAATAAGACCAACCGTATATATACAATGCAGTACTGTACTATTTCGCTCAATTCTCCGCGGCTGTGACCCGTGACCCAAATTTTCGAACTTCGGTTTTCGAAAATCCGCCGGACCCACCGTGACCGGGGAAAAATTTCGAAAATGTCACCGAGACTGGCCTGTTGGCGTGGGGCTGAAACACTGCTGAAACACACAATTCTGGCTTAATTTGCTAGGGTTGAACCAAAGGTTAAATCAGTGTTACTTACCGTTGCAAGACTAGCCCCGAAGGGTCGTAGACACGCAGAAAACAGGTAGTCTGCAGCAGATATTCGATGGTTGAGCAGCAGCAATTTCCAGTTTGGCATTTGAGTGAGCGGTGCAATTTTTATCAACCTTAAGGCATTGTGGGGGAGAAAATTGGATTTTTCAACTCGTTTTCGTCGATTTTGTGACTTCTTTTCAATGTTCGAAAATGCTCCCGGTGACCCGTGACAGGTTCGAAAATTTTCTGAAATTTTGAGGCCCGTGACGCGTGACTTACGAATTGAGCGAAATAGTACAGTACTGCATATCTAAATAACCGCATTTTGAACTAGATTTTCAAGCCCTGAGAAGCCCGATTTTGCCCGGGATTGAACGCGTTCCAAACGTTGCCACAACTATATACACTGTGGCTTTTTCAACTTACAATCACACGTTCCACGCGTCGATCTTCAAGTTCAATAGCCACAATTGGTGTCAACTGAAAGCACTATTCAAAGTCCCACTGGACTACAAAGCAAATATACTACAACGACCGATACATCTTGCATATTCCGGGATAAGACTGCACCTGATCAGCAACGAAGTCAAGAAATAACCAATAACACATACCAAATTTTTCACTCATCGCGTTTGAACCCGGGGTATAGGGCGTATTTAAGGTCAATCCAAACGTTGTACGCGGCCTCCCATCCTGCGGTGTCCCCGGCATCCTCATACTCCGTCAGCTTGTTTGAGATGCGCAACGCGAGCTCCTGTTTCGTGCCCCCCGCGCCGATGCGGACCCCGGTCGACGCCCTGAAGTCCCGGACGAAGTTCAAGATCCTGTTTGTATGGACCGTTGTTGGTCATGAGAACCATGGTGCGGATTTATGCCATCCATAAGTATTCATTATGAAGGGGAAACGATGTTCAAATCTACGTTTTGGTTCCGATTTACGGTCGAGGACATTGTATGTTGTTTTCAACGATGGTAGTGGTTGGTTTTTGAGTTGTTTTGATCAGATCATGCCTTGATTTGCCGATAAATGGCCGTGCCGATATGCCGAAAGTAGTAATGACGCCGGAATGCCCTGGAAAAAGACCATCGCTCTGATTCTGTTACGCACTGTCTAGTCTTGGCCGCCCGGTTCGGTCACCATACCGCTGCAACGGCCAAAAAAACAAAAACAAAACAAAAAACCCAATGGCATTATCGACAACGATAAGACGTACTGCACCAACTCGATAGAACACTTGCTTTTGAAGCCGCTACGAGTACCATTTTGATATCCTTGTTGTCTTTACTTTGCCATTTTATTCGGCATCCGGCACATCAGATAAACGGTACTGAATGCCGATATCGGATCAAAGATATTAAATACACCACCACCATATTCAAACCCCGAAGTCAAATGGCCGACACAGTAGACCGATGGCACGATGTGTTAAATAATTATACCGTCCTAGTGCTAGCATTTAGGGCCCAAATTCTTACATTTATTATTTTTGGGGTTTTGGTACCAATAGCAGTTCAATTCAGCAGAGCAAGACACTCCACATAGAAGCACAACACGAAAGCGAAAAAAAACTTCAAACAAGACAACAATCAAAACATTAAAGCATGTGCGCAACCTGGTCCGTGTGGAAGGGTAGGTTGGACCGCAGGTCGCCTTCCCCCTATTTTATATCTACATACGTACTTTACGGTAGATCGGCCCACGGACCGTATATTTGTTTTGTACGTACATTTGATATCCATCCTCCTTTTCTCCCACAAACCACCACCATCCGCGACCAGTGACTTGAGTGTTCCACCGTGAGCACGTCGCCAGTGAAGACACTTTACACCGAGCCCCTTTCCTCACATCTATCGAGCCCTTCCGAGCCAGACCCGTACTCCACGCCCACACGGCATTTTCCCATATCAACATCCTATTTTCATTCTACGCCTGCACGACATTCTTGGGATCACCGCATCTATTTCCTGCTTCACCCATACACCTCATATCCGGACGACCGACCCATCATTCTCTGTCTACCAGCAGACGAGCCTGTGCTTCCACATCCGTATGACGCACAATCAACTCATCAGCGTTGACGAGGTCCTCCGCATCTGCGCGGTTGGCTAGGGCGTAAATGCCAAGGGTCGGATCTGCCGTAGAAATGTGGAATTGACGCGCCTCAAACCTTTTTTTTTAGGAAATTAGGACGATAACATAGAAGCCTTAGCACCTACGGGTCTACGAAGATCTTGTTGTGCTTCTCAACGACGTAGAATACGGATGAGATCATCTCGTATTTCCCACTAGCATGTCGTTTGTAGTTGCCGCAGAGGTCGGGCACAAGGGGCAGGTACTTGAGGATCCTCTCAAAGCTGCTTGCTATGTAGCACGGAGAGTCGGCCTCTTCGCCGGTTATAATTGTGCAACCGTTCTCCGCCTGGTCAAGAGCTCGGCCCCTGGCTCTACAGTCAGTGCTCTCCAATTTTCATGTTCCTGTGTACTCACTGTTCCAATACAATCATACCATTGGTCATCAGGAACCAGGGGCCCCAGAATTCAGAAGGAACGGGTGCTGCAGGTGTAGGTTGAGTGTTCATAGTGGTATAGTGGTGGCGGTTGTGGTTTGAGTGTGGTGCTGCGGACGGTCGTTTATGTTTTTCCCTTATACATGTACTGGTTTCAATGTTGTGTCAATGTTAATTCGAAGCAATAATTGGTTATTTCCCCCGTACACCACTCCCCGAAGCTTTAGCACTGCCATAACGCCATCTACATCGAAGTGCAATGACTCTGATATGTGTATTAGGCAGCCGTCAATTCCTACAACAAATATATTTGGTACGGATGTAACCTGATAGTCCATTGAGAATCTGTTGCCCTCCCCCCTCACCACACACACAGGACAACACCGAATAATACTGCTTGTCAGAGTACGGTCGAGCCACTCACCTACTGGTAGGGCCATCTGCTGAGAACTGTTGGGTGTGGCACACATGTAAGGATTTAACAACGGATGGTCTTCGGGGTCTATGTATCCACATTCCCTGCAAACAAGATGACCAATGGCATGGGGGCTATCCACTGGCAACAAACAACTAGCTATACGGTTAATAGATGTACCATTCGGGCCGTAGGGAAAATAATCGGGGCTGATATCATACATTCGTCTTCGCAGCGTGTCTCGTGCACCCTCAATACTGAGGAGCCCATCATACACCCTGTTCAACATTTGAGACGAGCACAGCAACAGTGGGCTGGCTGTACCTAGTATGGCAGACCATCGCTCTCTATCTCTTATCCAGATGTTAGCCAAGATAGTAATGGTAGCATCATAGCCACAGCTATAGTCGTGGGCATCCCATACCAGTCCAAAGGGTTGTACCTCAGGCAGTAGGTCAGTGTCTGACTGTGTCAGAAGCCTGTAAGGACCCAAAGTTGATTGTGCTGTCCGAGGCTTTTTCTTCAGGCGGCTAGTCCCGTGAACCAACGATCGTAGGATTGCCTTCAATAAACTGCGAAGAAACAGTTACAATAGGGTCATTCACGGTTCCCCTTTTCCGGCCCTTTTTCGTTCCCTTTTTCACTCCCTTTTTTGCTGCCTCTTTGAATTTTCAACCACATGATTTTCGTTTCCAATTGGTTACATGGTGGTCATAGTCATTGGTCTATGTGGTATCCATTGTGGTATATAAGCCTCCTAGCATGCAAGCCATGTACCTTCAAGCAAAATGGAACAAAAAGGGAGCAAAAAGGGCCGAAAAAAGGGAGCACAGTCGGGGGGTTTCACAGTTGCCCTTTTTCTGGCCCTTTTTGCACTTGCACTTCTCTCGTATTTGGTCAGTTTCATAGTTACAGAGTTCGTTTCTTCCCTTTTAGACCCTTTTTACACCACTGAATTGAAAAGGGAAAAAAAAACCGGGTGAAAAACAGAAAAAATGGGAAAAAGGGAGAAAAAAGGGAGTGAAAAAGGGTGGAAAAAGGGTAACTGTGAACGACCCTAATGTATTTGAACTCTGGCAATTAGAAGGAGATTGACCATAAGTTGAAATACTCCCATGACCGAGATCACCGAGTTATCATCCCGCTCGCGACATTGGTGAATGTGATGTGACGACGTATAAAGATATACTCCAAAACACCGATAGACCGGGTGTTAGGTCACAATACTCGGGTAAGTGGGGGATTTGGTTCGATGAGCCCTAATGCCAACAAGACCGAATGAACTTGTAGAAAGTTGCAAAGAGCAAGTGAGGATTTTGGGAGTGGTGAATACGGGGTAGGCGATGGATATAAGGCGATAATTCGGGGCACCAAGCTAACCTGCAGATTTGGATAGTCAGCGTCTCAAGGTAAATAAAATGTACTTGTTTGATGGGTTTTGGTCTTTGACGACCGGAGGATGATAAGGCAGTAGAGGAGACTTGTCAAGGGTATTTGCTCGAACAAGCCAGTAGATTTCGAGTGGTGTCAAGCAGTATATTCTCTGAAGTGGGGAATACTTGCATACACTACAGATACTACAGTAAGGCTTTTATACGTTTACAGGGTCCGATGTTTCGGGCAAATAAATATGAAATGAATATCAGATGTCTCGGGCAACCATGCGGGATCTACAGGCCAGACTGAGTGAGAACATGGGAGTTTGAAACTCACCAGGTCCGGATCCAACACAGGCTGTGCGTGTAATCTCGTGAAAGTTTGTTGTGGCCAATTGGGAGCGGTGATGAGCGAGAATTGCATTTTAATGTCTTCTTGTTGCTTGTGATTGGTTGAGGAGATTTCAATTAGAGGTGCTGGAGGACAAATGAGAATAGAAGGATTATGTGGATGCAATTTCGGGGTCTTGACGCGATGTTGTGAACTCGAGGAAAAATGGCCGAAGTTCCCGACCATGCCATCAGCAATGTTCCCACGGTTTGATTCAGGTTCTGCCGTCGGCCGAATTGATCGGAGAGCTGTTGAATGACAGGTTCGTTGAAGGCGGGATGTTGTTGGACTTTATTATGAAGACTGAAGCTCGCTTTACAGGTACAAAAGCAGTTCATTTCAAGGTAAACCATAAAATGGTGTCACAGTGAATGCCAGTTACTTCCCACATACTGCCAATAAGTCGACAAATTCCACAAGCAGCGGTTCAAGTTGTGGGACAGATTTCAAGGTCATTGTAAATTATAATTTATCAACGAAGGCTGCCTTAACTACAGTATTGCAGCCACATGACCAACCGCAGAAACACATTTTTCCCCCTCAGTTTTTCTAGCCAGTTAATGTGTACTCAATTTGCACTCAATCGTTGCACACTGAAGGCTCGTGGCAGAAGCCCAGCATCGGATCTGTGAGTTTGGTTCAAAACAGGTGTGCATGCCATCTTGTACTTACCAGAGCGCTAGCGCTGTGTAAGAATCAAATTTGGTGGTGTACATTAGATAGAAAATCGCCCGGTGTTAGATAACATGGCCTTGCAGTAAATAACAGTGCGAAAATAATTTGGGGCAAACAATACAGCTCTAGAGTGCTTTGAACCTCCTTAACTGTTATATCTAAGCTTATATGGCAGCTGTTGGAGTTCAGATTTGAGCTTCAGCATCCCCGAAATGGAGTCTTTCTCACCTCTAAATTACTTGGGCCCTGGACCCCCCGGATGTGAGAAATGTAATTTACATCAAGATTTGCATGTTAATAACGGTTTTAGGAAGGTTGTGTTATTTAACATTGACTTTCTTACACAGCGCTTCAAATTAACACTTATGCTGCTGTGAGTTCCTTCACCAGCAGTAAGTCCTAAGCAGTAGTAAGCGCGCACACATGAACCGTTCTTTAATGAGATGCCTCGCGTTGGTTCAATCCCCATGAAGGTTATCTCCTTCTCTCCTTCTCTCGTCTCCCTCTATCTTCGACGTTGACCGGTTCTCAAGCTGTCCAAAGACTCCGCTTCCAACCTAAACCTGTGCACAACTCAATGTCTGACTCCATTGAAAACACCGGGCGCAGCTGGAGTTGAGTCCGTAGCTTGCGGGCGCAGCATTTCAATGGCGTACCGCTCAAGCCACTTCAGCTGCGGGGATGGTTATCACACTGCCTTCATCACTCTCTTTATAAGATTACGCCTGTCCGTCTGAAGCTTTTTAAGGTCCGCTGATGGCACCACCATTTCACCGCGGCATCTCTGGTCACACAGCCAGATAAGTCCAGCTTGCCTATGCAGAGCCTGGCCGCGGCTGATCCCACATCGGCACAACTCAATAGCTTTTATTTTCAGACCTTAACAGCTTTTACAGCTCTTATGCTTCTTTTGATCTTGAACCGAAGTGGTGGGGCGCGGAGCGCCCCGCCACGCTCTTGTGCCATATATAACTGGCCAACATCCATCGGGCCAGTCCTGTGTTTCCTCCCCGCCCTCAATTCTCCGTCACTTCCAAATGCCTGGATTCTTTGGTTCTCAAGCAATATGGTCTACCCGAATCTCTTCTGCCTCATCAATTGCCAAGGGCCTCCAAACTCTCAATTCAATCCCTCTACCTGTATTTTCAAATCAGTCCGATCTATCATATGTGCTGTAGTGAACTCTGGTGGAACCGCAGAAATGGCACTGGTTTTAAATTCTGCCATCTATACATTTGCATCTCCTGGGTGAACAATTCATCCCCGCATCTCAAATGAAGTTCCGAGGGCTTCAGCCAATTTCTTGGCTCTCATTCATGACCCGCAAGAATATTCCAACAGTGCTTGAGGTGTACTCGGACACCTGCCGAACAAACACCGACCTTCTCCCACAGCGTCGCTTCCAACACTTTCATCGTAACATTATCCACCTTCCCATTCCGCCATTTCAGGCGAGTAGTTCGCATTTAATTAAGGTCTCCGATTTATGGCGGTTCTTATAGTGGCTTTCGATCCATATTTATATATTCTACATGGTCTGAGACTGATTGAATGCAATTGAAGTTAGATATCACTCTCTTACGTTGGGAATAATCAGTTTTTGTCGCCGCCTTTGACACTTTATCTGCCGAAGCGTAGGCTGTCCTTCTCCGAAATAAGCAGTAGAGTCATCGGCTCATCAATGTCGTTGCCGGCACTTTCGCCGAGGGGCCGCCGCAGCAATGGCGCCTCGGCACATCCGGTCTTTGCATGTGCCGCTGGCCCCGTCCGATGATCTTCTAGTTGGTTGCTGTCTCACCGTTAGTCATAGTAATCTAGTGTGGACTCTTCCTTGCTTTACGTTTCGCGCAGATTTTAGCCGTGAATTCGAGCTCATTTGTGTCATTTCTTTGAAATATTTCCTTCTTGGGCTCTCGCTCGGAGAACCAGTGGATATCATGGATTTGCCGATCAGTCCGGGGTTTCCACTGAATCGCCCAGACATCACCTGTTTGCTGGCACCCAGAGGCGGTTCGGTTGGCAGTGTAAGGCACAGGCTCGGCCGCTCCGGCCGTCGAACGGCATGGTGGCGTCGGACATCATTCTGTCTTTTCGCTGTCATGCCAGCACGACACAATAAGATGTGCGCACCCCATCCTGAGGATCGGACGCCCAGGGCGTACCCAGAAGCTGTGAACTAAACGGAAGTGGGACCGCAAGAGAAGGACTACCGGCGGACTAGGGATGGTCACCGCCCCCGTCTTTACGGGTGGGACGGGCCCCGTAAACGGCACCCCGTCCCGTGCCGTCTCGACATCAGCTTCAACAAATAAGCGGGCGGGTACGGGCGGCAGTACTGCCGTCAATACCCGCCCGTTGACGGCCGTCGACGGCCGCAGACGGGTTCGTGAATTTTACCAAGCCTTTTCAAGCTGTGTTAATGGGATTTCGCGGGAGGGAGATCCTACTTGGTCCATGGTGAGAGCTAGTACCACCTGAGAACTGATTAAATGGGAACAGGGACCATTTCACTCACGTACTATCGGATGCCGAGATGCCGATGTTTGAAACTCGCACGACTCCTCGTCCTTTTCTCGGCCTGTCGCGCGGCTACTTCTATTCCAGACCCACTGAGGAATCCACATCCCAGTTTGGCTTCTGAGCACTCAATTAGCAACGAAATCACCTTTTATACCGGTGGGAAATTAATTACCGTCCCGTCCCCGCTTACGGCCGTCTTTTGTGCCGCCCGTCCCGCCCCAGGGTCTTGAGGTCGGAAAAGACGGCCGTCAACGAGGCGGGCCGTCACCGCCTCGAGTTCGTGGATTGACGGCCGTCGCCGTAAACGGGACGGTGTCCATCCCTACGGCGGACAACACGAAGATCAGCATGTACAGCCACTTTTGATTCACGGAAATTCTATATGAATTTTGATCCGCGAGCATCCGTCTTGACTCTGAGGCACAGGTATTAATATTGGGCGGTGTTCTCGTGTCGCTACGATGCCCCGACCGATGGCGCCGCCAGAAAACCCCATCCGAATGAAGTGTCCATCGGCCCCTCTCATCCCGCCCACTTCCCCGAACACCGTTAAATCGGGCGCAAAAGCAAAGGCCAGCACCGCCGTGACTCAAGCGCGCCCAGAATCAACCGCCGAACCAATCCCGCGGAGCCTTCAAACAAGTCGAATTCCCTTACGATAGCCCATGGGACTTCAGGTCAGAAGAGCCAATAGAAATCTGTTAATTACAAGTTCAACACAGCGAAATGGACTCCAAGGGGATGTAGAGATGTTGTATTGATGGCATGGGCTCCTACGTCATGGCAAATGAGGCTTTGAAAATGGCGGTAGAAAATTACCAAAGAACGAGTCTAAAAATAAATTTTTAGGACTCGTAATTTCAAACGCCTTCAAGCGCACCTGCCCTTTCTCCGCCACCCGCCTCCTCAAAATCGCTCTCTCCGTCGAACGGCCTTCCTCCTCCGTGTCCACATCCACTTCGATGTTAGCCTACTCTTGGGGCCACAACAGTCCCGGTCGCTTCCTCGGGCTCAGCACGGATAACACAAGATGTGAGCACGAACGGTAAAGGCGCTTGGGCCGAGTCTGATATGTGTGTGGATTTCCCTTTCGTTCTGGTCTTTCTTTTTCTTTTTTTCCCGTTGTCTTGGTTGTTTCGGTGGCGGATTCATGTGATTTTGTGAAACAATGTTGTCGCAACCTGCGCCGCGCTCCACCATACCCTCATGCGTCTTGCGCTCGTCGGCGTACCCTCCGCGCACCAGCTTCCTCTTCCTGGAATGAAATTCAACCCATATGCTCGGGATGGAGGGCACCGCATGCGCTTCTTTATTGAGGCCGGTTTGTGTTTTTATCCCGCGAAGCTGGAATTCTCGCTAACTGTATTCTCCAAGGCTAGTGCGGCCTCCACCCGGAAAAAATCTCGGCACTAGGCTTAGTATCGGAATTTTTCGCCCGTCCCTACAACTCCTTCTGAACAACGGTCTTTACATGTAATAAAATTTCTTCCACTCTGGATACATGAGCATGAGTTCAGAGTGCACTGTATAGGGTACAGGGCGTTAAGATAATGCCGCCTGCTCCAGTGGTTAAATATTGTTTAAGCGCACTGTGAACAATGGGATCACGGAGCAAACTCAAGCTCCAACGCACGCAGTGCCGCTCCACACCAGACTCACCGACGGAGACGGTGCGTGGTTATGATCTTAGCTAGTTTTGCGACGACTGCTGGTGTTCCTTCCGGCTGGCGAGAGGCCGCGAAGTCCTTCGGCTCCAGTTTCATAATTTCTTTGCGCACATCGGTCTGAAGTGATGATCTCATGTAATCTTCCAGCGCCAGGGAAAACGCGAGTGAGAAAGGCTGGTGTTTAAGAACGCCCGCCGCAGCTATTTGCTCCGCGCATATGCAGATAGCTGTGATGCTGATATTAATGTGCATGCACCGCGCCGACTGGCGTAGTCTCACCAGCAATAAGTTCAAAACGACCCGAGTTGGATTCAAGGCAGTCAGCCTGTTGCGGTAGACGGTGGGTATCATTGTGTACAAAATAGATGTGAGCTTACCAGACGCGGATACGTTGTCTTTAGTGACTTGGTGCAGGTTGTGGTAATGGAGTTCTGCCATGAGGTGAGGTGCAGAAGACGAGTTGAGCAATAGCGCTCTCACAAACTATATATTTTTGTTTCGAGAGGAGGAAACACCCGTTAGGCGCGAGTAATGAACAGGGTAGTTCTCACCGACTTCCTACAGTCGAAGATCGAGTGACATTCGGAAGCAAGATGAAGCGCCACGCACGCGGAGAAGGGACTGTTGCTGTCATTATTTCGTCAGTCTCGCTGTGTTTGAAAAAAGAGAGAGAGCGCACTTTTGGTGGACGAGGTTGGGTTACTTTAGGGGTCGGACGACCTTTCTACAATTCCGTGGGGTCTCGGTGCGCAAAATCAACTTGCGGATTACCGTACTCACAGCTGCAGAGTGAACTGATTTGGTTGCCTGCGTCGGCGTTTTCTTTGGCGGGGTGTGAGTTTGCTTTGAGATGGTTTCCTTCTATCGGAAATCGGCTCGGGGAATTCATGGCTAATATCGGGGAACCCTTACAGGGCGTGGGGATGTTCTCGGCTTTGCACTCTGAAGCACATGCGTAGTTGTCGTTTCCAGTCAGAAAAGCGGGTATTAGAATGCACCACGCACATCTAGCTTTTCAGACTTCAACGATATTAATAAGGCTGTAGATTCCATGTAACATGCTTACCGGTTGGAACGACGTCCTCTCGGGGTCCTGTACAGGCTTAACAGGACGATGAGATGCGGAATGGGTCAAATGCTCTTTTACTCGCCCAAGCCTGGGGAAGATATGCGAGAGTGTCCCGGACGAGTTCTGGGTGCCCGTTACCACATGAAACGCGCAAACGCCAACGAGCCTATTACACTTGCCTCGAAGTTCCTTGGAGGCCTTCAGACTCTTCGTCAGATTGCCCATCAACTTCTGCAGCCAGGATTTTCTGAGCGATAATGAGGACAGGCGTCTTTCCACAACCGAGTGGACTCTCTACTCACCGACTTGGTGGGGCTGTCTTCAGATGGGATTTGATAAATCTGTTGGCGTTTCGGGATGTTAATTTATCATCGTAGATGTGCGACGCACGCAGCAACCGCATGCTGTATGCAGACGTCTAAACTGTGCTGCTGGGAAGATACGAACAACAGTCGAACGGCGTCGCTTGTGAGGGCTTTAGCAGTCCTCTGGACGAGCTCGGTACAGTCGGCATCGTCTTTGCGCAGATCTGAAAATAGACATCTATCACTGCTGAGACAGACACACAAAATTGCGCACCATCGAGGCGGACGTAATCCGTTGGAGGGCTCTTAGTTGTCTCCAAGGGCTCTTGGAAATGCGTAGCCAGTATTTGGTGTGCCATTGCCGCCGTCCCCTCTCTCGCCCGCTTGAGGTCCACTCCTTGACGCATGAGGTGGACGAATGCCTGGGTCCCGAGTGCGTCGAGTTTCGTGAAGACCATCAGAACGGGAACTTCGAGAACAGTTAGTCGCTCGCGCGTCAAGTGACTATGGGAGGACCGCGGACCTTTCCCAGCAATATCATTATTGAAGAACTTTTCCTCCGCTTTCAAGAAAGGACGGTTGGTGTCAGTCGGCATACAGTACCTGCTTCCATTGATTGGCGGATATCCTTGGAGGCGTACACTCACCAGATAACGTGCAACCTCTCAGCCGGGAAAGAGCTCGCAGCGTGCTTAGCAATGAAGTCTTTCACTTTATCCATCTCTTCACCACTTCCGCTCTCAAACCCACAGGAAACATGGAAGATCATGCGCGGATTGCTCCTAAAGACCAATTGATTTTCGATGTCGGGCGGTACACGCTGAAGCTTCGTTAGTAGCTGGGTTTCGAGATTGGAGCTGGGTGGAACCTCAAAAGCGCCATCGGTCATATCTACCTGCGGAAGCATCAGGCTGTTCCGAACATCTGGAGCAGGCCAAGGAATACCATCTCTCCCCGGGCGGTCAAGACCCGTGGATTTTCGCTGGAGTTGCAGATGCGTTTTACAAGAGTACTTTTTCCTGCGTTTGTGCGTCCCACAATCAGAATCCGGAAACGAGGATAATCGGCACGAGAGGCGATGATGTCGCTCATTAGTTCTGTAACGGAGGTTGAGTGGGCAGGGCGAGAGGAGAGGTAAATATAGGTATGCTAGCCTGCCGAGACACAAAGACGGGAAGGGGCGAAGGCCGGGCAGGCAGTAGTATAGTTTTGAACGAACGCTTGCCGAAACGGCGCGTGGGCAACGTGGTAAGACACGCGCGATGTGTGTTGCGATTGTAACGTATCGGAGGTGAGTACATGCTGGGTGTGCACGAAAGAATTGACATGAGTGTCGTGGTTCCCAGGCGAAGGAAGACATGCAAAGGCGAGAAGACCAGGCAATGTACGCGCGTAACCGTGTGAGTGCATGCGCCGCTTCACGCCGCAGCCCGCACATATCGGAGGGTTTAGGTCCATCCTACTCTCAACCTCGAGATTCGACGCGCCTGGTGTCAAAGCCAAATTTCTACCACCAGCGGTTCGCCGGGAATGTAAGTATTTGAAGGATCGAATTCGCAATGTCATAGCAGATTTCGTGCCGATTGCATGAATTACTTAGAACTTGACCTCGCTCGATGCGAAATGCGGCGAGGCCAAGAACCTCGCTGAGTCGGGTGCCTGGGGAGGTGACGGTGAGACGCTGGGGAGTTGCTGGGGACAAGCTGATGTGAGGGTCACGTGCCGCGTCGGAATCAATGGCCACGTTTGAGCCACGTGGTCTCTCTCACCCATTCGTTCACCATCCCTCTTTTCACTGCCGTTATACACCCGACATACGTGCAGCTAATAGAACCCATCCCGACAGCATGGTGGAGCTTATCATGATCACCAGTTTCTCGTTTCACTGCTGCCCGCGGCACGCAGCGTACGCGCGGCCCTTGCCAGATCTCATCTCAATGAAGACGCCTGCAGTCTGGCTGATACATGCGGCGGCTTATATCCGTGCTTTGTTCTCTTGGCCATTGCGGCTCCGTCCTCAGACCTCACTCCCCGTCTTCCGGTCACTCAAATTAGCCTTTAGCCTCTGCCTCGAATTCAGCAACCGATGGGTTGCTTCAAGAAGTTCAAGACATTATTCTCCTCATGCTGGCCCAAACGCCGCAAACCCGCTGATTCCGTGTGTATCAATTATTTCTGAATGGGATTACAACCCTTTCAACGCTTTGGTTACTCCAGGCCCCTCCTCCTTATGAGACTCACGGCAATCAGACGGTGAGCCGCCTACTGCGCGTAAAATCCAGTTTCGAATCTCTTGCGCCCTCAGAACTACCATCTTGGCACGTTACCAGCGAATCCCATTTATTCGCGCACTGCGAAACCCCATAAGAAATCTGCTCAACTCATAGTCAAAAATCAGGAAGACATGCCGTCTGAGGTAAGTTATCCCGCTCGGTCACGGTTTGAGGAGAGACTCACGGGTCTAGACGACACCGAATCATGTTCCTGCATCGATTCCCAATTCACACGCCGATACGCCGCCTGTGGTTGTCTCCAACAGTGATCCGAATGTTGTGTCTAGTCAGCCAATGGAGGTCGAGGAACAAAGTCCTCAGACCGCCCCGAACGCTAAAATTGAGCCTTCGGAACCCCCCAAGAACCCAACGGAATCAGCCGTGCGATTTCTCGTTGGTGTACTCGTGGTAACTTGAGCCAAATGTTTCTCAGACGGTCAAGCTCCCGCCGCCCCCGTCTAGTGACCCAGCGGGCGCGGAGGAACAAAGACCCCTATCCGCCCGGAACGCTGAGATGGAGCCTCCTATACTCAGCCCTGAAACCACAGCTGTGACTTTTTCCGCTCGTATATTTGTGGTGCCCAACTAAAATAAGTCTGTCAGATATCCACTTCCTCGCAGCCCTTGTTGGAGAGGCCGCTCGGCAGCCATGCTCACATTGTTCGAGAATCACCCGCGGTGAGTCTCTAACTCTGACTGCATCGCGGCTCACGGATGCGACGAACGCGCATCTTTCTCGATCGAACAGAGTGCCCCGTCTGAAGTTGAGAAGGAACCCCCTTGTGACGAGTCAGTGGAACCCCCGCTTTCGGCCGATCAGGGCTCCGGGAATCGCACGGTGAGTTGCCTGTTTGATTTGTTCATGGCATCACAATGTCGGCTTATAGAGGGATCGGAAGCACGGTCTTGGTCTGGATATTACGCAACCTTTACCTGACGCTCGACCAAACTCATCAACATTCCCACTGCGCGATCAGTCGGGAGATGAACTTCAGGGCGAGCGTGTTCCTCAGTCGATCACCGATGGTATAACGCGTACGACTTTGTCCGGCGCGGAAGACCAGTCACACGTTCGATCCACACCTGCGCGGCGATATACGTCTCTCGTAAGGGACACGCCACGGTGCGGTTCCAGATCATTTCGATTTCTATACCCCGGCCTAAACGCGGTTGTAGACTCCGGGTTTTAGTTGTTGGCAGGGTGCGCAAGCCACCACTAACGCAACCGATCGATTGAAGTGACCTTCGATGTAGGCCGGAGTGGGAAAATCCTCCCTTATCAGCTATGCGTTTGGCGTGGGGAAGGAGGTCCGTCTTAATCAGCGCACCTGTTGACGCACATTCATGACCGTACTGAAGTCCATATCCCACCACGAACGCGGAAAGGCGGACATTACTAAACCAATTATGCCCCGGGAGAACGATCGGTTCATTCTCCACGACTCGATGGGCTTTGAACATGGGGAGTCAAGAGAATTTACCGTCGCGAAAGAGTTCCTCGAGTTGCGAAGTGGTGATAGCGTGCCCCTCGAGGAGCGAGTACATGTTATATGGCGCGTCTGTTTCAGTTCTATTCTCTCGACATTGGTTTAATCAACGGCTCGATAGGCTTTGCGTCAGGATCCCATACGCGACGAACTCGAGTACTTTGCTTTTTGAAGAGGGAGATAAGGCGCTCCTCAAACTCGCAGCCAGATATTCCGGTAAGGAGCCAATCCGCGTTTAGCATATTCCCTCAACCTCCTTTAGTCCCAATTGTCGTGGTATTCACTCAATTTGATGTCTTGATCGCATCCTTTCTACAGCATCCGGATACCACGGAAGATTCTGCCTCGAGGCAGGCCGAAACCGCGTTCCAAACCTTGTGCCCAGAACCATTTCGACAGATCTGCAAAGAGCTCCAGGTTCCAGCTCAATATCAACGGATGTCAGGTCAGCGGCCTTTGTCGCCCGCTCATCCGTTGGCTGACCACTGTTTTGGGCTATGTCTGCAGGTCTCGCTGGGGAAAAGCCTGATTCAAAGAGTGGCTCAGAGCATACGATTGCAATGAAGCCTGATTCAAAAGCCTTGGCGCAACTAATTGAAAAATCGCAATCGATCGGCGACAGGAATCTCGAAGGAGCCGTTTATCTCATGTACACCATGGCGCAACGAGCGAACATCAAGGGGAAACTCAAAGGTTCCCTCGAGTACGTAAATTCTCGCTCTCCGGCGTCAGAGGCTAATTTCGCAATGCAGGGTGGGAATGAATCGTATGTCATTGTCTTGTTGCGACTGCAGCGCGTGAACCACTGATCCTTTGTTCAGAATATTGGCAATATGTTGTTGCAAGCGCGGAAGTCATCAACTGGACCACCGACAAATGCTTGGACGCACTCCACCAAGAAATCGTCACGAGTTGGAATATTCACGACCCAAAGCAGGTGAGAAAGCTCATGTGGGTTGCCGTTCTCTTATCATTGCATGTCGTTCAGCTGCTGAGGGATGTTCAATTTTTTGAGCAAATCAAAGCGCTCGTACAATACGCCACGCCCGGGCCCGACGTGGACAAGGCGAAATCGATGTTGTGAGGAACACGCCGAAAACATTCGCGCGAACACTCATGCACTCTAGTGCCGACGTTGATTCAATCCAGCACTGGATCGGCTTAGCTGTGCCAGCAGCGGCCTTTGCGGGTCCAGCGAGCGTTGCACTAGCGTTGTCGGGCACATTCGTGCACTGGATTGCGAAAGTGTATCAGAACATGTGCGTGCTGCGTCCTATCGTCGTCGGAGATTGTGATGAAATCTCCAGACCTGAGACGTTGCGCTGCTTTATGGCGTATATTGTGGACCTTACCCTCGTTCTGGATCGTGCATTCCGCATGGTGCATCTCAAACCAACGCCAAGAGCTCTGGACGAGGACATGCTCGACTACGCAGTTCAGGAATACAGGGTCACCTTTATGGGCCAAGTACACAACGAAATTAGACGCTATGCCAACCAGAGAGGTGTTCTCAAGGCTGGCAAAGACAGGTTGCAAGAGGAGATGCGGGGACTTATTGAGAGGTTTTGCACTCACAGCGAGGCTCAAGGTGCGGGGTCAAGGAACAACCCCTCCCCAAATCCTTGAGCTCTGCCGCGCCGCCCGGTTTATCGAGGTTAATTTAAATGATTTGCCGTGACTCTTCATACTCAGGCGTGTTCAAAATGGATCCGGCCTCGGAGTTGGTTACGGCTTTGCCTCCGCTGACGAGAAAGCTGATGACGGAAGCAAGCCTTCTCGAGGTATGAGCTGTTCGATATACTCGATGACACTACTGTCCTGTCTGTATGGAGAAACGCGACCACCGCTACTAGGTATGCACTCGCTAGTATTGGGCGAAACAAGTTGCGAGGCGCTCGTTCGATTCGAGCCTGGGTCATTCGGAATGGTTCAGGTGCTTTTGTTCTTTTTGTTTTGTAGTGGGGGCAGTTTATTGTTGAGAGAATGAGAATGCTGGCGCAGAAGCCACAGCGAGCAAAGTTATTGAGAGAACAGACACACAAATCGATATTTTGGAAATGGACTGGTAAAAATTTGGAGAGAATTTGCGCCCCAAATTTGCAGTTGAACGCGGTGGAGTCGAGAAGCTCTCAGAAAATTCGTCAGCGTAATTGTAATAGATTGTGTATCGCGAACTAAGCGATAACATTTAGCGTATCAGTGTTACTGGCTGTAATACTCTTCCGGGAGAATATGACATATATTCGGGTTCAAATACTGGAACCTTTATAAAATCAGTCAAACACAAGCTTTCACCGAGGAAGTCGTAGAGTTGAACCAGAGCTAGCGTCGTGGGTCAAATATGTAAGGCTACTGTCAAAGCTTAAACGAAGGATGAGCGCTGGCGGTCCGGGTTAAGCAGTTTCACGCAGGTAGCGGAGAGTGAGTGTTCACGGTAGTTGATTGCAAGTAGTAGATGATCTCTTACAGGAGGGAAGGGCTCCCTTTATATACCTAGAACTACTCTAAATATAACTAATGACTCGCTTGGAGTCAACGGGCAGTGACTCCATGCCCGAGTCGGCCTTCGGGGGATGCACGAACCGTGCCCGAAGCAACACCGAGGCAGTGTTGAACCGTGAGAAACTGAATACGAGGCATGTAGGCTAAAACACGGAATAAACAATTACCTACAGGCCGAAATATGCTAATATCCATCACAGTAATCAAGTTATCCAGCAGCTAAGGAAGATCCAATAGCAATACTTGGTCCGCACTCGCTCACCGTGCCGCATGGTTGTGATGACATTAGCGAGTTGTTCGTTCGATTTGGGCTTGGGTCCTATTCCCGTGTCGCGTTTATCATTTTTGAATCATTTCACCGCTTTATTGTGTTTTGTCTCCCTAGTGTGGACTTGACGGCGACCATTAGAATCAGAGCCCAGAGCAGATGCACCCGACGTATCATGTCACTCCGAATTCCATTCCAGGGCGGCGCGGAGGAAATTTGTGGGCCGTGGGTCTCACAGGTTGGTTGAGAGACGCTAGCGCAAGTCTCGGGACCGCAGCACCGTATCCAGACTGAGGTGATGGCAACGACATCGAATTGGACTTTACGGGCGGCATATCGTCGAAGCGGAGTACGAGTTAGTGATTCCATTTTCCCGGCTCGCAGGTGTGCATAGTGAGCGCACCTGAGGAAGTAGGCAAGATGTAGGCACATACTGTCGCGGACGGGAGTGAGTGGTACGGCTTCACGCAGCGCAGCATCCGGGGGCATAGCAAGCAGCACGAGTAGAAACATGAGCAGGGATGGAGGAACAGTATACGCGACGAGATGAACTCGAGAGCCAAGGGTCAAGAGTCAAGAAGCACCACTGGCAGCCTTGAACGCAATAAGTATTAATGACTCGAACGAAGGCCAGATTGAGAGGTCTTCATTGATCGAGCAGCGTGTCCTATGTCCAGATACGTCGGATCCGCGTCGATGGACGAGGGACTGTGTTGGCCGACAGTGGTTGTCAAGTGGTTGTGGTCTTAAAGCAAGCAGGAATCACGGCCCGAGATCCGAGTAGACGCTCCAGCCAAACACGCACACACCACACCTTCTGCCCTCATAGGCTCATACCACGAAGAGTCGCGCCAGGTGCGATTCTCTCGTCTTTCCTTTTCCGAGTCTATCGTAGACTTCTCTATAACTCACGCTGTTCCGCTTCAATCTACCTGTGGGGTGGCATCGCTGACAATCAGTCGAGAATCTCTCGGATTGCATCGGGCGTTGGAATGTCGGCGCCATCCTCCAAATCCCGCTCGTCCAATCGCTCCAGTGCCCGGGCCGGCATCTCATCCTCCTCCCACGCCTCAAATTCCAACCCCGCCGCCAAATCCTCGTCGGCATCCTCATCCGGCACGACCACCCTCAAAATTGTGCCGCCGCCCATCCTACCTCGGAAACGGGCTGGGGATGCATTTCTCGTACGGGGCAGGGCTTGTCGGCAGTGGCTTTGGGGTGGGTCGCAGGTGAGTGCTTGTTTTGTTCCTGTTTCATTTCAAAATTCACTCTGGGTTTCTTTTCTTTTTACTTGCGATTCGAGCTGGGATGAGGCGATGATTTGCGCGGCCTTGGCGCGACCTCTTTACTTCGGGAGGCGCTTTTGGGGAGGGACGGTTTTGAGCGGGCGGAGGCGCAGATCTAGACGTTTGGGCCTGGGGGGTTTCATCTCACCTTCCTCCGTGCGCTCACATTCCTCAAGGAAGAGACATATTTTGCTTGTTTCCCAACAGGGAAACCTTTGTTCTTTTATTCTCCCATTTTCCTTTGTGGCGCGGAAGCGGCTTATTGCGTTCGCATGAGTCGCGCCGTGCGCATCGTCAGCGTCGGCAGCGTCGCCGGGCAGTCTCTTCCTTTATTTTATTTTTATTCTGCTGGATATTCCCGTCGAGGAATACGCCATATCGCACCGCGTCCCACCATCCTTCTCGGGCCGGGCGTCGTTCGCGGTGCGGACATCGTCCGCCCCTTGTTGGCGCTACCTTCCTTCATCTTTTACTTTGTTTTATGATCTGGGCGGCGAGCTGTCTCGGCGGACCACCGTCCGCTCGGGGGTTTCGACACCGCGAGCGGTCGTCCGTGGCTCCCCATCCCATCGTCCACTGCCTCCGTCTCACATTTTGCGCTGATGTGGATTTCTTTTTGCTCGGGTCGCATCAGGTCGGCGAGGGAGATGGAGGTTCTCCGACCGCTGTCCGCTCTGGCTTTCCGAGAAACCGGGAGTTCGCTCGTGTGAACGTGGAACGTGGGACGGCGTGAGCGACGTGCGCGAGCAGCGTTTCCGCGTCGGCGGGGAGGAAGGGAAGCAGGTTTGGCAGCCCACCGTCCGCTCTGGGGTTAGAGACAGCTGGAGACTGCGTGCGTGTGTGGGATGGGGCCCGCAGGGTGGGTTTGTGCATTGGAGAGGTTTGGGCATCCTGAGGCGGGACTCGGCGCGATTTTGGCCACCTACAACCGCCCCCACGTCCCCGCGCATCCCCTCCTCTAATCCCTGTCACCCTCGTTACGAATTGGAGGCTCGTGAGCAGCGGGGCGCGCACGCAGTTTGGGCTTGCCGATTCTCGATTCCTTGCACGCAGGGGCTCATCAACTCTAGGTCATAGTTCGTAGACGCTGCAAAGCATGTGTACACGCTTGCCCATTGGGGGGGCTTTCGACTTATCACGTCGTGGTGGGGACGGAGTTTCGAGACGTCGTGAGCGTCGGCGGCGGTGCCGCACGTCCATGGCGCCTGAGTGGAGAGTTTCTCCCCAAGACTTTGTAGATGAGATGTGTAACTGACTTGAATAAATCCCCATGTCGACTCCAGATACCTTTGTGAAGTCGGTGAAGACCTCCATGTTCGACGTCGTCGTCGATGACCACCTTGCCTTCTCAGCCTCGACAACGTTGATCATTTTCTGATCGAATGTTTGGAGCTTCAATTCAAAAGATTCTGACTTCTGGGTTAATATATCATGGCGCACTTCTCAGGAGAAGTCCTGATATGACTTCGCTGAGTGCACCTCGGAGACGGTGATATATCACTCCCCCACGTTCTGGCGGGGGCTCGTAGAAGTGGGAAGCTGATCACTTATTTTAGTCCGTTCTCACAAGCACGAAAGCTGTTACTTCGGCGCCTATGCTCTCTTTGTCTCTCACCACCACCATCCTAGAGCAGCCATGGACAGAGCAACTTCTTCGCACAACGAGTACATCCCCGCCTCTGGCGCGGAGTCAGACGACCGCGTATTCACTTTGTGAGCTCTCGGTCATGCTTGACCTTTGAACTTCTCGTCGCTAAGGGCGCTTAACTCAGATCTGGCGGAATGTTTGCGGGGTCGCAGAATTTCGTCATAGCTGGGGGCACATTTACCAATCTCACGAATAATTATGTGGCGGCTCCAGTCGTACCACCTGGTATGTATTTGGGATGAGTCTGATAAATATTGACTCCTTTCCAGACTTTCGGATGATCCCGATTGGCGATATAGACCTTCAGCATGAACTTGTGGTGAACGAAATATCGGGGGTTGTGGACCGCCGACTTCAAAGAAACTCTGTTCGGCGGGTGTATTCTGCCGCAATCGAAGGCCGAAATTCAAATGTCACTGTGGCCGTGTATCAGGGCGATGGAGCGGAGGAGGTGAGTTGAGTGCGCTTCCTGATATACAGTGTGCGACCTCAATGCCGCAGGACTGGCGGCGAGACACCGAGGTGTATATGTCTGTTCGGTGAGTTCTCTGATTTCTGTCTCGAGTTTAAGCCGCTATAATTGTATTTAGCCATCCGAGTATCATTCAAATTTGGGCGGGCGCGAGTTATGGAAACATACATGCCACAGTGTTCCACGGCGGTGCGGTATTCGACCTCAAATATTGCTCTCGAGGTTGACACATCACACAGATCTTGTCCCAGTTAAAGCATTCCTGGCCCCCCAATCGACTATCATCACGGTGTACTCTATCTTATGTTATGTATGTAAATTGATTACTCGCTCTGCATCCAAGTTTGACTTCCCTGGAGGAGGAAGAGTGGAGAGTATGTAAATTCAAACCTGTTTTGGCTCATGCTAACCTGTTTACAGAGGGTGAAACATTACTTTAAATCACTGGGGCAAGGGGTCAGTGTAATATTTGAGGCCAAGCTGACGCTAACCTGCTCCAGCACCCGCCCTCTTGGGAGTGTACGATGTTGATACGGGCCTCAACTGGTCGACTCTCCGTAGATCCCGTTACCCCGGATGCTGAGACTGAGTTTGTTTTGGATCCCGATTACTCTGAAACCTCCCCCCGACGACAGACGGCCACTCGTAGTCGCTCATGTCATCAGTATCTGGCCCAAGATCGGGAAGGCTCCATTTCCACCTCCGCGACGGTTAATATCGGTGCGGTCATTTTCTGGCCTGCAGGACATGAATACGATGAGCATGTGGAGATTGCTATCTCGCCAGACGTCTATGTTGGCTGCGACGGTTGGCGAGGCAGCAAAGCACTGGAGAGCGCGGAAAATGGTTGGAGCCGGTATTCGAGTTTTATTTCTTGATGGCCTTGTTCACTCACCCAGTCTCTTATCAGTTACAAGACCGATGATGTATTCAACACCGAAATCAAGCTCCCGGTGTATTCTGCTTCCGTAGGTTGGTGGAGTCAGGCAAATTATGTCTTTAACCGCCTTCAAATCACGTCTAATTTGGAGGATTATGGTGCGTGTCGCATTTTGCTCACGTTGGCCGATGGATAACCACTCGAAAAGTTCTCTTACGGCACATTTCCTTTATACTCACAATTGGGAATGCAGTGGAGGACCCTCCACCTGGCTATCTATTTCTCTGTCCAAAGGAGGACTTTCAAACCGGGCCCACTTCATTCACGTGGCCAAAAATCACAGCGTATTGGTCGCTCGATCCTCAGGGCGTCGATGTTCTCAGCACAGAAGAAGCGGCGCCGCTCGGGTTCCCATCCTTCCAACAGACTACGATAGTTCATGGAAGATCTTATGATGCTAGTGTCTACCCCGGCCTTTGTAAATTCCACCAAGCCAAGGGATTCGATCCGGAGAGTCAGGACGTAGCCCTAAACCTAGGCCACCCGCTATATAAATTGTCGAGAGATTTGAATCCTCCCTTCGCCCACAGTGAGTCGGCCACTCCAGGTCAACCATTGTCCTGTTCTCTTCTTCCAAATGAAGTGAATGATTTTGACGAAGCAGAAGCGACCGCTGACGGGGTCGACACGGACGATGAGTGGGCGGACGCACAGAGTTCGTTGCACGAGGATTCTGGGTGTAGGAAATGAAAGTTCGCGCCTCATGACTGCTAACGATCCCATTCCAGGTGATGGATTGACGGAGGAGTCTTGTGCAGACGATGGTACGAGCGAAGTCAGCGTTTGGGTTGAGCCGCACGAGCAGAAGGGTAAGCAAAACATGGTTCGCTCCATTTGCGCGCTCACCATGCGACTTTCAGCGCCTGAAGTTCCCCAGGAACCCATTTGCCGTAACCCCTCCAGCACAGTTCCGGAGACGCAGACAGACCCACAAGCTCCTAACGAGAACGCAACTGGCGGTGGCTTCATTCATCGTATTTTCTGGGGCTCACAAGATCTCGGGGCCGAAACGGATATTGTAGACATCGATCCTATTTCACCGTTCCTCATGTGACAACTGAAGACTTACTTATCTTTAAATCAGCGCTGCTTTAGAATATTGAGGTTGAAGATCGAGCTTGCGGCTCCAGAGTTATGGATCCGACTTTGTCGATTGAACCAGGCTTTGCGTGGTCAGAAAATAATTCGCAGAGAGTCCGTGAAATATCCCTTCGACGTCCACAAACACAGTCAGTGTGTGTTTGATACTCAAGAGGCATGTGGAATCTTATGGTACATATTTCTTGATCTATTTCTGGAGCAGATCTTGACCTGGGCTTTCTCTGGGATGGGCTGCACCTGTTGTATTTCGACTTGAGCTTTTGTAGCTATTTGCTCGTTGGCTCAGATATATACCTTCGATGGTCAAGTTTCGGACACAACCCCAGTCGTTCGGGGTCAGGTTAATCCGATTCGTTTGGATCTCGTTTCGTGCTTAAAAGGTTAACTGAACTCGAATTCTACCAACCACGGGAGCAATACTTCAAATTCCCACTGATCAAACTCGGGTCCAGGCAGTCATGTAAATTTCGCGAGTGTTCCTTCGTTTGCCTGGTTGAAGTAAGTATGTGCAGACCTTCCCTGCGCATGCAAAGCCCAATTCAAGGCGCATTCACCGCTCCGGATTCACCTTCCCCTATCGTATCGTGAGTTCCTTGGCATCCATTCTATTCTTGAACTCACCTCAACGGCGAACGCCTTCAGCAAATATCCCGGAATTCTGCATCGCACCTTCCTTTCAACACAACCCAACTCCAAATCAACTTTACTGCCAGTGTGCCCATCGACGTAAGCTTGCGTAACATTTTCCTGGTTCAGTTGGCGAGATGTGTGTTGAACCTAATTATTGCACACTATATGACCCATATATACCTCGAGTTGACGAGCATGGAGCTGGACTCCATGCGACATATCTTGAGACGCGTTTCAACGCGTTACCACCTCGCGTTCGACGTGTCAACCATTGTCTGAGTCTTGTCTTTGGGACTCAGCATTCTTCTCGTCACCAGGAAAAATCCTACAAGCCACAGAGCAATATATAGTAAGGATAGCTCCCATAGTGCCATAGTTTGTCCCCCATTATATAGCACGCTATAGCTCCCCCCATAAATATTCATGCAGACTGTTCACCAGACATTCTTCTGGCCCCTCACACTCACTCAGAGTCTTCAACGAGCGCGAGACGACTCTCATCAGACGTCATTCTACGCGGCACCGGTAGCAATAGGGGCCCCGGCGGGCTCAACTATCGTGGTGGCAAGCGATATTGAGAAGGTGGGCTATGAATGAATGCTCAGTGGGTAAGTTTGGACCCACGAATGATACTCACAACGCCCGCAGCGATTGCGTCCGTGGCCAGAGCTTCGGCATTTTGAAGGGCCTGTTCGATGGCAGCTTGGATATCAGCATTGACGTCGCGCCTTCGGGGAGTGCGCATGGTCAGGAATGTGTTTGATCCGCGATTCAACTTTGTACACACGTACCTCTGAAGAAATGATGAGTGGGAGTGTACTGATGTATTCAGGCATGAAAATACATACCTTCAGCGAGCGATCAATGCCGTGCGGGGCGCCGACGGCGAAGCCAGCCATGGAGACGAGGAAAGTGAGAATGGCGAGTTTGCACAACATTGTAAGGTCGTTGAGAAGTGTTCAAATGAAATGGTGGAAAGGCCGGCGTCTGTGGAGTCGAACGGAAGGAAGGGGAGGGAAAACCGCCGGGGTCAACTACGAATGTTGTGGAAAGAAAGAATAGAGTACCAAAATGAGGTCTTCAATCGCCGCACCCTCTTATATACCTAGCATCAAAAACAATCCATCGCGAGGAAACGATGAACGGAGATCATGGCGGGAATTGTCAAGTCAGATCCGCAACAAAATATAAATGGTTCTCCGGGAATCTCCAGTTACTCCGGCGCCAAAATTAAGGGGATGGGAGTAGACAACAGGCGACGCAGACCGTTTCAGCTGACGAAATATTGCAGTAGCACTTGAGCAGCACATCACAAGTTGTGATTCCATTCCCACACATCAGCCTTTCCACAAATTTCTTGGCACTTGAATGCACTTGAATGTGCTTTTCCACTTGAGCCCAATATTTTGGGCAAAAAATGTCGCTCCAATGTGCGTGAAAACGAGGGTGCACTCCACAGAAAAAAGTTTTTTTTTACTTGTGGGGGAATCGAACCTGGCTTGATTGCTTGCCGCTTGCGCACTTGTTGGGCCAATTCAAGCGAGATCAAGTAGATTCAAGCGACGTCAAGAAATCTGTAGGAAGTCTGATGCAGCCGCCACGGGCTGCCACAAATCGCTGCGGAGTTAAGTTTACCAGCAGAACAGGGGTGATGGAACACCAGCATCTTCCGTCGAATAGGAAGGCCGGTTGGGGACGTGGGCGGGGTTCAGATTCAGTAGATACTTTTTTTCTTTGCTGCCATCCTGGGCCCTGGCAACTAGATATACTGTACTATTACGACCAAAGGTGGTGACAGGTGACGTCGGGTCGTGACCTGAATTTGGGGTAGGTGACGGACTTTGATTCAATTTCCGCCTTGAAGCGGATTTCGTCAAGACAGCGATCGACGCCTAAGAGTGAGGTAATTTGAGTTATATGATAGGTCCTGCCGTTTCGTTGGTCGGGTGCATCGCAGAAGGAGTCCGGTCCAGGAAAAGGCGGTAAGGCGTGGTTGAACAACCTAAACATTATTTAGCGCTGCTGAACTACAGAGTAGAACTTCTCCCCGATTATTTTCTCGGCAACGGTCCACAACCTCGCAGCATTTGCCTATCACGAAACTCAATCAATCGGTCGCAAAGAAGGAAGGAACAGCACGCACAGGATCGGAACTGTGTGCTTCAACCAACTCATTCGCGACCCCACAGTCGTTGAGGCATGCTCCTGGAGTATCTGCAAGGCTAATTGACCACGAATAATAATAAAAGAAATGATCCTCCTACCGTCAAGCCGGGGATCAAATGCTGCGACGACGGTTCTAAAATGCACGAAGACCAGTACTTTGGAAGTAGACATCACATACGTCGCAGGTCCCTGCGTAATATTCTTCCGCTGAATCCTTGCTTCATCTGGAAGTTCTTCCGAACCTAGGGTACCTTTGGACAACCGTTCTTACAGCATTTTACGAATTCAAAGGGCAAACACGAACCCAGATCTTGCCAAGCAGCCCGCGATTTTTCCCTTGCCACCATGAAAGTAGATGAATCATGACTATGGATCAATGCGCGTCACCGGTTAAGAGCGACGCGTAATACATACGACTCACCGACGTACATACGGACAAAGGGGAGCCAGAGGGAAGATGAAAACAGCCAAATCTGGCAGTTGACTATTTGCGAAACTATTCCGCTTCAAAACGACTCCGGCCCGGGTCGAAGAATCCAAGACCTTGGTCGTGGATTCGAACAGACCTAGGGTAACGTCGATATTGGCCGGGCTATCCAGCCGTCTATCATGTGCAGAAGGATCCCGAAACACCGAGGTTATATTCCCGATACTGCATGCCAGCAGAAGTCAAAACAATCTATGGAGTCTGAGTCAGTTGGGCTTCCAACGGAAGCAGCTAAATCTATACTAAAATAACTCAGTTTGCTTCTGCCAATAGTTCTACCAGTTCACGACCACTGTTTGAGCGAGCCTTGCCGCCACACCGGTCACCTGGGGTCGGAGCATACCCATGTCTGCCACACGTAGCCGGAAAAAGGCGCGCACGACGTCTTCGTACTGCCTTTCGGGACCCTGACTTCCGGACGCACTCCCAATGCGAGTGCAGCGTCAGGGGTTCGGGGAGTGGGCGGAGTCGCACGCGGCTCTTGCATGGTGGTGGTGGGAAGAGTCAACGAGGGGTACATCACTGATCGGTCTGTTATTGTGAACACCGACCGCTAACAATGGGCCACCAAAAGCGTTAGACCGCGCAAAGCCCTTCCCCACGCAACATCACACCTAGACCAAACATCAAATCCAATCCCTGGAGGTGTGTGCCTCGGTTATGCGTTATCCCTGCTGGCAGAAGAGAAAGTCTCCGAAAACCATATCTGCTAGGACTTCCCGAGGTAGCGCCCGAGAGGAACGTGGACGATCACACGCACTAGTAGAGGGGGAACTGTGTTCGAACACAGAGGCTCAAGACTCCTCTCGCAGCCAAAGAAACAAAAGTGGAACACCACTGCGACGTTAACCGTACACATGCAGGGCTTGTGCAGTGCGCCCGGTGAACGTACGAAAGACGCGACCGCGTGCGTACCCGGCTGGAAGATGACGCCGCCGAAACTTAGACCTCCAGCTTCGCGGGATGAAAACACAAACCGGCCTCAATAAAGAAGCGCATGCGGTGCCCTCCATCCCTAGCATATGGGTTGAATTTCATTCCAGGAGGAGGAAGCTGGCGCGCGGAGGGTACGCCGACGAGCGCAAGACGCACGAGGGCATGGTGCAGCGCGGCGCAGATTTCGACAACATTGTTTCACAAAATCACAAGAATCCGCCACCGAAACAACCAAGACAACGGGAGAAAAAAAGAAAGACAAGAAACAAATTGAAAACAAAAGGAAATCCACTCACATCAGACTCGGCGCAAGCCACCTTTACCGTTCGTGCTCACATCCTGTGTCATCCTTTCGGAGCCCGAGGAAGCGACCGGGACTGTTGTGGCCCCAAGAGTAGACTAACATCGAAGTGGGGGACACGGAGGCCGTTCGACGGAGAGAGCGACTTTCCGCGGTCTCGCGGGCGGACGATTGGAGGAAACGCGACAGTTTTGGAGACGGTACCTGTAGTTGGGGAGGCGGGTGGCGGAGAAAGGCCAGGTGCGCTTGAAAGCGTTTGAAATTGAATGGGTGGCGGCACAATTTTGAGGGGGGTCGTGCCGGATGAGGATGCCGGCGTGGACTAGGGAAGTGGAGCTCGAGGAAGATGCGACACCGGTCTGGGCGCTGGAGCGAGTGGACAAGCGGGATTTGGAAGACGGCACCGACATTCCGACTCTCGATTCAATCCGAGAGATCCTATGCCGATCGTCCGCGATGCCACCCCACAGACGGCGAAGAGAAACAGCGTGAATTATAGAGAGGTCTACGATCGCAAAGAAAAGAGGAGAGCCAGGCGCGACTCGGTGATGGATGAGGGCAAAAGGCATGGTGTGTGCGTGTTTGGCTTAGCCGTCTCCTCGGATCTCGGGCCGTGATTCCTGCTCAATTGCTTCCCACTTGACAACCACTGTTGGCGGCCAACACAGTCCCTCGAGTCATTAATATTGCGTTCCAGGCTGCCACCGGTGCTTCTTGACCCTGGACTCTTGGCTCTCGAGTTGCTTTCGTTGCGAATACTATCCATCCATCCCTGCTCCCGTTTCTACTCGTGCTGCTTGCTATGCCTCCGGATGCTGCGCTGCGTAAAGCTGGACTAGGGTTGCGGAAGAAACTCCAGGGGGTACCACAAAGTCGGTAATATACCACCCAAAAGTTTTCCGGGGTACAACAATTGTAATTTACGCGGAAAGTTACGTTTTTGGATGCATCACGTGGCGAAATCACGCGTCATTTCTCAAAAAATCGCCGCTAGCGCTATGCACACGGAGAGCAGCGCTGAACAACATGAAATCATAGAAGAACCACGACAGAAGGATATAACAAAGAAATAGGTAAAGTGCAGCTAAAGTATGGCTCTACATATTAATAACACGGCAGCGTAAATTACCACGTCAATGTAAAGTCGGTCTCGTCCTCAGCTTCCTCATCCTCGTCCATCCCCGCACAACCCTGGTCCACACCCACGTTCGGCAGGTGCTTCCCCTCAACAGGCTCATCCGCCAGAACATCCAGGAGCAGCGCCGACTCCAAATCAATCTCGGCATCCAAATCCAGGACGGCGCTCGGAGGGATGTCATTTTCCTGCCAATCTACTCTCGCTGCCTTGCCTTTCATATCGTGTCCAATGCCTCCGACCTGAAGAGATTCAAGAATGTGGTTGTTGCGTATTTGGACAAGGGTAGATCATTGATCGCTTGGAATGCGCAACTCGGAAATCACGACTTTTCAAATCGAAGAAATTGGGCCTCCTGGTGCATCCTCAAAGCCGACAGACGTGTATTTAAACGATTTCAATGTAATCCGAGGTCGAGACATGTGACCGTGTTGTGGGGAGGGTAATATACCGCGCTCTTTTGACCCACCGACCACAAATAGGTAAGTTACGTCGCACGTGACCGCGGTAATTTACATCTACCAGTTACCACCCGGTTTCTTCCGCAACCCTAAGCTGGACCACTCACTCCGCGATAGTATGTGCCTACATCTTGCCTACATTTTCAGGCGCACAATGCACATCTGCGAGCCGGGAAAAGGAAATCACCGACTCGTCCTCCGCTTCGACGATAACTCCTGTCTGACGCCGCCCATCAAGTCCAATTCGTTGTCATTGCTATCCCCTCAGACTGGATACGGTGCTGCGGTCGTGCTAGCGTCTCTCAACCAACCTGTGAGACCCGCGGCACAGAAATTTCCTCCGCGCCGCCCTGGAATTGAATTCTTAGTGACATGATACAACGGGTGCATCTGCTCTGGGCTCTGATTTTACTGGTCGCCGTCAAGTCCACGCTAGGGAGAAAAAACACAATAGAGTGAAATAATTCAAAGATGATTATGAAAAAAACGCCCCCCGGGTGTAGGACCCAGGCCCGAATCTAACGAACAACTTGCCAATATCATCAAACCATGCGGCACGGTGAGCGAGTGCGGATCAAGTATTGCTATTGGGTCTTCCTTGGCTGCTGGATAAGTTGAATACACTGAGGGTTTTTCTAGGAGCTTCTCGACTCGACCGCGTTCAACTGCAAATTTGGGGCGCAATTTCTTTCCAAATTTTACAAGTCCCTTTCCAAATATCAATTTGTGTGTCCGTTCTCTCGACACCTTTGCTCGTTGTGTCTTCTGCGGCAGCATTCTCATCCTCTCAAGAATGACCAGGTCCCACCACAAAACAAGAAGAAAAAAAGCACCTGAACCATTCTGAATGACCCGGGCTCGAATCGAATGAGCACCTCGCAACTTATTTCTTGGGGCGGCGCCCAATACTAGCGAGTGCGGACCACCGCTACTAGGCCTTTCTGACCCTGTGGCCAACTCGATTACACGGAAGAGTTTTTTTGTGGGTTACTCGACCTGACGGTGTTCAATCACAAGTTTCGGACTGGGAGTCTTTGAATCTGGCGCCGTGAAGCGGCGTTAGTGTTGCCGCGACTCGTTAAGTCGGAAGTCGACTTGGCTAAGTCGACTTACGGCAACCTTCGACTTGACTTGACTTGACTTGGTCAGCCCAAGTCACTCGAAGTCACTTGAAGTCAACTCAAGTCGGTTGAGTCACACCATTGTTAATTCGGGTTCCTGGGGCTATTTCATGGATCAGAGAGTCCAGTATTCCTCCCTTTAGTACTTAGGAAACACAAACTAGTAGGTGTGGCATGTCGTGACATATGTCACAGATGTGACACCTGGTTGGAAAAAAAAAAATTGAAAAACTGCTCCAATTGCGCCTGGTGACTAAAATATACATCTTCTACTAAACCCCCAACTCAAGTCACTCAAGTGACCCCAAGTCGACTTACGTTGACTCGGAAGTCGCAAGGAAGTCTGCAAATAACTTGACTTGACTCGGCTCAAGTCGACTTAAAGGGGGTCAAGTCTAAGTCGTGGCAACACTAAGCGGCGTACTCTGTTGCCGGATCCCAACGACCTCTGGTGTGCTATATTGTGTTGTTCTGCTATAAAGTCCGGGTGCAAGTACAGCGAAAAGGAAGCAACAAACTGCTGGCCATACTCAAATAAACAAAAAACAATAAAATGGCTGACCTCGCAAACTCTCGGCCAGTCCATCGTAATCGCGTTGAAGACGATGATTTCAAAACGCTGTGAGAAAAAAAGTCAGCGGTGTATCGTATCCACAGACTGCCCAGGCTCGAATCGGGCGAGCAACTCGCCAGTATTCTCCGCAAACGCTTCGAAACAATGCCGAGCGAATGCGGACCCCGCTACTGGGCCTCGCTGACTTGCTGGATAACGCGATCAAACTGAGGAGTTTTCGGCGGGTTTCTCGAGTCGATGTGATGCCCTTCACAGCTGGGGCTGGAATTCTTCATGTTGCACCGTGAAACGCCGGACCCTACAACCTCCCCTCCAAACAGAAGCTGAGCTTGTGTATCTGGATAACCTGGCTTGGACAGCAAATTTAACTTCAAACCGGGGCCATAATGAGGAGACCTGGTTCAACTCGCCAACTCTGGCCGATTCCAGCGTACATACTCACGGTCAGGATGAGTTGAATTCACCGAGGCAGGAACCTACGATAAAAAGGTCGGGCGGGTCCGGTGTAGGACCCAGGGTCGAGCAACTCGGAGGTATCGTCAACCTTCGAAATGTATATCGTGGGCGGGTGCGTTTTCCGGGGCAACAGATAACTCAATCAAACCACCAATTTTTCTCTGGGCCTCAAAGGGACGCCAAGCCTGTATTTGTCGTCTCTCGGATCTGCTGCTCCCCAATCTGATCTCTGGTGAGGTCGGGGTAGATGATGGGGAAGGAATTGTGGGGCAGACTGATGGTGGCCAGATGAAACCGGGCAAAATCTTGATGATACTGTCGCGATATCTAAAGATCTCGACGTTTTCACCCTTAATTCCGGTTTTTTTTTTCACTAAGGGCCTTCATAGCCATGGTCCTTTTACTGTGCTTTCAACCCACTTTTTTTCCCTCTTTTTCGGTCCATAAAATGGCATGATGAAGATAAGTTATTTAGAACACTATTTTTCAAGTATGGTGGTCAGCATACTCTTTAACTCAGAATGATTTAGCATCCGCGGTGTATTATTTACTCCATTGTTTAATCTATGTATTGTACTCTGCCAATATCCCCCTTGCCATCTATGTGAAACATCGGTGTGATTCTCTTCTCATTTCAAGCCACAAATATTCCATAGGATGATATGAGTACCCTTCCAGGCTTTACGGTCTGCTTCTCGATCAAGCCCACATTCAACCTATAAACCGGTATCAGAAGGTAAGGCTCCATTCGGCTGGCGTTAGTTAACGTCACCTAGCGCTACTTCAGTGGATCGTCACTTCGCACCACCGCGCCGACATCCGTGAGTACCCTCACGGCCAGCTCCAAACCGTGGAACGGCCAATCTGAGACGTGTAATCATGGTATTTGGGCTCCATGATGGGCTCCGCAGGCTGCCGTCCCGACAAAACCCGAGCCCCGAAGTGACGATACTCGGAAGTAACCCTAAATCACGCTAAGTAACACGTACCGAATGGAGCCTAATAATTTCGTTGCGAGCTACAGATAGTTCCCCCCGAAGGTAATTTGTGCCAACCACTACTGGAGTACAACAAACGAGGTGCGAGTTTATCGTTCTAGCGTCTGTTTATAAGAGACTTCGGTTCAAGATCAAAAGAAGCATAGGAGCTGTAAAAGCTGTTAAGGTCTGAAAATAAAAGCTGTTGAGTTGTGCCAAGGTGGGATCAGCACCGGCCAGGCTCGGCATAGGCAAGCCGGACTTATTTGGCTGTGTGATCAGAGATGCCGCAGTGAAATGGCGGTGCCATCAGCGGACCTTGAAAAGCTTCAGACGGACAGGCATAATCTTATAAAGAGAGTGACTACTGGAGTCATGCACATTTCATTGAATATTTTTCAGGGTTCCTTGGATGCTTCTGGCTTGACTGGAGTTCATTGAATACCAGTGGATAGGAATGGAGTCACCGGATTCCACTGTAGTTCAGTGGAGGTGCACTGGCGGCCAGTGGGATGCGGTGCCGAACACTGCCGCGTATATTACTGGAAAACACGTGCGGGTACCTATGTTTTGCCGTTATCATTTAACAGCAAAACAAGGTCATCCCCCCATCTCTACCTGGTATCTCACCGCCTTTCTGCGATGCTGGGGAAATCTCGGGTGACACCCACAAGAGGTGGGCGTCCGAAAAATCCCGGATATATTAACCTCCCCTCGGCCGATGACCGTCCGGTTGTCTTAAATTTAGACGTTGTTTTCGTTTCCTCGCTTTATCACAAATCTAAGTAACAAAACCATTGTTTTGGCACCTTCCGAGGTGATCTGGATGGCTTATAATTTTTACTCTACCTCAGGTAGGAAAACCAGCAATTTCCATCGGACTGAAGGTGCGGTGTTTGGTCACATAAACACGGGTGCCCGCGTTTTCGGCTGAGATTTTGGCTGCGGAGAACGGACCGAAAGGGTCGGTCCGATGGACCGCTCGGCTGGGGGGGGTACAGCCACCACTCCAGATTTCAGAGGTTGATATCCGGAACTTTCGTTCCGCCCACCTCTTGAGTCTTGAACACCCATGGCCCAATTTCGCCACATCTTCTTATAAATGCTCAAAGCTGTTCCCCGCACTTTCCCTCTTCTTTCTCTACCACCGTCATATGCCAGCATTCATGAACACTGAGATCTACTCGAAAGACGAATATGTTCCCCCATCAAACTCCGAAGAGCCCATATTCACATCGTGAGGCCGTCCGCAATCTCCGCTGCACGTGGCTTACGGCCTCCAGGTTTGGCGGCGGTATGTTTGCTGGCTCGCAGCACTTCACCATTGGCGGAGGGACGTTTAACAACCTCTGCGCGAATCATTATCATCCGCCCCCAGTCAAAGCTCCAAGTAGCCTTCATCGCAAATTCCTTTCACTGTGAATGCTGAATATTAAGTAGATTTTCGAACGATTCCGATGGGGGATATCGACCTCCAACAGGAACTAATCGTGACGAGGCCTGCAGGCCTTGTCAGCCACAGACGTGCCCGAAACTGTGTTCGGCGGGTATACTCTGCCAAGATCAACGGTCGAAATAAAAACTTGACAGTTGCCATGTATGAAGGCGATGGGGCAGAGGAGGTACGTGTGCTTAATCCTCTTTTGTTTTCGTATGTGCTGTCTGACCTCGATGTCGCAGGCATGGCAGCAACACATCAAGATGCATATGTCTCTTCGGTGAGTTGTGGTCCGTTTCCCCAGTGTGTCGTGCTCAAGTCAACCTGAAGCCACCCCAACATTGTTCAGATATATGGAACCGCTAGGTCCGGTGCTATGTATGCAGCAATATTCCACGACGGTGTGATCTCCACTTTCAATCATCTTGCTGGAGGTTCATGGAATTAGACTTGATACCAATCCAACTCGTGGCCTCAGTTTCGCCTATTATGACCGTTTACATCCCTCTATGCTATGTATGTATATTCATCTCCTTCTCTACGTTCAGTATTGATTTCTTCCCTTTCTGCAAGCTTGCCGAGTGGAGGGTAACTGAATTCAACCTTACTTTAGCCTTCAACTTGCTGACTTGAACATATGGTCTTAGCAGGCTTGTGATTATGTGAAACAAGTGTTCGAAATCACCCAGGGGTTGGAGCTGTACTCCACTTTGTCGATACACCGCTCCAATGGCCGACTCTGTGCAGGTTTTGGCCCGCAGCCGGATGGCAAGAATGAGGGCCATGCCTTTTTTTATCATTCTTACCCCAGGGGATACCACGCACCCGTCAATCTTTCTTTGGATCTAACAAGCCAGGAGGCTGCGGCTATCAACTCTCTGAGTCTTGAGGAATATCACTTTATATGCTCGTTCACTCTACACCGATTCCGATCTGGCTCCTTTTCCAGCTTTGCAACGATTTCTTGCGGAGCTGTCTTCCTCTTTCCCCCGAACAGTCAGCCTCAGGAGGCCGAAATCGCGTCCCTCTCGGGGGCAAAATTCTCTGGTTGGGGTTGGCGCCTTGGGGAAGAAAGGTTGAATGGAGTGCTCATGGAGAATGACTGGACTCGGTATGGATTCATTTCTTTGTTGATGCTGTGAACTAATCATCTTGTGTCAACGTAGTTTCAACACCAAGGATGTGTATAATGGCGCACTCACATACACTGTGACATTGCCACTTGACGGATTCTTGGCTTGGCCCCCACAAGCAAATCATATCCTCAGTCGCTTTCACATCACATCCAATCTAGAGGACTATGGTATGCCGTGTATTGCCATTGGGATTATGGGTTGAATACCCCTTCAAACAGTTCTTGTGCACCGGGTCAAGTTCCAAGTCACAATTGGCAGCCCGAGGAAGAACACTCCACCCGCGTACCTCTTTCGCTGTCCGACGACCAACTTTCAGCTTGGACCGTCGTCCTTCAAGTGGCCTGACTGCCCAGCCTATTGGTCTCTCGACCCATCAGGTGTTCGCCGTCTCAGCACCGAGGAGGCAACACGGCTCAGGTTCCCCTCTTTTCAACTGACTACACGAGTCCATGAATATTCTTGGGACACCAGTGTCTATGCTGGCCTCCGGCAATTTCATAAAGCTAAGGGATTCGATCCTGACAGTCAGGATGTCGCGCGCCATCTGGGATGCCCGCTCTATCAACTATCCCGCGATATGGATCCTCTCTTCGCCTATGGTGAGTGGGCCAACATTTTGTTTCATTCTGCCATTTAACTATGGAAGTGGGTGGATTGCGCGACGATGACGAGGATTGGTTCGACAACAACACCGATGAAGGCGAAACCAACAACGAGTGGGAGGATGCGCAGAGATTGGTAGAAGTGGAGGATGGTAAGAAACAAGATTCCGCCTGTCGCCAATGCTAATCATCAGGTAGGCGATTCAGCCGAGAACTCTGACGCAAACGCGGATGAGGGACCGCTCAATGCTTACACTGAGCCGCCCCAGCAAAACAGTAAGAACACAGACCAAGTGTGTCTGGCTGTGCTTACAGTGCCATTCTCAGAGGCCGAAGCTTATCAGGAACCGGCTCACAATGGGGCTCAGGACCCAAATTCTGCGGAGTCTCGTGTCCTTGGGAACGGTATCGGCTTCATTCATCACATTATCGGGGATTTACAACAAGGTTTGGTCATCCACACCGAGGATGTTGATACCGATACCATTTCACCGTTTCTTGTTTGAATTTACCATTGCTTGCAAACTTAAATGTGGACTGCTGTTGTATTGAATTTTCTTTCCAACTGTAGCACCCACGTCAATATAAGATCTGAAGGCTTTCAGAAGGATGAAGGCTTCACCCAAAGGCCTTCACTGATTTTCCCACCCATGCAGAAAGAGCACCAAGTTAGGTGTAAATCCTTGCTGGATTTTCTACTGTGTCTCTCTCATGATTGGAAAGGTCTTTGGAGGCAAACTTTGGACGTGGATCGGTCAACTAAGTAAGAGAGGTGGGAGGTTGCTCGTTTCTTAAGTTTGACATCCACAAGAATTTGAGGTCAACCATCGGAGGCGCTTGCAATATCCTCTTCTTCATCTTCCAAACGAACAGTCTTACCAGGCTTCAGCGCTAAGAACCAGAATACTTTCTCATGTCGTTTCTTCTCAACCGTAAATGACCGCTTAGTGGTATATGCGAGGGGCGAATTATATGCGAGTGGCGAATTCGTACGCGCCGAGTTGGCCACACAAATGCTTGGAGCTCTTCACCGACTTCACAAAGATATCTGGAGTCGACATGGGGATTGATTCAAGTCAATTGCACATCTACAAAGTCTTGAGGAGAAACCCCCCACTCAGGCGCCATGGCCGTGCGGCACCGCCGCCGATGCTCACGACGTCTCGAAACTCCGTCCTCCCCGCGATGTGGTAAGTCGAAAGCCCCTCCAATGGGCAAGCGCGTACACATGCACGAGCTTTGCGCCGTCCACGAACTATGGCCTAGAGTTGATGAGCCCCTCCCTGCGTGCAAGGGGATCGAGAATCGGCAAGCCCAAACTGTGCATGCGCCCCGCTGCTCACGACCCTCCAATTCGCAACGAGGGTGACAGGGATTAGAGGAGGGGATGGGCGGGGACGTGGGGGCAGTTGTAGGAGGAGGCATGGCCGGCGATGTTTTCAAAATCGCGCCGAGTCAAACCCACTCCACGCATCCCATACCACACACGCACGCGCGCACCCCGTACCACACACGCAAGCAGTCTCCAGCTGTCTCTAGCCCCAGAGCGCACAAAACCTGCTTCCCTTCCTCCCCGCCGACGCAGAGTAACCAACGCGGAAACGCTGCTCGCGCACGTCGCTCACGCCGCGCCACGTACACACGAGCGACCTCCCAGTTTCCTGGAAACCCCAGAGCGAACAGCGGTCGGGGAACCTGTCTCCCATCTCCCTCGCCGACCCGACCCGACCCGAGCAAAAAGAAAAGGGAAATCCACATCAACGCGAAATCAGAGACGGAGGCAGTGGATGATGGGATGAGGAGCCACGGACGACCGCCCGCAGGTGTCTAAACCCCAGAGCGGACGTTGGTCTGCCGAGTCCCAGCTCCCCGCCCAGACCATAAAAAAGATGAAGGGAGGTAACGCCTACGGGGCGTACGATGTCCGCAGCGCGAACGACACCCAGCCCGGGAGGGATGGTGTCCATGGAAGTTGGTAGACGCTGTGCGATATGGCGTATCCCTTGGCGGGAATATCCAGCAGAATAAAAATAAAATAAAGAGAGTGCCGGGCGACGCTGCCGACGGTGCCATACGCACTCCGCCCGGCTCATACGAACACAATAAGCCGCTTCCGCGCCACGAATGTGAGCGCACGGAGGAAGGTGAGATGAAATCCCACGGGCCCAAACGTCTGCGCCTCCGCCCGCGCAAAAACCGTCCCCTCCCTCGCCCAAAGAGCCTCCCCGAAGCAAAGTAGCCGCGCAAATCGTCTCCTCATCCCAGCTCGAATCGCAAGTAAAAACAAAAGAAACCGAGATGAATTGTGAAATGAAACAGTAACAAAACAAGCACTCAGCTTCAGCCCACCCCAAAGCCACTGCCGACAAGCTCTGCCCCGTGCGTGAAATGCATCCCCAGCCCGTGTCCGAGGTAGGATGGGCGGCGGCACAATTTTGAGGGTGGTGGTGCGGGAGGAGGATGCCGGTGTGAATTTGGTGGCGGGGTTAGAATTTGAGGCGGGGGAGGATGATGAGATGCCGGCCTCGGCGCTGGAGCGAGTGTTCGAGCGGGATTTCGAAGACGGCGCCGACAATCCGACTCCCGATTCAATCCAAGAGCTTCTCGAGTCTCGACTGATCGTCAGCGATGCCACCCCACAGATAGATTGAAGAAAACAGCGTGAATTATAGCAAGCCTACAATGGAAAAGAAAGGAGGAGAGACGACTCACGCCGCAACCAGGCGCGACTCTTTTACTCCGCTCGGAGTGACGGAGTCGGAAGGAGTTTCGCAGATTTCGCCCTGGTCACGTGTTCCCAATAAGGAAATTCGCGTGTCATGTTTACTCCATGACCCAATTCGGCGACGAACCGACGACGAACCATTGTCCACCACGCACACCAGCTCAACTCATGCCACACCGGGAACGAGCCATTGTGTGCAAGTGGCACATCAGCCTTTTTTCCATTTTTTTTTTTCAAACGATTCGAATCAGTGGCACATAGGGGCTATATCAAGACGATTGATTCTGTGGCTGGCAATACACGGCTGGGTATGAAGGGTAATACATTTGTGGATAATAAGGATAAGAGGGAGGTGGAGGAATTGGGTTAAGAGGATGCTGGCTCCGCCGATGATATATTTGAATATTTTTTACCATATCTTCATTGGAGCGCGCATTGTCGATGTCGTACTTGGTGCAAAGTGCGCGGAGTTCCCTATGGTTCAGCTTATTGAGGGCGTTGTTGTCACCGAGATTGAAGGTCTCGACATCAAATTTTACCGGCGGGGAATGTGATTTGGCGGCGACGGAGATCGAAGTGGGGCCAGCAGATAGCTGTGGTTTCACTGGGGCGGGAAGGCCGGCTCGAGGTCGATAATAAGAAGGGGGAGTGTCGTTGGCAGTCATCGATGGGAGGGAGGAGGAGGACGGAGAAGATGAAGACGGTGGCAAGACATCTGCCGCCACAGGCTCCCTGGCATCAGGTTTCGCTTTTTTGCCCGACCTCTCGTTGCCGCCGTAGGGGTCGAGGTGAGTTCGTTTCTTGCTCTTCACGGGGGCATTCATAATGTCTCGAGTTTCCGGCCAGGAGTGCTGATTCGGCGCAACTTTGACCTTCACCCGAGGTAAGATGGCGGGCAGAGGTGACAGCTGGGTATCCAGACGATCCAGGGCTTGGGTGGCAACCAGAAGCTGCGCACGGAGCTCCGTGGTGATTACGGCGGGTGGGGTGAGGCACAAAAACATCAACGACTCCAGTCGGTGGGCCAGAGCATCGATGCTTTGCTGATCAGTTTCAGCTTGGACCTCTTGTGGCGTAGGCACCATCGACGCGGCCTCGGAATCGTTGTCGAGCTCGTCGTCCGGTTCCGAATTCTCCGGAATTATCAACGCAGTGACGGGGATCTGCATTTTCGCCTCGGGGAAGTGGTGTTGGACGGCACAAATGTGCTTGCAGAATCGGATGAGAGGGAACGAGAGGCAGGTGCAGTCATACGCGTCCAGGTCCACCTCGTAAAATATCTCGTTGTCGGACTGGGAACGCACGATGTATTTGCCGGTCTCGGGATCCAGCTGAATAGCGGAGCGAGGAATCAAGTCCGCCCGTTTAGTTACTGCTAGCCGGTGCTTGAAAGCAAGATCAGGGCCTTCGAATCCCATCGCTTGACGGTGATGCCGGGCAATGAAATGGGGGATCGCGACCTCGCAGAGAGTGTGGATGAGGTGGTCAAGACGTCGGTTCCGTTTCCCCTCAAGGATGTCAGGAAATGAATCATTCGGGCCGCCCCAGCCTCCGGTCCGTGATAATGATTGTCATCAAGATGAATACCTATCACAGGGTCAATTAGTATATATATCGCCCTATGTACGCTTCACACCCTCAGTCTTTTATCCCTTATTGCGGGAGACTGAGGGTAAGTTCTCCATGTATTCCTAACTTATTTACCTTACTTAACTACCTGTAGTACAAGCACCTTCCGTGCATTCTCAGGTATTTAATATAGTCTTTTATCCCTTATTGCGGGAGACTGAGGTACAAGCACCTTCCGTGCATTCTCAGATTCTACCAGGTTACGGGCCACGAGCGTTGCTTCTCTCGGACATACCTCAAGAATCAAGACTCACTGCTCGCTCCATTGGAGCTAGAAGCGCCCCGAGCATCGCCTCACATCATTACTCGACCAGATCCGATATCACCTCGGACGGTCCCACACTATGGCAACAGCAGATAACACAGATTTCACTGCACTTTCTGGCGCAGATGACTGGCCTATGTTTCGTGTTCACACTCAGATTGACTTACGTCAAGCCGGACTGTACACACTTTTACAGGCTGTTATCACAGCTACTAGTGCTTCAGATGCTATGACTGCTGCTATCGCCAACACACCCTTGCCAGGTGCCACCCCTCCTCCTGGTGTGGCCTTCAAGGACACCCCGGAGGAGCGCAACAGTCGTGCTCTAGGAGTGTTACAGAAATATCTTGCTGCCGATCTGAAGCTCGAATATTTAGAGGAGCCTAATGCTGGAGTTCTCTGGGCCAAACTTCGCCAGCGTTTTGAGGAGGAAAATAGTGCTCATACAGCTACAAGTGTCCTCTCAGACCTTTTTGCCACCAAACTGGTGGTAGAAGGCGATCCAGAGCTTGTGGACAAGAAACAGCTAGCAGACCATGTTGCCCTTGTTACAGGGTACTTTAATCGCTTAGCGCGGTTGAAATATCCCTTCCCACCAGATCTTCAGCCCCTCATCCTCTTGGGTACTCTTCCCCAGGATAGCTACTGGACTGGGATCCGGGGGAACATTGTCTCCTCCCAAGGATCCAAGATTACTCTGGACAAAGTCCGCAGTCTCATTATCGATCTAGGGAAGAAGCCATCCACAGATAATGATACAGCACTGGCAGCTACAGGGACGAGCAAAGCCAAATCATCTGCTCTGAAGCACTGTCTTCATCATGGGCAGAATTCGACCCACTCATCTGATGAGTGTCGTAACTTGAAGGCTTTGTCTCAGAGCTCCAAGAAAGCCAGCACCAGCGCCAAGTCCAAGAAGTCATCGGATAGGAAGCGTGGTTCGAGGGCAAATGCCTCAGCTGACACTGGCTCTGACTCAGAGGACTCAGAGGTGGATGCCAAGTTAGCTATAGCCACTGTCTCTGCCAAATCTTACTCTGCTTTCTCCGCTTATCTTTCGAGTGATTCTGAAAAACCTAAGCTGGTAATTGTTATTGACTCTGGCGCATCTCGTGTCATGACTCCCCATCTTGACTGGTTTGAGACTGGGACATATCGGACTCTGAATCCTCCTCGAAAGGTTCGCCTGGGAAATGATAGTCACTGTGATGCCATTGGAATTGGCACTATCTGGTTCTCCTGCAAAACAAAGTATGGAACGACCAAGCTTGAACTCAGGCGTACTTTGCATGTTCCTTCTTTTGGACTCACACTAGTATCTGTGCAGCGTTTAGCGAAAGCTGGTCATAAATGCACTTTCCAAGGAGATGAGTGCATTGTCCGAAGCTCTAAAGGACAGCGCATTGTTGAGGCAGTACAGCACAAAGGTTTATACCACATGACTTGCACTCCACTGAGCCAAGATCCACACGCTTTATTTGCAATGGATATCAACCATCTGCATAGGATTTCTGGGCACACAAATTACCAGTTGCTTCAGAACTCTGTACGCAAGGGCAGACTCGGTGGAATCACCTCATTGACAGGACAGCCAAAGTTCTGTGAAGCTTGTGTGCTTGGGAAAATGAAGAAACTACCATTTTCTCAGAGTCGGACTAAAGCTCGCGGTCCATTGGACATTGTCTCAAGCAATGTGGGTGGACCAGTTACTCCAGAGGCCCCTGGTGGATATCGCTACTGGGTGGTTCTTGTCGATCATTATTCTTCAGATCCATATGTGTTATTCGCAAAGAAGAAATCTGAGGTCTATTCTATCATAAGGACATGGCGAAGGGACATTGAGGCCCATTTCCGTGCTCAGATTGCGAACTGGGAGTTCTGTGAGGGGTGGACTCGTTTCTTCCGCACAGACGGAGGAGGAGAGTTCACATCCAAGCAAATGGAGGCTGAGTTCAAGAGGCTAGGAGTCATACACGAAGTAACCGCACCATATACACCTGAGCAGAATGGTGTTGCTGAGAGAATGAATCAAACTCTTGTTACTCGGGCAACAACAATGCTCATTGATTCCCGCTTGCCTCGAAAATTCTGGAAATTAGCCCTCCTTGCAGCACGCTACACAATAAGCAGAACTCCTACATCCTCACAGGACTATCGCATACCACATGAGATCCTATATGATCGCCCAGTGGACATAAACCACTTGCACCAATTTGGCTGCCGTGCATATCCTCTGATTCCAAAGGAGAAGCGTCATAAACAGAAGTTTGGTGATAAAGCCCAGCGCTGTGTCTTTGTTGGATATCATGAAGGAAGCAAAGCCTATGACTTACTCGTGATCAACAAGGATGGTACCTATGGCAAGATCATAACCTCGAGACATGTGAAGTTCGATGACGATGAGCCATCATCCACCATGGTGCAGCCTCCACTGGAACCAGTATCAACCTCAAGAGAAGAATTTGAGAGAGTTGCCCAAAGTCTGCTGCCTAGATCCACTCCATATTATGATGAGGACGAGGACACAGATATTCCAATACAACCTAATCCAGGTTCAGTGGGGGATCCTCCAATTTCGGTCACTCCACCAAGGGACAGTCCACCTCAAGCTGATCCTTTGCCATTGCCAGATGCTCCATCTACCAGACATCCTTCCATGAGAGGTACTCCACCACTTCCAAAGGTTGCTGGTGTTAGAGTTGAACCTTCTCGGAGATCAACTCGTCCGCGAGCAGCTGCCAAGCATCCTAATGCAGTTTATGAACAGGTTGCACAAGGAAAGCAATCTCAGACCAAAGCTCAACGTGTAGCAGAAACTGCGGCACATAACCAAGCTCGTGAGACAGATCCTCCTCCTCCATCCGAGGCAAATCCACAGAACACCGGAGAAGAGGCACTTCTTCTGCCAACTCTTCATGATGTGATAGATGAAGCCTTTGCTGCACATGATCCAATTGACTCACCCACATGGGCAGAAGCTATGCGCAGCCCAGATGCTGACCAGTGGACTGCAGCACTCAACGAAGAGCTTGCCAGCTTACAGGAAAATGATGTCTATGATGTTGTTCCCATTCCTAAGGATGTCAAGCCCATTCGATCTAAAGTAGTGCCAAAGATCAAGCGAGATGAGAATGGTGTCCCAGTGCGTCACAAAATTCGGATTGTAGCTCGAGGAGATACCCAGAAAGAAGGTGTCGACTACAAGGAAGTCTTTGCTCCCACAGCCAATCTGGAATCTGTTCGCATAATCTGTGCTCTTGCTGCAAAGCATAATCTGGAGCTCGATCAGATGGATGTCTCTACAGCATATCTCAATGGTGAACTTGAGGAGGAAATCTACATGATTCCCCCTGAGTGCGTGGACATTCCAGAAGGACACTGCTGGCGTTTGAAGCGGGCCCTATACGGCCTCAAACAGGCAGGGAGAACCTGGAACCGAACTCTAGATGCAAAACTTGTGAAACTTGGGTTCCACCGCCTCAATGCAGAAACTTGTCTTTATGTCTATAAGGAAGGCAAACAGACATGTTTTGTAGTGGTGTATGTTGATGATCTGCTGATCGCAGCTACCTCCAAAGAGTTCTCCCAGAAGGTCAAAACATTACTTGCCTCCTGTTTCAAAATGCGAGATCTAGGTCCAGCCAAATATCTGCTTGGTATTGAAATTGTTCGCGATCGAAAGAAGCGCACAATTGCTCTCAGCCAGCGTCAATATATTGACAAAGTTCTTGCACGCTATGGCATGTCCGAGTGCAAATCAGTGTTCACTCCAATGGCCACAGGGACAGAGCTCAGTGCTACTGATCCTGAAAATGACGAGACTATTCATCAGATGGCTCTTGTCGAAGGGGGTCCCATTGTCTCTTATCAAAGTGTTGTTGGATCTGGCATGTATGCAATGCTGGGCACTCGAGCAGATATTGCACACACCATCGGAGTTCTTGGACGTTTCAGCGCCAATCCCAAAAAACATCACTGGGCAGCTGCGAAGCGCCTTCTTCGATATCTGAAAGGCACTCGGGACTGGGCACTGCACTTTGACGGAGCTGATCCTGGAATGGACATGAACTTTCTTGGATACAGTGATGCCAACTGGAATGGAGATCGTGACACCTCACGCTCCACCTCAGGTTATGTTTTCATAGCAAGCCGGGGAGCCATTGGCTGGTCCAGCCGCAGACAGTCCATGGTTGCCTTGTCATCTACTGAGAGCGAATATATTGGACTGGCCAATGCTGGACAGCACCTGGCCTGGCTCCGAACTTTCTTTGAGGAGCTTGGACAGCCACAGAAGGAACCTACTGAATTGCGCTGTGACAACCGGGCTGCAATCATTCTATCTCAGGATCCACAATTCCGTGCACGCACTCAACACATCCAGCGGAAGTATCATTTTCTGCGAGATGATCTTGTGCGCCATGGGGAATGTGTTGTGCTCTGGTATCCAACAGACGAGATGGTGGCGGACATCTTCACCAAAGCTCTTCCTCACGACAAACACTCCAAGTTCTGTTTAGCCATGGGACTACGGCCTGGGTCGAGTGGGGGTGTCAGGAAATGAATCATTTGGGCCGCCCCAGCCTCCGGTCCGTGATAATGATTGTCATCAAGATGAATACCTATCACAGGGTCAATTAGTATGGGCACGGTGAAAGTGCCGCCCGTGACGCCAAGTGACGCCCTTTGATGGTGGGGGCGGCACCAGGACTGCCGCCCTCCCAACAGTGGCTGCCCTTTGTAGGGCGGCAGTGTTGTCACGTCACGCACCGGTTGCCGCCCCCCCTTGTGCACTGCCGCCCCTCACGTTTTCAACCATAACCAGGCTGTGAGTTCGAATTTCAAGCATTATTGAACATTGAATCTCTACTAGTACTTAGTACGAAACTCAAAATACTATGATTGCTTTGGCTGCTGGCGAACTCGTGTGCTTCTGCGAACACCTGGGGGGGTAGGCTTGGGTAATTACTTACCACCCTTTAGTCTCTCGTAGACAGACGCTACAACAAATCTTGCTCGTACCTCGCGTGTTGTAACCACCCTTGCGCCGAGGCTTCTCGTCGTCCGAGGAATTGGGAAAGCCTCCGGCTCCATGACGGCAGATTTCCTTTTGCGTTTGCGGGGTGGGTCGTCGTCATCGTCGGAGTCGAGTTGAATGTCCCGACGAAGCCTGAGACTAAGGTTCCGCGCCTTCATCCATGGGCCACTTGCCGGCGGATCAGTTGCAAATGAAATAATCTGGCCTTCATTTTCAACATGGATGCAACTTTGCGTGTGAATAATAAATGTACAAATTGAATGTCATATTACAGGAGCTGACGCCCAGTGAAAAGTCCGTGTTGGGAAGTCGAGAGAGAGAGATACAATGAAAATATCGCCTGCCAAAATATTTAGCATACATAGATCTCATTGCATGAATATCTATTTGTATGGAGGGGGATCGAGGCAGAAGGGATGCGGTTATTTTGGATGCGCCGATGTGGTCTGTATTTGTATAGCGAAATCAATAGATATATTTACGCTTTCAAATCACATCCATGTAGGTAGAAATTTGCGGATGCATTGAAATATTTTACTAAACATCTGAATATATCTACAACCACGCCCCGAAAAGTAGCAATATCACTGTGCAGCCTGGGAACCAAAGTAAGTGCATGAATCGACGAGAACTTTGTGAACTCACCTGTGATTTAGCGTTGATAGCTTTTTTGCAGTCGTCAACCCATCTCTGCAAAGATGTGGTTAATATGGGTAGAACGGAGCCAGATTCACGAACCTTTTCGTCGGCGGTGCCCTCTATGCTACCCCAGTACAGTTTAAAATCGTTGAGGTCCCCTCCTGGGTGTTTGGTGCACCAATCTATCATGCAGAGGTTCCTACGACAAGAAAACATCAACAGAGAAATCGTGATAGAACAGTACATTACTTGCCTCGGTGTCCTCGAGTTGCCGGGTGTGGCCCTCGGCTTGTTTTGCTTGGACCGCTTTACCAGAGATGGCGGTGCGCCGAGGGCTGGGACGACAGCGGGGACGGCGGCAGCCACAGGAGCCGCGGGGACCGAAACTACGGTTGCGGTGCCGGGATGTGACACACTGACGCCCCTGTCACGCAGGAAGATTGCCGCCCCCAAAGTCTGCCGCCCCTATTGCCGCCCCACCACATTCGTGGTGACGCCCCCTGCCGCCCTTGCTGCCGCCCCGTTGACGCCCCGCTGCCGCCCCCGTGACGCCCCCTGCCGCCCCCTGCCGCCCTCCCGTGCCGCCCCCGCAGAGTCACTTTGCCGCCCCCAACATTCTCTTTGCCGCCCCTAAGTTGTTACATTTCACCAAAAAAGTTGAGTCCTTGCAGTACTATGGCTATGATATGGATTCAATTGGATAAACTAGAGACCTTAAGGTGCTCTCATGGACGAACCGACATCCCACTAAAATCCTTCATCTAGTAATCCCACGGGTGATCAGTGACTGCCGCCCCTACTGCCGCCCCCACTGCCGCCCCCTGGCGGCAAAGGGCGGCAGTGGCGGCACTAGGGCGGCAGTTTCCCTTTGCCCAATTAGTATATATATCGCCCTATGTATGCTTCACACCCTCAGTCTTTTATCCCTTATTGCGGGAGACTGAGGGTAAGTTCTCCATGTATTCCTAACTTATTTACCTTACTTACCTACCTGTAGTACAAGCACCTTCCGTGCATTCTCAGGTATTTAATATAGTCTTTTATCCCTTATTGCGGGAGACTGAGGTACAAGCACCTTCCGTGCATTCTCAGATTCTAATAAAGGAAATCTCCTTTAAGCAAATGATGCCAGGCCTCGACGAGCATGTTTGTATCACCGAGGTCGAAGATGGTGCGGTCGACGCGATACACGGCCGACCACAGGGTCACCTCCTTCATCCAAAACTTCTCGAGGTAGTCGGTGACGCTCTCGGGGGCAACGGCCTTGATTTCTGTCCATCGGACATCAAACTCGTCTTGATCTGTAATTCGAATCCACGATTTGAGGAGCTCCCATAATATTGGATGGTGGTGAGTGGAAAAATGTTGCTGCCACGCGTGAAGTACATGCCACCAACAGAGAAGAAGCTTGGATTTAGGATACCGACGTCGGATGGAGTTTAATTGCGCGTAGTCGAAGTCGGACATGAAAACGAACGGACTGATGGAGGGGTTTTCGAGAAGGATGGTATTGAGGAAAAAATCGACGGTGGCTTCCTTCCCATTGGACGAAATCATCCATGCGGCAGGCATACCTGTAATTTATTGTCAGTGTTGATGGAAATTCATGTTATATCTGCTTACCGTGGCCATACTCATCGCGAACGAGTAGCGTGAAGAGAGTCATATTCTCATAATGAGTGGTGTTGTGCGTGCCGTCAATGCCAGCAAAGTGCGAGCCGTGCTTCTGCCAGCACTCGCGCTGGTACTTCGTCTGAATTATCAGAACGAAGGCGTCGGAATCCAAATTGGATCCCGGTGGCGGTTGTTCATCGCTTCGCTTAATGAAGACGAAATGACCCCGCGCCCTGAGATTATTTACCCACTCGAGGACAGACGCGCCATCTCCAGAGGCAAGTCGAATAGTTTCCTCTTCAATCATTTTCTGGATGCGACGGATATCTGCGCGGGTGACGAAGTGCCGGCGGTTCGCTTTTTTGGAGCGCAAATCATCGAGATTACTCTCGCGATACATCTTGCGAGTAATTTGCTCTAGCTGGTAAAGGAGAGATGTCGAATTTAGTGACAGGCATGCTTCTCAATCAAAGAACCAGAACGTACAACTTTCTTCGGCTCCATCCCTTTCCTGAGGTAATTCTCGATTTCCTGGCGGGTCTCGGCATCCAGGCGCATATATTTCAAGTTGTCGTCGCCGGTGGCATGGGTGTGATCAGACTTGTAGAAGCCTAGCACTTCTGAAGTGCCCGGGTAGGTCTTCACAGTGAGCCGACAGGGACATCCCGTCCGCTTCGAACCAATTTTACGTGTCCAATTCTTCTTTTGTTGGTAGGCAGATTTGCCACCGCTGCCCTGCCTCGCGCAGACGTAAACACGGGTTTCAGTCCACACTGTTATGCTAGGATGGCGGGCAGGGATATCCTTTTTGATGAATTCAATGGATTTGTCATGACATTCCACCTTCATCCATCCTTTCATGGCCTCAAGAGACTCCCAGCGCAGCTTGTAATTGCGTTGAAGGTCCCATTCGAAGCTGCCACGGATGGGATCGGCAGAAGCTGAAGAAGGTGGTGGAGTGGCATAACCGGGATCGTATCCAGGAATCACAAAAGTCGGCTCAGAGGTAGCGATGAACGACGCGTCCGAGCAGGACGCGTTGATAGGGGCTCCATCAAAAGTGGATAGGCGGAAGGGCGGGGGGGCGGACATTGGGCGGGATGTGGTAGAGAGACAGTTTGGGTAAATGCAGCCGACGCGACGTGTCCATATTTGCAGTACAATGGGCCGGGTGGTTCAGCTCTGGCTCGATTCTGGTGGCTGGATTCGGTCATGGAGTAAACATGGCACGCGAATTTCCTTATTGGGAACACGTGACCAGGGCGAAATCTCAAAAACTGTCGGAAGGCGTGGTGTGTGCGTGTTTGGCTTCGCCGTCTACTCGGATCTCGGGCCGTGATTTTCCCCCTTGACAACTGTCGGCCAACTCACTCCCTCGTCCATCGACGCGGGTCCGACTCTAGACGCTGCTCGATCAGTGAAGACCTCTCACTGTGGCCTTCGTTCGAGTCATTAATATTGCGTTCCAGGCTGCCAGCGGTGCTTCGAGCCTTCGACGATAACTCCTGCCAGTGTCTGATGCCACCCATCAAGTTCGTCGGGCTCACCAAATTCAATTCTGTTGCAGGGGGGTTCGGCTCCGTCCTCTTGCTGCCCCTCTCATCGTGTCCAATTCTTTGTCGTTGCTATCATCTCAGACTGGATACGTTGCTGTGGTGCGAGACTTGCGCTAGCGTCTCTCAACCAAGCTGTGAGACCCGCGGCACAAACCGCCCTGGAACGAAATTCTTAGTGACATGATACAACGGGTGCATCTGCTCCGGGCTCTGATTCTACTGGTCACCGTCAAGTCCACGCTAGGGAGACAGAACACAATAGACCGGTGAAATGATTCAAAAATGATAAACGCGGCGCTGCGGTAGGTCCCAAGCCCGAATTGAACGAACAACTCGCCAATATCGTCACAACCATGCGGTACGCTGAACGAGTGCGGACCAAGTATTGCTATTGGATCTTCCTTAGCTGCTGGATGACTTGATTACGCTGACGAATTTTCTGAGAGCTTCTCGACTCGACCGCGTTCAACTGCAAATTTGGGGCGCAAATTTTCTCCAAATTTTTACCAGTCCCTTTCCAAATATCGATTTGTGTGTCCGTTCTCTCACCAACTTTGGTCGCTGTGTCTTCTGCGGCAGCATTCTCATCCTCTCAACAATGGACAGCCCGCAAAACAAGAAGAAGAAAAGCACCTGAACTATTCCGAATGACCCAGGCTCGAATCGAACAAGTGCCTCGCAATTTATTTCTTGGGGTGCCCAATACTAGCGAGTGCGGACCACCGCTACTAGGCCTTTCTGGCTCTGTGGCCTACTCGATTACACGGAAGAGTTTTTTTGTGGGCTACTCGAGCTGACGGCGTTCAATCACAAGTTTTGGACTGGGACTCTTTGCATCTGGCGCCGTGAACCGACACACTCTATTGCTGGATCCCAACGACTTCTGGTGCGCTATTGTGTCGTTCTGCTATAAAGTCCGGGTGCAAGTACAGCGAAAAGGAAGCATCAAGCTGCTGGCCATAATAATAAATAAAAAACTGGCTGACCTCACAAACTCTCAACCAGTCCATCGTAATCGTGTTGAAGAAGATGAGTTCAAAAAGCTGCGAGAACGAAGTCAGCGGTGTATCCTATCCACAGATGGCCCAGGCTCGAATCGGGCGAGCAACTCGCCAGTATTCTCCGCAAACGCTTCGAAACAATGCCGAGCGAGTGCGGACGACCGCTACTGGGCCTTGCTGACTTGCTGGATAACGCGATGAAACTGAGGAGTTTTCGGCGGGTTTCTCGAGTCGACGTGATGCCTTTCACAGTTGGGGCTGGAATTCCTTTCATGTTGCATCGTGAAACGCCGGACCCTACAACCTCCCCTCCGAACAGAAGCTGAGCTTGTGAATCTGGATAACCTGGTTTGGACAGATATCGTCAACCTTTTGGGGGAAGGTGCAGCCCGCTTTTTCCGTGCAGATACATCGTGGATTTAATTCAACTCATGATTGAAGCTTCCCAAGACCCGAACCTTCCCAGGAGCACTCCGATTAAATTCTCCTAGCGCGCGGGTTGTTAAACTCACGAGGGTTTCCGTGAGATCTTCTGAGAACCTTCCGGAGTCAAGTGCGCATGTCCTGCTCTCTCCTTGCAGGTAAGATTCATCGAAATTGCGTACCAACGTGCAGTTTCAGCACACCGTGTAAGGAATGACTGTTGCGGTGTCAACGAATATCCTTCTGAGCTAATACACGCATTAAACATATCTTAGAGGTCGTCTTGGTCGTAAATCTACCTCCTAGAACGCTGTGTACCCAAAAAACCTGGTCTCCCGGTTCGGCCGAACAGTAGCTTCGAGTTTATGTATGATAACGAGTAGTTCGGTTCCCATGAAAGTTGCAGAAACATCGAAGGGATATCTAGAAGCAGATTACTTCCGACCCTTCCTTAGATTTAGCCCAGTGCATGATCCCAGGATAAACATCGCAATGTTTGAACTCTGTTCAACGAAAGTTCGTGTTCAAAGAGATTCCCCAATGATTGTTGAAGATATTGATTCGGTGCAAGGATCATGTGTAACCATTCTGAAGCCGTTACGACTCCTTCCCTGCATCAAAGCTATTCCACAGAGAGAAAACAGCATGAGTTCAACGGAAACATCTACTTTATGCACTCAACACTCCGTATTGAGCCGAAAATGGGCAGGGATTTCACGGATTTTCTGGCATATTATTGGAGACTTCACCCGGTGGACACTCTTAGGATTTTTGACCCTCAGGTGGTTTTTTTTATTTGTGAACCTCAGGTGCCGCATCGCGTCCCGAACAAGCCGTGTTGATTGCTTTGATCGCCGCAACGGAAGCGGGCATCATCCGAAGCGAGTCCACTTTGATGCCTCTGTCATTCTCGTATATACTCTTAGCCTCTGTGGTATCACATCACCCATGCATATATCATCAAAGAATGAATCAAAAGTCCCAAAATCAATGGTTAGGCCAATGGACAATCACCTTGTAATCATGTGCCCGCCGCGTGAAAATTGATGGTTTTAACCGCTTGAAAAATAGTTTACAAACCGTTTGCTTGGACTATCAAATCAAACGGAAGTAAAACCGCTTGAAACGGTTTTCAGACACAAACGAATTGGGTGGGTCACCCACTCAATTACTGTTCGAGAGTGTATCTTCAAGGTGCTGCCCCTCCATGTTTATCACCAGTATGATTTCCGTCATCTATATTTTCGACTGCACTGAGAGGCGTTCACTTTAGCACACGAGGTGCAGATTTTCCTTGCGTTGATCTTGCGGTGATCTGGGGATCTCAGGGCAGCCTATCATATCCTGTCCAAGACGTCGAGGCTCAGATTATGTATGCAAGCCGAGCGCGCAGAATTGAAATATGATAGGCACTCCATGTTCAAATCCATGAATTCTGGGTGGACTTGAGGCAGGCAATGGGAGTAGACCTGTTTCAGTATCACAATCGAAACCTTTCACCTGAGGCTTTCTTACCGTCACTTGGATTTCGAAGTTCGGCCTGGCCCTTTTATGGCAGCCGTGCCCGCCACATCGGTGGGTATCCCGTCGACAGGCTGGTCACGAGCCTCGATGTAATCAGGCAAAAGTATTTCCGGGTACTTCGCAGGAGAAGCTGTGTGAGAGAAAGGTTGTAAACTGGGAAATATAATTTCTAAGTGTCCCAGAGCAGAGCAAGAGAAGGACCAACATCGACAGAAGAGGTTTAACGAAATGACGAAACTCGGGCCGGGGATAGACTTTTATGCGTGCGGTAATCAAGCGGAGTTCGAGAAGAACATGCCGTGGTTAGACTCTGCGGGCAAAGTTGCGGAAAGAGCCGTAAATTGTGATCTTGTTGATTCGCAAAGCACCTATGCATATATGGAGATCATATAATAATACGGCTTCAGACTTGATTTCATAAAGAGGGTGAGGTGATGGCGTGGTAAGAAAAGAGTACTTACGGCATCGACCTTGTGATTGACCTTGCAACATCTCCACAGGCACTGTACACCACCAACAATGGCAACTCTCGTCCCCAGCTCCGAAGAGCACACAAAGGAGTCGGAAACTCGAGACCAGAACTTCAGCTACGAAAGCGACGACAATACCGAGGTTATCGAGGCGGCGACGGGCCGGTCTGTCAGCGGGTACACGCGGCGCGACGAAAAGGATATGCGGCGGATGGGCAAGCAGCAGGAGCTGATGCGTAACTTTCGGCGGCTGTCGTCGTTCAGCTTTACGGTCATGCTGACGGCGACATGGGAGTATTTGCTCATAGCGAACACCCAGGGGTTGACCAACGGTGGATTGGCAGGGCTTTGGTGGTCGTTTGTCTGGTCCTTCTTCCTGCTTGGGCTGATCATGCTGTCTCTGGCTGAGATGGCGTCTATGGCGCCGACATCTGGGGGACAGTATCACTGGGGTGAGATCACCTCGATCGGGCATGAACCATACTAACAAGCGCAGTATCTGAATTCGCTCCTCCGAAGTACCAAAAGCCCCTGAGCTACCTCACGGGCTGGATGTCGGCTCTGTCCTGGCAAGCCGGCAATGCGTCGGGATCGTATCTCACTGGCAGCCTGATTCAGGCGCTTATCACCATCAACAACCCGGACTACGACCCGACAAACTGGCAGGGCGTGCTGCTCATGTTTTCGATGGTACTAGTGTTATTTCTTGCCAACGTTTTTGGTGCGAAGAAGCTCCCGCTGGGCCAGAACTTCCTGGTGGTCATGCATTGTGCCCTGCTGGTGGTCTTTGTTGCTATGTATGCAGCGTTGGCGCCGCATGTGAGCGCGGCGGATGTGTTTACAACGTTCACAAACGACGGGAATTGGGCTTCAATGGGGTTGTCGTTGATGATTGGGCAGATTTCTGCTATTTACAGCCTCGTTGGTGAGTTATTCCCCTTCTCAACCTTGTCCTGGGCTAACATGTTTTCCAGGCAGCGACGCAATAGCCCACATGGCCGAAGAAGTCACAAGCGCAGGTCTCTCGGTCCCCTCAGCCATGATCTGGTCCTACATCCTCAACGGCATCCTGGCGATGTTCATACTCCTCGCCTACCTCTTCACCCTCACATCCCCGGACGACGCCCTCAACGACCCTACGGACTACCCCTACATCTGGGCCCTCAAACAGGCCCTGCCGGACTCCACCCGGGGTGTCACCGCCCTGACCTTCCTCATCCTCCTGCTCATCATTGCTGCCAACATTGACTACAATGCCGCCACTGCCCGGCAGACCTGGTCATTCGCCCGGGATAAGGGGTTTCCTGGCCACCGCTGGATCGCTACTGTCCATCCGACCCTGCACGTCCCCGTCAATTCCATTGTGTTGACCTGCCTGATCACCTGCCTGCTCGCACTCATCAACATCGGGTCTAGCATTGCCTTCAACGCCATCATCTCGCTGCAGCTCGTGGCACTTATGTTTAGCTACACCGTCAGCATCGGCTGTGTCTTGCACCGCCGGCTCACCCGGCCAGACCTACTGCCCAAAGCAAGGTGGAGTCTCGGCCGATGGGGGGTCCCGGTCAACACGGCGGCCGTGGCGTACGCCGTGTTTGCGTTCTTCTGGTCGTTTTGGCCGGCCGGTACGCCGGTGGATACAAGTAGTATGAACTATGGGGTGGTCATGTTTGGCGGGGTGGGGGTCATGTGCGCGGTGTCGTATTGGGTGCAGGGGAGACACATTTATAAGGGGCCGGTGGCGACGGTTGCGGGGAGGGAGGGGGATGTGCGAGAGTTGGTTCCAAGCTAAATTGCACAAACACAACATTTTTTTTCGGTCTCCTGGCAGGACCCAGGAACGAAGGACGACGCGTCGGACGGGACTGGCCCGCAGATGTGGCTGTGAACTCGCTTAACATTAGCGTGCCGCATCAAAGAATCATTTTCGGCACCAGGTCGTAGTTCTGGGTGCAGCAATACACGCGGCGCTGGCAACCGGCTGATCGGCACTGGCCGGCATCGTCTGATGTTGTGATCCAGTGTTCGGCCACTGCAGTCCACTGGATTTCAACCGAAACCACTGGCATTCAATGGCCACACCGGAATTCATTGTGGTCCTGAATCCAGCAAAAACTACTTGGTATCCAGTGAGTTGATCAAGAGGGGAAATCTCTACCAATTGTTTCACCACTAGGTCAATTTTCACACTTAATTCACACTTGTTTGGATCCTAAGGAACACTGTGCTATGGTCTAAACTTGAATAACGCCCCATTTTAGGTTGTTCTCCCACTGAAACACACTGGTTTACAGTGGTTTTCATCGGCTCTTGATGTTGCTTCGATCGATTTCGACCGCCCATCCGAGTAATTCCAGTACCTACCGTCTACGGACATACTGTTGAAATGGGGTGAGAAGTAGAATTGCTTGCCCTCACGATTCCTGCTTCCACAAGGGTGATAGGCAAATCAGAATTGTGGATGATGATAATTTAGATTTCAACCACACAACTATTTGAGCAAATATGGCAAGAACCACTCTCTTGTTCCAGGCCAAGTTCAGTCCAAGGGCTACTCAAATCCAATGAACCCAGGCCAAAGACGTAGCAGGACGTAGCAGGTGGGAGCTATGAATGAACATCCAAGTGTGTGTATCAAAGCGCCCGGCCGTGACTCGTGAGCAATCAAAGCCCGTGAGTAGCCACAGTTTCTGCGGTGAACAGAAGCCTCGCCAAAGGGAAAAGTCTTGAGATTGTTTAGAAGCACGTCAGGGCTCTTAGAGAGCAGGATTGGAGCGGGAGCGGCGGGAACGAGGCGGGAAAGAACGGGACACCAATGATGGCCGCACGGCGGGCCGAACAAACGGCACTGATTTGTCCCGTCAGTCGGGTTCTGTACAGCATCGTAAGCGAGTCAAGGCGAGTCGGACTCGACCCCAATGACCCGACTCCCCTGTGGATTCGACGCTGGAGCGCCCGCCGCTCTTGTTTTTTAGTAGCTCACTCATACAACAGATAGATATATTTGCCCACTTCTGAACCTCCTCGGACGCCACAAATATGTAAGAAGAACGACGTTGGCTTGGCTACATATCAGCCAAGCTGCCCTGCGAACCAAGTATTTGCAAGGAAAGCAAACGAGAGTAGAACCGACAGTTGAATAAATCTCCACCTGCGAACCACAGGTGGTCGTCTGGGAATGAGTGAGTATGGCGTGAAAGGTGCCAAAGGTCGATTAACTTACGACCGGAGGGACGCCACAGGCCGATGGCCTCCCCTTCATCGTCAATTCCTCCGATTTCTCCCGTTACGCTATACACAGATTCGTCCAGAAAAGACGCAGGCTTGAAGTCCGATTCAAACCTTGCGACTCGCGGGTTAGTGAACGAACGAATATCTGTAACAGCCAGCCAATGCGTACCCGGTGGCGAAAATGAGGGTATCAACCGAAAGCTTTTCGCCATTCGTGAAGGCTATGCCAGTCGAAACGAGCGACTGAATTGATTTATATGGCTTGAGGTTAATCTGAAAATGAATCAGTGAAAAAGCGAAGGAACTAGTGAAGACGTACGCTGCCATCTGCAATCAACCCAGAGCATCCTTGGTCGATGTAGTATCCTCCTGGAACACGGTAAGAATGAGGACGGGAGATAGAAAGTAGAGAGCCTACCGCGTCGGACGGTGAGCCGCTCAATAAAATCCGATTCTCCAGCAGGGAGTTGAAACCCAGCAGTTTGAAGCTTGCGGTGTAGATCTCTGAAATTCAGGGTCAGGCGGACGAAGAGGATCTGCCCGAAGTTACTTGCGCATCGAGAAGAGCGAGCTTTGCCATCATGGTACTTCGAAGGACTTTCGAAGCCGGCGTCGGCAACGCAAGATAAAGTTCATCGGCAACGTTGATCGGTGGCCGATTCTCGCCCGTGTACAAATCTATCGCAGGGGGAGGTTAGTACAGTATTTGAACCAAGGAGTGAGTATGTTACCGGGGAACAGCTTGAGGAGAACCTCCCGCGAGATCACTGCCGTCGGTGACCTCTGAATCATGGTGATTTCGGAGGCTCCTCCCTTACAGAGCGCCATTGCGATATCATGGCCGGAACAGCCTGCCCCGAGTACGACGACGCGTTTTCCTGACCACTGGTGTACATCACGAACGTCAGTGGAATGGAGAACTCGTCCCCGGAAATCTGTCTATCGCAGCGTGATTATCAGCCCCAGTCGAATCGCAATGGAATGCGACTTACCAATCCAGGAATCTGTGGTATCCTAGGTTTTTGGCCGCCGAGAATGTCGACTCCGGTAGCCACGACAAGGTGGCTGCTGACAAGCGTAAACTGAGAGCCGTCTTTGCGCTCAAGTTGAACAGTCCAAGTTTGGTCGATTTCGTCAAACTCAGCACGGACGGTCTTGGTGCCCCTCCGTACATCTAGTCCGAGAAGCTGGGGATACCTTTCCATATGGTCTGCAACCATAGTGGCGGATGGAAACATGGGCCATTCCGCTGGGAAGGGCAAGTACGGAAGATGACCTGAAAATACATGTAACGTCAGTCACGATTCCGCGTTAAGGGACCGAACTCACTGAAGTCTTTCGGTGTATTGAGCTGTAAGGATTCGTATCTGTCCCGCCATGAAGTGCCGACACGACCGTTCCGCTCGATCACACAAGCCTTCAAACCCAACTCCTTCAGCTGTGCCGCTGTTGCCAGTCCCGCCTGACCGGCACCGATAATCAATGTATCAAACTCGGCCCCACGCCCTCGGACCCTGGCCCGCCGCACGCTGGGCGGAATGCCCGAATTCTTGAGCTCGTTCAGGAGGGTAAGCAATGCCCAGCATCGCCATGGACTATTACCGTTGGACGCAAGGGTGAAAACCCCGTTGCAAGTCGTATCATCGTCCTCGAAATGCATCACTGTGGGGAGGATATACATTTACCCTGAGTGTATGGATGCACTCAGCCCAATTGAGGTGAATGCATCAGGCTGAATGAGTGGACGCACTCAGCCTGATTGAGTGAACACACTCGGCCTAAATGAGTTTTGGCCGATCTTGCTGTACAGCCTGAGTGTATGTTTCATTCATCCTGAGTGTTTTCATTCATTCAGCCTGAGTGCTTCGGTTCAATCAGCCTGAGTGCTTCAGTTCAATCAGCATGAGTGTATCCACTCAATCAGCATGAGCGATTCATTCAGTTAGGCTGATTGTACAATTCTCCGTCCAGGTGAGTGTATCAAAACTCATCATATTACACTATATAATTACACCGCACTGTACTACCACATCCCAGAGCCGCTCACGTAGTCCTCGGGCCAGTCGGCGAGTGTTACATGTAATGGACAAGTCAGCATGTATGCTGGAATAAGATGAATAAGGCCGACATACCAAATCAAAGGCCATAAGTCGTGCGCTATGAACACTGTAAGTAGAACAAGTCAGAATAGGAATTGCTGGACAAGTCGTGCTTGCCTTCAAGAGTTCACGCTCGCAGTGCCGTGAGCTGTCGAACAACATCGCGTAAGTCGGAGAGTTTCGAAGCAGAAATATCCCGTACTTGTGAAAAAGGACTATAGTACTGGGGAATGTGTCTGCAAATCAGTTTGGATCGTGGTTCAAGAACTAAAACCATACCGAAGAGTTCGCCTTGCCGTTTGTTGAGCCTATGGCAAGCTATCTGGAAAGGGATGAGCGTGGGTAAAATGAAGGTAAGGTTGCGCGCGTGAAACAAGCATTCGCGTTCGCGGAAGTCCCAGTCTGAACTCGGCATATAAGTATGGGACTGCACCCACAATATAACACACCTAGACAAAAAAGAACAGGTAATTCGCAGCCCGCGTCGACTCAGCACGGAGGATGGAAAGAAAACCTGTCCTGAGTCGTGAAGCGGACATTCAAGGAGGATTAGTGAAAGAGAGCGAAAAAATATGACTGAAAGAACGTACCTGGAGATTCGAAAGCTCAGAAACCTGTGCCGAGAGTCGCCTGTCGGCGCCGTCATGTTGGCGGGTCAAATTGAGTTAGGGTTAGCATGTGAGAGGAAGAAAACGAAGACGCCAGAGTGAAAGGACGAACTTCAAGTAGTCTGCAATGAACACCGGATGTACAACAACTGACCATGAGGAAGGATAACTAGAAAATAGCACGATCGAGCTCACTTGCAAACATTGACGCCAGGTGCGCCATGAGCGAGATCGCGTAAGTCCGAGGGGTCTGAGGAGGAACATTCCTGTGCTCCAACTTGAGGGTGAAAGAAGAACGAGGGAATGCGTGTGCAGATCAGTTTGGGTATAAACGGGTCAACTGAACGAGAAAACCAACACATTTCGTCGAGTTTGCGACGCCATCTGTTGAGGTGGGATGCACTTCCTAGAAAATTGCCATCTGCAAGGGGGTTCGCGCCGGGGAATGAAGGGCATGATAGAATTGGGCCGGCGGGAAACAATCGCGCAAGTCCTAGCGTGAATGGACTTAGCATATAGGTATGGGACCAAAAGACATAGAACGCACTGAGACAAGAAACTCGCAAGTGAGGATCGACCGAAAATGTGTGCTGAGTGCGGGGCCGACACTCAAGGGGGCTTACTGGGGTGAGTCGCGCGCAGTGTGGGACCAAGTTAAATCGACCCAACTTTAGAATTTGTGACCGAGAGAACATACGTGGAAATTCGAAATTCGAACGCCCGGAATCGTGTGCCGCGGAACACCACTGCGAGACATTACAAACGAAACAAAAGGGGAGAACCCGCAAAAATGGACCTACTGAGAGTAAAAAATGACGAGGTGCTGTTAGCGTTGACAATGGAACACGCCGGAAATATTAGCACTGAAAGGTTACTATGTGGAAAAAACAAAGAGGCGCAGCGGAACTGCACGCGGCAACTTTTGGGAGAAGGAACTTTGAGCCGCAGAAGCACGAAGATGAGCTGTGGACGAACCTGGAGATTGACGAGAACCGCATTGATGAGTGGAAATACCGGGTCTGAGGCGTCAACGGTGCCAACAAGTAAGAAACTGTGGTATACCTCGAGAAGAGTTTGGATGTAAGAGCGCGCGGAGAAGGCAGAGAAGGGGCTCAATATCCCTGTAGAATTCCCTGAATTAGTGGCGCCAAGAGAAAGAGTCGATTTGGGGAGAGTTGCGACGCCCAGGGCTAGTGGAAGGCAGAACCAGACAAACAAGAGAAAATGGGCGGGGAGTGGCCGAGGGAGAGGATACAACAAAGAAAGAACAAGGTGAGGACGTGTCTACGTTGATCAGTAAAGGCAGCAGCGGAAACGGCCGGCTTATATTCTCGGATGGGCGACCACAACTACGAGAATCCAAGTCGAAGAGAGATGCAAGGTTAGCAAAGTAGACGGAGGGAAGGTGGGCCCCAGAATGAGTCGCAGTACCGATGGGAGGATATCTATACAGAATGAGCCCATGAAGAGGGCGAGGACGAAAAGGTGCAGAGGAAACATACTCAAATTGTAGGACTGAACGTTGACGATGGGCTCGAATGGCGAAGAGATAATCTAGTGGACATGGGAACGAGGTTTGGAGCGGGGGGAGTCCCTCATGCACAACGATGCGGAAGGAAGCAGGCGGATTTATTGAAGGCAATGGTGAAGGTGTGACAATATCAGAGAGAAGAGCAAGGATAGGATAGGAGGGATGGTTTTATCAGCTAGGAACAAAGGAACAGGCAGGGAGCACATACGGCGTAGGAGTCCACGAGATGTACGAAGTTCGAGACGGTCCCGGCGTGAGCCTTCATTAATATTCGTCGGGGGTGAACCCGTTGGAGCCACCAGAGGAGCGAATTCGCGATGCTGGACGATCTGGATATCTTCGTGTAGTCCCAATCCATTGATGTCCGCCGTGCGAGTTAATTCACGTCGTGTAAGCTCTGGAAACGAACCAATACTCAACTATGGATGTCCTACATTGGATTGAGTATACTTGCGGCCATGCCAAACCCTTCAAACCCTCTGTGCGCGCCCTTCTTGGCCGAAAACCCCAGAATCGCGTATTTCCTTGTCGGTGGGTTCCTGCGAGGGTGGTTTGGTCCCAAAACGGGCCTAGAGCGCGCCTATGGAGGTGAAAAATGGTTTGAGTTTGAATTGGGGGCGGAAGGGGCGGGGAATCGGCAGAAAGAGTCCGGTATAGGGTAGAGGGCGGAGGCAAACGCGAGATGTCACGTGTTACTGTCACGCGCAAACATGAACACACACCGGTCGAACCTCCGTAAAAAAAAAAAGGACGCGTGAGGGTTCAACCGCGACACATGGCCCCCGACGCAAGTATAGTCATATAAGCTCCTTAAAATATTTTTTCCCTCCCGAGATCCTCATTAAAAGGAGTTTTGGCGGCATAAATTGCCCTCAACGCGGAAACAACTTGAAGTTTCTCGCCAAGAGAGAAGTAAGTTCTGCCGGTTGATTTCGACTCCCAAATGCTGGGAAGCACCAAAATTTCTGAGAAAAGCAATTATAATCATAAACACATCGTAGTACAACATTGTTCGACACTGCAAGGGAATAATACAGAACCATAATAATTTACTGTCTATCGAGTTTTTGAGCGCGTCCCATAGTTAGACTTGATTGGCTCCTTCTTGATCGACGGTTCTCTCTTTAAAGGAGGAGTTTGGATCATGAAATTCTTGCATCCATTGAGAACTTACTTTAGGCTTCCGCTCGACGGCCTTGGCTTTCGGCTTTTCGAGTTTAGCTTGTTTCTTGGGCCGCGGCTGAGATTCGTGGTTAGACAGCTAACAAGTAGCGAGCAGCTGCCCACCTCCTCGAAATCATCCACCGACAACGCGGTGCGCTTCTTGTCATTCGTTTGAGTCCGCTGATATTCGCGTTCAGCAGGGACAGGGAGACCATGAATCACTACTCACCTTAGAACTGCTGGCCGTGTTGCTTTGGTCGGGATGGAGGAGTTCCTCGGCATCTTCGGAGATGAATCTGAGGCGTTTTAACGAGTTTTGCGGTGTCTAAGATCCACAATTAGTACGCTTAGAGTTTGTTGCTTTCCTGTCGAACCTCTCGTTTAACACGTTTGGGGTTCTAGGGCGTGAGATGAGTGTAAATCGAATGCTTCGCCACGGAACAAGAACTACGCACAGACTTGGGGGAGGGTGGCGGTACGTCGGCATCTTCGTCATCTTCGGGGTGCATAGCTTCCCCATAGTCGTTGCTCTCGTTGCGTACATCATCCGCCTCTGTCACGTCAATGTCAAGGTCCTCGGAAATGAGAAGATTTGCGGTAAAGGGGGTGAGTAGGAAGCATAAAAAAGTCTCCAGGTCTACGAGATTCGAAGTCTCGTCGTATGCGTCAAAGAGGCGAGGGTTTGCGAGGACAATATCGTGCAAAGTTTCGAAAAGTGAGTTGCTGAGAGATTCCTCGTGCTTGGAAAACATATCGAGGAGGCTCGCGTTGATGATAGACTGGCCCTTCGGACCGTAGCTATGCCATATCAGCCGAGAAGCATTTGAGCGACGAACTCGAACTCACTAGCCGCATCGTCGTCCCAAGATTGCATACGTGAAGCTGACCTTGGACGTTGAATTTGAAAAATGGAAAATACGCCCTCCAATGTTAGAACGAAAGTTTCTCCACATGACGGATTTTTCGAGAACAGTTGGGTCTTGAACCATATCATAGAGGGTTTGGGCGAACTTGTGGATCCGTCGAGGGAGACCAGCGAAATCAGGGCTGGTATTCCAACAGTTGTCAATTGCACTTCGTTCTAGTGTACCGATGGTCTTTTCTTGAGTGATCGCAGCGCAGATTTGCAGCTCTAGAGGTTCAACGCCCTCCCCTCGGGGTCCAACTTTAGTGATTAGTTCGTCGCGTCGCCTGAAGAGAGATGACAAGCGTTTATTAGGCGTAGCAGGAATTTCTTCGTCGCAGACATAACACCAGGAAGGAAGATCCGAGTCAGAAGTGGGGTAATAGGATGACTTGGGGTACAGTGCGGTGGACGAGGATGAGGATGAGGAATTATTTTTGCTCTGTGGTAATATTAATGTCCGATGGAATAGAGAAGGTGGTGAAAAGACCTTGTTATGGCCGCCAGACTTTTTGTTATTTGAGTTCGGGGGCTGCAATTGTCACGATGAATATTAATTTTTGGAATCACCGCATACGTACTTTGCCTTGTGCTTTCTTCTTCGTAGGAGCTTCGTCTGCTGTAAACTCGTCTTCGTCTTCGTCAAACTTTCGGTGCGTCGAGGGGCGGGGCTGCAGTTGCTAGGATGTCAGATATTATCTACTACGATCACCGCATACGCACTTTAGCACTTGTACTGGATTTCTTCCTCTTCGGAGGTTCGTCCTCTTCAGACTCGCTTGCGTCGTAATCGTCATAGTCGGCAGGCTTGGGTTGCATCGATGTTAGATACTATTCATTAAAATCACCGCATGCGCACCTTGGCCGTGGGCTTGTGCTTTTTCTTCTTGGGACGCTCCTCCTCGTCGTCATGGACCAATCCAGCCTCCACTTCCGAGTCATCGAGTTCCTCGCCTCCGCGCCCTGGCATCCCAGACTCCGCTAGCGCCTCGAGATTGAGATCTCTCTGGCGTCTACCCTTTATGTTAAGGAGGTAGCCAGAGATCATCTCCCGCGCGGGCCAGTGGCCTTCGAACCGTTTGAAGTAAGGTGCCACCTTCCCAATCTGAAATAAATCAGCCATCGGAATGCGGCGGGAGGACAGATGACGCACCTGAATAATTGCTTTTTCCAAGAGAATCTTGTCTTGGTGCGAAATCGTTTTGTTTACTTGCAGATACTGATGTACCTGATCCTTGACAATGCGCTTTGAAGCGGGATTAGGGCACATCTGATCGGGAGTTTTAAGCGGTACATACATATAAGCGGTTGTACCGTGCGGCGTCGTCGGAGAGCAGCATCTCTTCTTGGAGGTTATAACCGGAAGCACGACCCGCCTGCCCCTTTGGTCGTGGGATAAGCCGTTTGGACTTGGTAGCCGCATTGGCACGCGCGATCTGTTCTTGCAGTTTTGCTGAGCCCAATTTCAGGCACTGTTGCAATCGTAGAGTGGCAGCAGACCTATCATTTGTTTTTGCTTTTCAATTTCCTCGTGCATATCGTGCATTTGCTCAGCGTGGTTGGTCTTGCCTCTGCGGACCATGGTGGCGGAAGAGAAGAGAAGGAGAGTGATGGTCACGTGACTGTGACCTGTCGCGATCTGTCAATTTCGACACGCCAAATTCTGAGACGAAAATGGTTTGCTCCTTTTTGGGCGTGTATTTTTCAAGCTTTCCAACTTGTTGATTTTGGCTCCGAGGCTATAGTGTGCTGAGGAGAATGATTAAAATTTGAGAGTTGAACCGCAAGTGCTTTACAAATTACAATTAAGTTTCAATCCAACTGGTTCGTTGTTGTAGGTTATATGTGTTGTATGTCAAGAGTTCAGATCTAAGAGTCTCACTAGACCGATCTCTTCAGACTGAAGAGAACGGCCTACGGCACCTACAATATACATCACCTCCATGAACCAAACACCGCATCGAGTTCCCATCAGGTCACACCCTGGCCGCCCGGGTGTGACTGCGTGACTGGATGTGAGGTACTAACTACAACAATATGGTGGCCAAATTGAAATGCGAAACCACCGGAAAAGAAGCTCAACTTGTTACAACTGAGAAGTGCAGGTAGACATTTTGCAGAACTTTGGTTGAATCAGATCACATCACGGCGCAAAAAAATCATTGCGGTCGGGGCTCATCTAGCTAAGAAAAACTGGGCATGGGAGGTGGTTCATATATCCCCCGATAAGGCTTTCAGAACCTCAGAACTTTCCCCTGAGATACAACAATTTTTTTTTCTTCGAACGTTGTGTAATTGTATTTGGTTCACCTCACGTGCGCCAAAAAATTCATTGCGGTAGGGGGTCGTCTAGCTAAGGAAAACTGGTCATGACAGGGGGTTTATATATGCCCCCTTCAGGCTTGGAGAGCCTCAAAAGCTGCCCCAGAGTTACAATGATCCTGGGGTTCACTTTTGAACTATGTTTAGCCGTATTTGGTTCGCGCAAAAGGATTCATTGCGGTAGGGGGTCGTCTAGCTAAGGAAAACTGGTCATGACAGGGGGATGATATATGCCCCCTTCAGGCTTTGAGCGCCTCAAAAGCTGCCCCAGAGACACAATAATCTTGGAATTCACTTTTGAACTATTTTTACCCGTAGTTGGTTCACATCACGCGCGCGCGAAAAAATCATTGCGGTAGGGGGCCGTCTAGCTAAGAAAAATGGTGCATTGGATATGCTTCATAGATGACCCCATGAGGCATTAAGAGCCTCAAAACCTGCACCGGAGTTCCAACGACCTTGTGGTTCACCACCTTTCGAAATTTGGTTCACATCACGCAGGTGGGGAAAAAAATCATTGCGGTAGGGGAGGGGATTGTCTACCGAGGAACTGTGCTTGCTTTCTGGAGTAAATCCTTCACGTCTCGTCAAAGGGAAATATTAGCTCACTTGCCATAAGCCATACTCATCACGTAAGTGCTCCCTGAGTAATCTGTTGGGACACACCAAAATTCGACTGTCCAAAAAGAAATAAGTGATTCAGGCTGCATCGGAAATATATGACTATTATTCTCCCTCTGGGTCTTCTTCCTCTGCGTCTGCCTCTATAAATTGGGGCCGAATGAGCCCACCAGTGCGGTCCACTAGTGCCCATCTTCCCCTCGTTTGTATCCTTCCAACCACCGCAACCACCGACTGCAAATCCGTCACCAATAACGATGTGAACCCGTTATGGTTGGTAATTTCGAGCGATGCATCCTGGCCCTTGGTGTTCTTGCAAGGGGTTATAACAGCAAGCAGACGGCGCTTTCCTGCCAGCGAGTCGAACACCGCGGCGCGAGGCAGATCGCACACCAAAATGCACTCCAGCCGACCATAGAATATCTGGACTTGCCACTCATCTCGCTGAGTTCGTCGCACCTGAATCTCGTACTATCACATCATTGAGTTGCAGTTGGAACCGATGGACGAAAATTACCACGCACTCGGATAAAGGACATGTCTCGTTTGGGGGTTGAGCCAGCGCCGGAGGCAGATACACTTCGGAACGAGTCGCCGTCGCGAATCTGTAGTTTACCCCAGCTTGGCATCAGGGTAACAAGGATAAAAGATCCTTTTGGCGGCGACCCAAGAACTGCGAGAAATAACGAGCTATCTGGATGCGAACCTCTGTGTTGGGAATGTGATTCCGCTTGTATGGTACTTTGAGAATTGCCTGAGGGTCTGAGTTTGAAATGAGATGTTTGGACGAAGAGATAAGTAACCAGAACTTACACTCGTCATATACAGTGCCCGTCCGAGTCTCCTTTGAGCGCGTCACACTGGAAAGCTCGTCTTCAAGGTCGTATCTAACACTCAGCTGTTCCAGGTAAGCCATGCGCAGGATATTGTTGTTGAGATTCGCCCAGGGCAAGCTCTTGGAGCGCAATCCCGCCTGCAGAACGCCGCAGTAGCGCTCCATGAAAAACTCCCAGGTCGTCCACAAGGGTCCACAAAATAACAAATCATCGGGAACGTGGAGAAGACCATGGATCGTGAGGGTGCAAACGCGCAGCCGAGCTTCGTCGTACTGATAATAGTATCTATGAGAATACAAGCATCGGAAGCAGAGGCGGGAAAGGCGCACTTACTCCTCATATTGTTGAACCCACTTGATAATCTTGAGTCGAAGGGTATGAATCCCATCGTGAGTAACGGTGAACCGCAGGCAAAATTTGATAATATCTGCGAAGTCGCAGAGATGTTTGTGGTATTTGCGATCGGGAAATCGTCCCTCAAGGAGGATGGGGGCAAGGTACACAAACCAAAAGCACCATGCCTCGGCAGTGTAGTAGGAGGGGTTGCTGCCAAGAACACGAACGAACTGTGCGGGGATATGTTGAACTGCGTCAGCTGTCTCCTGCCAGATGACCTCCCAGGTTGCGTCGGGGATTTCGTAATCGGTGTTGCCGGTATCAAGCCCTTTGTAGTGTCCGCTCCATAGCTTCACAAGGTTTGGAACATCGTTCTCGAAAAATAAATGCATCCCATCCCAGGGTCGTGATTTCGGGAATGGGAGACAGCCAACGCGGCGCAGAGCCGGACGACCTTTGATTCCATGAAACTTGGCGAGCTTCTCTCGGGCAGCGGCTGTCTGGCAATCATTTAGCTTTTCAACCACTTCCTCCAAGTCCTCCGGGGTTCGCAAAGGCAAGGCCTCGGGATCCCAGAAGCGCCCATTTGGCCACGTCAACGGAACGTAGTACACCTTCTCGCCATCGGTAATGTTTCGAACGCCCTTGATCTTGCAGCTGCGACATGGTGAGAAGCTGTTGTGCCCTTTGAGATTAAGGGACTTCTCGATAGCGATTATGTCGCCCATCTCGAATATGTTGTAGCCGCGGAGAGTAAACTCAGATCGGGTCGTACCGTCGAATGCGCGGACACCATAGGCTAGTTGGGCGCATTCGTCGTCGTAGGGAATGAGGAAGCTATGGACGTCATGTGGTGGATGAGGGCCAGGGATGACGCCGAGGGACATCAAGCCGCCGTCAAGATGGGTGCGAATCTCCGGTGTGATGCAGTAATTTTGTACCACGATGGGGGTGGCTGAAGGTCCTCCGCGATTTCTCTTGAAAAGAAGGTATGAGTCGGTGGATACACCAAGGCAAACATCGTACTTGCCAGAGAAGTATTTGTATGGAAGTGTTTTACCGTCCACGACGACGTTCTGTGTGCATAGAGTGCGATAATGCTCGCCGTCAAACACATCGGAGATGACCCCAGGCTCATGAACATAATTGTGGCGGTAAAGAAGTTGTTGGGCAGATTTTGGATTGAGGAAAAATCCCTTCAGTCGAGGAATGATTGGGACATAACAAAACATGCGGCGGGGTCTGCCGCTGGGAGAAAGGCGCTTCTCACCGCAATATGGGCACTCTGTGAGGGCGGAGAATGCGCCTGTGTATGCTGCGCACGAATCCACACAACATGGAATGTATTGCGGCTCTACGCGGGAAAGAAGGGCCATGCGATGGAGCATCACCCATTCCGAGCTTAGCTCGAGCTTATGCGCAAAGCTGTACACCAATTGATTATAAGCGGTCCTCGGCATTTTGGAAACCATTTTTAGTTTGAATCCGCGGATATCATCCCGGTCTCGCTCGGTCAAGATCAAGTTTCCTGAGCATGAAGCAGGGTAAGCAGGGTATTATTGTGTGGAGAACAAAATCGAACGTACGATCATCGTAGAGTTGTGCTTGCTGCTCAGGACCTAGCATCTCGTCCAGCTTTTCGACCATTTCTTCGAGGCTAACGGGTGTATCGAGATCCTGGAATTCATCGAAGCGACTCCATGGATCCGGATCAAGAGTAGGAGAGGGAGGGGCATTAAGAGATGGGGATGGAGCACAAGATTTATCTCCGAAATCAGTATCCATGTTGTCGTCCGAGTCCGATGCAAGATCATCCGCATCAGATTCTGGACCTATGTCACATTCGATGGGTGAAGACGAGCGCCGAGACGGGAGAACATCCATCGGAGAGGCAGGACGGGAGGATATGGGATCAGTGTTTTGTTCAGCGTCAGAATCCGAGTTGACTCTGGAGGATGTGGAGTCGCCGGCGGGAGACACAGAGGGCTGAATGGAATGGAGCGGAACCTTGGAGTAATGACGACGCCGAGTGCGGCCACGTAGTAAATGCCCACAGGTAGGTTTACATCGACAATATTTGGCCCTTTCAGGGTCATCCATCAGGGGATTTCAGCCGGAGTGCGTAGAAAGCTGTCGGCAGAGCAAGTAATTCTCGGAGAATCAACAGCCGGCAGAACAAGTAAGAGTACCAGAAAAAAGAGGGAAAGTGGTTTCACGAGCCCGAGTTAATGTTTTAGTTTTCACGAGTTTTGTTTCTGAGCCGACGAGGGCGAGATGATGGTGGGCGATAGCAAAGAAGCAACTTTGTGATTGTCAAAGCCATCTGAACCAAATACGGCCATTTTGAGCGTTTTGTTCGGTGTCCGGCAACTGAATTGCGCCTGTAGGTGCTAGGGGCACATTTTTCTCAAATTACACTCAGGATGAGTGTTTTGTGCTCAACTGTAAATTGTTCACTCAAGATGAGTGTGCCGAAATTCAATCAAGTTCGGCACAATCAGGCCGATTGATAAATTTGCATTCTGATTGAGTTGTCAATCAGGCTGATTGAATGTACTTCCCACAGTGGCATGCGGCCCTGGATTAAACTTAATTCACAGGTCACGGCTTTGAGAACGATGTTTCCGAGGATTCTGAAGCCACGGAAAGTTCTCGAGGCCGAGTGCAAGTGGCGAACGACTTTGTCCCTCCCTTCGAGCATCCGGAAGGTGGGCGAGAATACCAACAGGTCTCGGAGGCAACAGTCCGGTGCGAAACAGAAGTCAGCGTCTTGCTTGCCGCCGACGAGGAGCCCCCATTCTTGAACCCAAAGCGACGCAATATTCTGGGCGTCGGCAAGCGAAGGCGGACGAGCCCCCGACGGTGATGGCACTGGAGAACGGGCGTCAGCATTGTTGGAAAGGACAAGGGTTGGACGTACTGAGTGCCGCGCGCAAACCTACGATTCGTTCAGGAGCAAATGCTTCAGGGCTATAATAAAGTGAGATATCGCCACCGCCGGGCTTCACAGTACAGCACGCGTAAGTGTGGATGCCGCTCCGCGCTGACAATGATCGATGCGAGCTATGCGGGTTAGCTTTATGCAATCGATACCAAGTACCGCGACTCACAAGACCGTTTGAACAAAGCGAGGATACGGGCTAGAGCCCGAGAGGCGGGGTTCAAGGCTCGTAATGGACTTTACAATCGCTAGGTCATTCGGAAGACCTCGTCGGACGGGAAGATAAACTTTGGAAGAAGGCTCCTCGCGGTTTTGGCGAAGTTCGTAATAGACCAGACCCGATCGAAACCCGGCGGCTGATCCGTCGGAGGTGAAAGCGTCCCACAAAAGACTTGCCTTCTCAAGACCCGCGGCGACATCCGCAGAGGGTAACGCGCCGCCAAGCGTGATGAAATATTCCAGTTGGGCGTAGGATACAAGATCGGTCCTGAAATATATTTTAAGGCGATTTTGTACTCCAGGGACGCAGTCAACCGCGACGATCTCAATCTCCGGCCGCACGCCCGGGGGGAAACGGGAAAGGAACTGTGTGATTTTCGTCCAAGGGGTCTCGAGACCCAGGCGAGGCGCCAACTGCGCCAACATCTGCTCTGGCGACTCCTTCGTGACCAGGGCACGGATGCACGGCGCGAAGTAAATCTTCATGCCCGCGGAATAATGGTCGCAGTCAAAGCCTAGTACAATATCAGGTGCCGTTAATCACGAAAAGATTCAGAAGCGGACCGATGAAAGTCTCCGATACTGGATGCCCTTTGCTCTCCAAAGGTTGTTGTGTATCCGCCAAAAGCAATTCTTCGGCACAGATATCGAACCAGTCCAGATTAAATTCGGGCTTCATCACCAGAGAGAGCGAAAGACGTTGCAGGGCATTTCGTAGGGTCCGGATCGACCGATCTCCGGCGTGCGGCAGGGCGGAAGCTTCGATAGCGAAGCGAACCAACGGGTCGCCCGTTTTTCCGAAAGCCAAGCTCAATTCCAGCGGCGTGTGGTCATCGGTCATCCAGCTAGGGTATGCTGATTCCGGAGGCGCCAGCAAAGGCAATATCTCGGCCTGGAAGAAGAGTGTATACGACTGCACTGCATCTTCTGGGTAGTTGGCCTCGCGCATGAAGGCGACGATCGGAAGAATCGAGGTGTTCCACCAAAAAGACATTCTGAAGGGAGGAATGGCACACGAAGTAGAACGGGTAGTGACCTCGCCTTCGCTCTTCCACTATTTACTAGTTTTTTTTGACCCTCACTCATCTCTCCCCATCGGAAATGCTAGAAGCGTGCCTCCGCGTAGCGACAGGTCGGAATTTAGGGCATGATCTCCTGATCCAATCCGCGTTCCGCGTCATCTCCTTTGAGTTGGTAACTTTCGTGTGGCCTACAAACCATGGAGCCTTGGTAGAGGCACGACGTGAGCATCTGAGAATACTCCGCACCCCGATGACCGAAGTGAAGAACCACTCAATGACGAACTAGGTCCTTCAGCCTTAGGCTCAGGCTGAACCTAGTTCCGATTGTTGAAAGCAGCTGAAACCCTTGTCAGATGGCGATCTTTTCCCGGGCTTTGATGTAGAGCGCCTCGTGCGCGGATCTGCGAGGATCTGTGGGGACCATGAGTACGAACGAACCGATCAAAGGCCTGATGCGAATCCTGACAAAGATTCAAAGATTTTGGGCTTTCAAAATCCTGCAACATCGAGGGTCTCGCGCCATAGCCGTTGCTGAATCCTGAATTAACAGCGTTAGCGGGAGATTTTTTTCGTTGGACCAGGGGTCCTCGAATCACCGAACGAAGGAGAATATTAAATAAGTATTAATGAAAACAGAGGTGTGCGTTAATCATACGTGTACGTTTGATCTGGACACTAGCGACGCGTAAACTGGGGTTCACCATTCTGCTCGGTATCACATGGCTATGTACCCGATGCTCGTGATTACCAACAGCGCTTCTCGTCCTGAGCCTCGATAATGACTGACTCCGACTGTGGCCTCAAATTTGTATGAGCCCTCTTGAGTTTCGATTCATACTGACCTGCCACAGATAATTGTTGGGGCGTCTGTAGCAGGTACGTTGCACTCAGAGAAAATGCCACCGCTGAACAGCCTCCGTCAGGTCTCGCGTCCGCCATTGCCCTGAAGAATTCCGGACACTCTGTATTGGTCTTGGAGAAAGAGCTGCATCTGGGCGGACTCGGCTCGGTGAGAGTCAGGTCGATGCTCCGAGGTTCTCGCTAAACCTTGCACGGCAAGGTGCCAAACGGTTCCGGATGTGCAGAGTACGTATATGTCTATGCCATACTGTACGATTGTCTTCCCTTATTCGCCGCTCAGACTGCCCCCGAATGGTTCCAAAATTCTCTTAGGCGACTGGGGTCTAGAGGCCGAGGTCGCGGCCAATTCTGCACCTATAGCGGGGTTCTCAGCGTACAAATGTGAGTCCGTGTATTCATGTAACAATCCATATAGAAATAACAGAGCAAAACTAGATGCTGCCGTATCTAGCCCTGACCTTTTGGGATACAACCTTTGGGATCCCGAGCTCGTGAATGAGACCCGGGGTGGATATCAACAATTCCTGGTCCGGTCTTTGTTCTCTTGCTTTGGAACGCCCTCATCGCCTCCCAGCATCGAGATCTTATTCATGTTCTTTGCAATCTTGCGCTCAAAGTCACCGATTCCGACAAAGGTTCTGCCGCTCGAGTATCTGTTGTTTTTGGGGCGGAAGTGGTCGATGTAGATTGCGACGCTGGCTCGGTGGCCTTGCGATCGGGCCAAATCCATGCAGGAGATGCTATCATTGGCGCTGATGGTCCGCGCGGCGTGGTGCGCCGCATCCTGATGGAGGCGGAAGATACATTGCCCGAGAGCGCGACAGGTATTGTGGCATACAGGTGCGTTCATGTATACGGGGACAGCTTGAACTGAAATCGTGCAGCTCATTTGTACCCCATGCGCTTGTCCTTGAGCATAACCTTGGTTTGTTTTTGCAGCAGCCGGGGGCGAGTGTATTTTCGTCAGAAATCGTGACTTCTTATTTATTTGTTTCGCAGTGCACCGTGTGGTTCGGCGCGAACCGAGGCAGGCAAACATTCCATGTATCATCTGTGATACTTACTGTGATTTTTTATCGCTATAGCCCTTCGAACGTTTCCTATGGCAAGTCGTTCATTTGTTGTTTGATGCCGCACCGATGACATCTCGCGTGAGGCAGGGACCAGACCACGATGTTTCAATATTGCTATACACGCCCGATAGTTCTCAGAATGGAACTTGGGTCGAAGAGGCAGACAAGAAAATCATCGACGTGCTTGGTCCCTGTGATGAACAGTGAGTGGTTGTAGTTCAGTCACATCCGTTATACTCACTTCTCCAGCATCCGAAAACTGGCAGCGCTTGCCGGGCCAGCGACCTGTGTTCAGATCAAACAGCACTACGAACTAGAATCCTGGGTTTCTGAGAGCGGGAGACTTCTAGCCATCGGCGATGCGGCCCATCCATTTTCGGTGAGGATATTATTATCGCTATTCGAAGTCTATCTCACTGCTTCAAGCCGGGTACGGGGCATTCCTACGCAACGGCCCTCGAAGATGGCGCATTCATAGGAAAAATATTCTCGCACAGTCGGGATCCGGATCGTGTTCCCGAGTTCTTGCGTGCCTTCCAAGAGCACAGGCGCGTACAATTATTGAAGGTGCTCACTCTCCGTGCTAATTAATCATCTTCTAGAGAACCTCGTTGTTCTCACCTTCGAAAGATGGAAAAAGAATATATATTTTCAATGACGGTCCCGGACGGCGAGTTTCAGGCAGGGCGCGATGCATCGATGCGCGCGCTGCACGCCGCTGGTCAGAATGTGCTGGGGGGCGACCTAGAGCAGATGCTGGAGGACTACCAAATGATGTAGGACCAACTTGTCCTCGCCCATGAAGGATACTCATCATCGGAACCCCGCAGGTACGGTTATGACGCCGCCGACGACGCCGACGAGTGGTGGATGTCTTTCGGCCGCTATCATAGGTCATCGGTGATTTCTTCTGGATCACAAATTTTTGGTATGGGTTTCTCAAGTTTTACAACTCAAGTCGATGAACACGACGGTGTCGGAGGCGCTTCAAAATTAGACCAGGCCTAGGTGGACCTGAATACGTAGAACCGGTAGATGACCTGGAGCCAACGTGGAGCCGGGGGAATGGAAGTCTTGCGTCTGTTGTTTGAAAATCCTCGGAACACTCGGAACACTAAGCGTCCTCGAGATTTCCGAGATCAGTGGTCAATTAGCCGAGTTACTGATGTGACAAAGTTGAGCTCGCAAACCAATTGCCCTTTCGCAAATGTTCATTAAAGAGCATGTACTTTGTGCCCTCCTTACCCCTCCCGAAGACATGGACAAAATTGTGTGTTTTTGAATTTTCTAGGCCTGCCGTTCCGGATCAAAGCCTCGCTTAAGCTAGTCGGGCGTCAATCCGATTGTTGTCATGTCGCAGCCATCCACTGCCTCGAGGCCAACTAATCCTCTTGCAGCCGCTTCTATTAGCTTCTCCTCGTTGGCGCTGCCATCAATCTCCTCTTGGACCCACGCTGTGAGTGATTGTGCCTCAGCCCTCGGCCTGCTAAGAAACGGTGTGGGGATATCATGTGAGTCCGACTCGCTCAAAGTCGACGACCCAAGCCCATTCATAGTTCCGACGCTGCGCTTTGCGGGGAGTCGTAATGACACACGCGAGAATCACTCTTGCTGCGTTCGTCGCCGCGTGTGTTGGATGGTTCATCATCTCCTCCCTGCTGTCCCGCAAGACGAAGAGACCCCTTGGTCCGCTTCGATTCCCCATTATCGGCAACGCTCTGCAATTTCCTCAAACTCAGCAATGGCTCACATTCTCGAGATGGGCAGAGAAATACGGTAAGCGCATCGAAAAGACCCGCTTCTTCACAAACTAACCAAGTGAAAGGCGACATTGTGTACCTTGAGGCGTTTGGGAAACCTCTGGTCCTATTGAACTCGTCTAAAGTCGCGAAGGATCTTCTGGAGCAGCGGTCCGCGATCTATTCCGACCGTCCTCGTCTTGTGAGTGGAAGCAAGTTGACGTTTTCGAATCTGAGTGTGACTTGAGCAGGAAATGGCTTCTCTGTGCGACTACTTTTCTCTTCGTTGGTTCAAATCTCACCATATTCATCTAAAAACAGTTCCGGATTCGACAAGGTGTTTGTGCTGTCTTCGCCTAACGATAGCTGGCGTCTACAGCGCAAAATTATGACCCAAGATTTGTCGCCGCGCATGATGCCCCGTTATCACGCCTTTCAAGAAGCGGAGGCTCGACTTCTAGCTAAGAATCTCATCGAGCATCCGGGCCATCTGGAATCCCACGTCAAACAGTGAGTCCAGTTCTTAGTATCCAATGCGTGTTGTAACAGATTGTGTAGGAGGATTGGGACAATTATTATTCGCATCATATATGGTCGTTATATCTCCGACGAGAGTGACCGCCTGCTATCCATCGGCAGAGCTTCCATGGACATTTTCAGTCGCGCTGCAGAGCCGGGTCTTTGGCTTGTGGACTCGATACCTATGCGTACGGCTTTCCTGTGATTCCGTGATTTCACCGTTTTCAACCTCCTCAAAACAGTGAAAGATCTACCGACATGGTTCCCAGGTGTGGGCTTCATCGCTACAGCGAAAGGCTGGCGGGACATTGTCTATAAATCGGCTTGGGATCCGTACCTTTGGTCGAAGCGCTCCTTCGTACGCACCTCTCCAATTAGATGAATCATACGCTCATTAGTTCTGCACAGGAATTAGGGACTGTACTTCTTCCCAACACTTGTGCAACGGCGCTCCAAGAGAAACAAGCGAAGATTCCAGCCGACCTGGAGGAAGAAGTAGCATGGGCGGCGTGTACAATGCATGCGGGCGGAATCCATACGGTACATTTTTTCCTTTTCTTTCACGGGCGTTCAACAATCAAATACTCATTGAATCACAGAGCGTCATCAGTACTCTGAACTTTTTCCTCGCAATGGTGTTGAATCCGGCAATCCAGGCCAAAGCGCAGAAGGAAATCGACGCGGTGATTGGCCAAGACCGCCTGCCCACAATCGCCGATAGACAATCGCTCCCTTATGTCCGCAGTATCGTGACCGAGGTTTTCCGGCTCAATCCTGCTATCCCGTTGAGTACTATCTTGGTTTCGCCCTCGTCTTCCGCTTCATTAATTACTCATCATTAGGCATACCCCACGCCCTCAGCACCGACGACGTCTACGACGGTATGCATCTGCCTAAGGGTTCAATTATCATACCCAATATCTGGTGAGGCAAACATGCTGTTCCTGGCTGTTAGTGGCGCTAACATCGTACAGGCACATGTTGCATGACCCGGCCGTCTTCCCGAACCCCATGAAATTTGACCCAGACCGATACCAGAACCTCAATTCTGAGATGCAAAAGGTGAATGTAGTGTTCGGGTTCGGGAGGAGAATCTGCCCAGGGAAGGATTTTGGGGAGAGCAATGTTTTTGCGATCGCGTCGACTCTCCTCGCTACCTGCGATATTCTCCCGGTTGTGGATGCGCAAGGAAACGACATTATCCCGGATGTTGCGTATTCATCTGGGAGCCTCAGGCAAGTCGTTGAGCCAAGACGTTCGACCTGATCAGACTTGAACATCACGCAGTTTTCCTTCTAGGTTTGACTGCAACATTACACCTCGTTCAAAGCAGGCGTGTGATTTACTGGGGTATTCTGCCCTCGAGATACCCGACAGTTCACTGGTTAACTGATTCTTACGAGCTCATGAGATAATGGCTTTACGAGTTAATGACGATGCGCGGCGACATTGATGATACTGATGATGATATTCAACGCTACGCGGGCCGCTGGACGTTCTCAAAAAATCCGGAATTCAGAATTGTTGGGGAATTCTCCAGAACGAACAGTTCAAATGTTTCCTTGCCCACGTGCTATGCGGTTGTGTGAATCCTGATCAAGGCAGAATAAATTGAAAGGGCTTGAGACAAAATAACTTGAGTCGTTCCTTGCAACGCGATGCGGGTACCACAAAAACGAATTTAGTTTTCGCGGATGCGTAGGCCGGTCTACGCACGGAAAGAAAGGCCTGAGAGTACAACGATACCTCAGTGTAGCCAGGAACCACATCAGTATCTTGACTTTTTCATCTCGCGGGATTCGACCGGACCTCGGAGCAGAGATGTGTGTCCAGTTCATATGATGACCGAGGTCTACTCTGTGAGGTCTGGATAAAGAAAGTCGTGCGCAGGGTGGATTATCTGCCATTCGCTGATGGAAGTGGTACGCCAAGCCAGGAAATGGAGTCTTGTGCATTTTGCCAAAAAAGAAGAAAGAACATCAATCAGTAAGTAAGATCGGACGACTTCACATATTCCGAGTACCCAAGCCAGGGCCTATATTCAATCTGGCCGGAGCCTCTGCATGGGGCCACGATGACGCGGCTGAATGCGGATGGATGAATCAGAATCGGCGCCTACTGTAGATGATGGGGTACTACTTACCGTTTGGGAATATCGTCCGCAGGAGGGGATGCGTCCTGAGGAGGAATTGCCTCAGCGGTTGAGGTCTTGAGCGACCGTTCAGATTCAGGATCCTCGAAACAGATTCAGGGTCTAGGGACGGGAAACTGGGGGAAGAAGCTCACCAGTCGCTGCCGTTTAAGTCGGGGGGGAGGGACTGCAGGCGGCTGTGATGAGGATACTATTTATACCGAGGATGGTGAGTACAAGAGGGACGCAAAGAAGTGCTCGAACCTGGAAAACGAGGCATTTCATGTCGGAGGGCCCCGGTTACCCCTATACGCGGTGCATTATCCCGCCCAACGTCGGCCTCCATCACGGCAACCGACCGCTTTAGGTTCCCCAGGGCCGAATGCTTATCGAGTAACAGCTTAGGCTCGTCGGCGTCAAGACGAGAACGCCGGTGACGGAGTGAATCCCGGTCAGCCGCATGCTGCCCCTGTGCCAGTTCCAAGTTCCGGCGGTCCACATCGAGGGCCGCTCGTTTCTGCTGAAGCTCAGCCTGCAGAGTTGCGTATCGTGTGCTCGCAATCTCTTTGTCGCGGCGTGCGGCTTTACACTCTGAGCGGGCGGATACGAGCTGAGTGCGGAGGCACTGGATCGTCGCCTCTAGGGAAGTGCACTGGGCTTCAGATGCAGCGAGGGCGATACTCGCCGGGGACGGCGCATTGAGAGTCATGGCGATGGCCACTTTGATCTGATCCATGGCGAGGGCGAATGCAGCAGATATCCATGAGGGAAAGATAGAATTTATAGTGATGCTCAGGGCCCGGATGTCCGGGCTTGGGCTTGAGATTTCCCAAGCCCGAGCCCAAGCCCACCAAGCAGGCTTCAAGCCCGAGGCCTGGCCTTGGGCCCGGGCCTGAGAGACAGGTTAAGAACAGCCAAAACGGTGTTCAACCATAGCTAAATATACCGGTGAAACGGTGCACTCGGGTGCAGCCGTGAAATCGATAGATCGGCAGGTCAGACCGGCGCAGCGAGCTATCAACTCAACCAACACCAACCAAAAACCAACCAAATCTAACTAATCTCACAAACTCCAATAACCGAAGCTAATCGTGTGTGTGAGTTCGGGGTAGTGGGACAGGCGTCTCGTCCCTCAGGAGTGTTGCTTTCTTAAGTGTTATCAACAAGTGGACCGCAGACAAGGTTTATATTGAGCGCAAGTTCAATTGGGTTTCAATTCAATTCAATTCGATATCTTTAACTGAAGTCGCGGCCCCCGTAGGAAAGTTTGTATGGTTTGAGAGTACTCGACTCGAGTACAAAATATGGAGATTGTGTACTTGCAACGCTACGGTGACCACTCTTGCCACAGAGTAGCCACGGTAGACCGAACGATCGAGCTTTCCTTTATTTCCCAACTATTGCTAGAGCAAAGCTCGATAGCGGCGGCAGAGAGCAAAGCTCAATCGGCGGCTAGTGGATGGAACGTACACACTCGTCGAGGCTTTCCTTTATTCTCACTGACGGTACTCTGTAGCGGCAGGGAGACAAATCCCGTTGGCTAGTTTCCGGTCGGCAACAACGGCTTCTAAGGACTAGCGGCTGGCTAGGCGGCTGTGCTCAGGCGGCGGTTGCGCGGAGACGTACACACCTCTATCCTATCTTATTGCTTTCCAACAAAATCTAATTTTATATCTTATCTTTCCTCTGAGGTACTAACGGCTGGGGGCCGGATTCACTGGGGTACATTGGTGTAACTCTACTGTATTTATACAAACTGCATAGGCTAAAAGGGAATATTCGGAATGAGTTCGGAATGGCGTGATAGGTCGTGATTGATGAACCATGTGGGTTGGTGGTTAGCGGTCCAATAGCGGTTGGAGTATTCCTAACCGTGGGTAGTTTTCGTTGCCAACTGCTGGCCCGTGAATATCATATCGCGAGGTGATCTCCCGTCAACGATTAGCTCGGCCATTGATCCCACAGCTGCTACCGCTGAAGGTAATCCAGCCGTAGGAGGCTTCTCCCGTAGAGTCTTATTATCTTTTATCTTGTCCGAATGTAGTCCAACCGTTGGAGGTTTTTCTGAGTTCCAACCGTGGGTAGGATCGTTACCGTTGGGCTGCACAGCCACCAATGACTAACCGTTAGGCCAATCAGCTATAAATAGACCAACCGGCGGCTGGCTCTAAAGTGGTCCAACCGTAAGAGGTTCGGTCCGTAGGACTTCTGTTATCACATTCCTGCTCAAAAACTAGTCTTCCCGTTAAAACAGTCCAGCGGGAAGAAGACTTTTCTTTCTGAGTTCATCCCGTAGGCTGGCTTCTACCGCCCGAATTGCACAGCCACCAACGGTCAGCCGGTAGACCAGATTTCTATAAATAGTCTTGCCGGCTGCCGGTGCTTCCGGCTCGAACTTGTCAATGTTGGCTTCCGGCTGGAGGTCTTCCAGCCGTACGGTAAGAGTTCAAAGAACAACTCCTTTATCATTAATGAGGCTACCGCTTGTAGCGCTCAGCCGCTAAGACCATAGTAGTTCCTCTTGTTCACCTCGGTACTCAAAGAGTCTGACAGTAAGCCAACTCCCGGAGCCCAGCGGTAGACTATAAGGCTGAACTAAGACACCCGTTAAGGCTCTTGGTTGGACCGTAAAGTACTTGTTAATCACTGGCTTTCGACCGTAAGCGGTGTAGAATACCGTTCCGAGGAGAACATATTCCCTCAGTTCTAGTCTCACTTCGCCTGAGTATAGGTCGAGAATCGAAGAAAACTTGGTAGTTTTCATGCGTGTTTAGGTACACGCCCTATCATCTCCCCCTTTCTGAAATCCTGACTGTCCGCAGTCAGTCGCACTGACAGTAGTCATTTTTCCGTCTACGGGAAGGGCAAGTTTAGGGCAAACCGCTGAGCTAAACATCTTCACCTCAGTGGCCGCTAGCAGCTAGCAAGACCCGCGCTGCCAGCTCTGCCTGTCTTAGAGCTCCCCCATTGATATCTTTTTCTCAATCTGTTATCTATATCTGGACTCGAAAAATATGCGGCCTTTTAGCAGGAAAGTTCGATATGCCTAGGGGGCACCAGCAGCCAGAAATGGATTGGCCGGAGAATCATCCCACCGGTAGGCCACGGTTCCTTCCCCCTTCCTGAAATTTTCACTGTCCGCAGTGATACACAGGTGGTTTAGGGCCCAATTTTTTTCTGTCTTGTCTTTTTTTTAACTACATTGATTCGGGTTATGGCAACCGCTCAAGTAGATATCATTATCTCATTATTTCGAGTTCAGTTGGAATGAACCTACCGCTGACTTGGAATCCTAGCCAACTGAGATTTATCTTTTCAATCTAGTTCTGAGCCTTCGGTTAAACCTCAATCCCGCACACGGGCACTGGGTAGACCACTGCTGGGTCCTCGGCTTATACCGTTGAAGGCAGTCCAGCCGTTGAGAGGTTCTAACCGTAAAACACCTATTATCATTTATCTTATCTTAATATAGTCTACCGTCAGACTGTTCCAACGGTAGGGACTATTTCTTGGGTTCTTACCGTAGGCAGGTCTACCGTTAGGTTGCATAGCCACCAACCGCCAGCCGTTAGACCAGCTGTCTATAAATAGCTCAGCCCGGCTGCCGGTGCTACGGTTAGGACGGTATGAGTTAAGTCCTACCGTTGGAGATTCCAACGGTTGAAGTGCTCAAATTAGGTCCAGCCGTCTCTACCGTTTGGTGTGCTCAACCGCTATGAGTGTCTTGCTGAGGCCAACGGTTGAACGAGTTTTACTTCGCCCAACGGTTGGCGGTACCATTTTTAACTCCTTTCAGTATGGCTGTCAGGGAGATTTGTCTAATATCTGAAGTCAATCCTTTCGAGTTTCTAGGCCCAACCGTGAAGTATCTTCGTTTCAGCGTCATTACTGATTTTCCAAGTAAGAGCCGGAAGGCGAAGAACCAGTTCATGTTGAACGATCTTTGTCTCATGCTTGTGAGTTTTCAACAGCCGTTCACACACGGTTTGGCCACTCTATTGGGTTTGATCGCCGTCAGCAGTTGTAGCGTCATGATCACGGAAGTTTGAAGCCGCCTGTTTATTCCTTTAGTTTGCACTGACAGAGGACTTTGCCCAAATAGCAGCGAGCGGCTGGACTCGAAGCAACACCCTAGCCGCTAGCAAACATGCCCCAGCGGCCGCAGAGATTTTCTGAGGTCCGATTTCGTTCCGGGTTGGAATGAACACAGTACTGACTTTGAAAATTCCTGGGCAACCGAAATTCATCTTATTCAATCTAAATCTGAGACTCTGGTTCAACCTCAATCCTACACATGGCACTGGGTAGACCAGCTGCTACCATAGGAGGCAACTCGACCGTAGAGTCTTATTATCTGATATCTTATCCAAATCTAGCCCTACCGTTGGACTGTTCCAACGGTCTAAGGCTTTCCTGAGTGCTTACTGTAGGTAGGGTTGCTACCGTCCAGTTGCAGTCTTGGCTAACCGTCGGGCCAGTCAACTTCCAGTGTTCAAGGTAGTCCAGCCGGAAAGAGCTTCTGACCGTAGGAAGTCCGGCCGGTGAGAGGTTCTGCCCGTAGGAAGTCCAGCCGGTAAGAGTTTCTGACCATAGGAAGTCCAACCGTAAGAGGTTCTGCCCGTAGGAAGTCCCGCCGGTGAGAGGTTCTTCCCGTAGGAAACCTTTTATCATATATCTTAGCCTAATATAATCCTACCGTCAGACTGCTCCAACGGTAAGGACCATTTTCTGTGTTCCTCCCGTAGGCGGGTTTCTACCGTTAGGTTGTGCACCAACCGCTGGCCGTTAGGCTACTGTGTATAAATAGCTCAGCCCGGCTGAGGATGCTATGGCTGGGACAGTATGAGTTAAGTCCTACCGTTGGAGGTTCCAACGGTTGGGGTGCCCAAATTAGGTCCAGTCATCTCTACCATTCAGTGTCAACCGCCACGGGTGCCTTACTGAGGCCAACGGTTGGACCAGTTTTACCTGTCCAACCGGTTGGCGGTATCATTTCTAACTCCTTTCCGTGCTACCGTCAAGGAGTTTGTCCAATATCTGATGTCACTTCTTCTGGCCCACCCGTGAATTGTCTTACAATTAGCGTCATTACTGATTTTCCGAGTAAGAGCCGCAAGGTGAAGAACAAGTTCATGTTGAATGGCCCTTATCTTATGCTTGTGATTTTTTTTGGTTTGTATCCGGTTTCAGTTTGAAACTGACAGAGGACTTCGCCCAAAAAAAATAGCAGCGGGCGGCTGGACTCGAAGCAACACCCTAGCCGCTAGCAAACATGCCCCGGCAATCACAGAACTTTTCTTTGTTCTGATTTCAACAGGTTGTGCAAGTCTGAGCTGGACTCATTTCTTGTCTTCTCGTGCAAGGACTTTGTTGGTGCCCAGCGGCCAGCAGGCGGATATGTCTAGGCAGATAGTCGCCACAGAAACATGTCCTACCGGCCACGAAGACATCCCGGTTGGACAGGCCATGTTAAACTTCGAGTTAACAACAGCAGGTTCATTTCTCTGCTTTGGAAACTGCCCAAGGAGATTTATCGCATGCAGGAGTTATCAATCAAACTCTGTGACCGTTAACCGAAATATTGTACCGGCCACGGCTGTATCTCAAGCACCGCTGACTTGGCAAGTGTCTGGCTGGATGCTAAGTTCGAAGCAAGTTGCTTGTTTCTTCTGTTCAGCAGCAACTCAGGGACTTGGTTTAAAGGTCGTAACTAGCGGCTCGCTGCCTAGGACCGTGCAGCCGCTGGTGGACATGACCTTGTAGTCTCAAGAAGATTCAACTTGAGCATGTGTATACTCATGTTTTGAATACTTAGAGTTCCCTGCGCCGGCTGTTTCTTTTCTATTCATCTTGCACTAGGAGTTTATGACTTGGACTGAGACATGAAGGGCCAACGGCGGGACCAATTTTAGTCTCCAGCCGCCAGTTGACATGCCTCAGCGGTCATGAGTGCATTTTCCTTGAACATGGAGTGCAAACATTGGGAGTTCTTTCAAGGAACCCAAGAATTCCACAGCGGCCACTCCATTTTCTTTGCAGTTGGGTTCCCACAGGGACTCAGAAAGACGGTAACCCCCAGCGGTTGTGTGCAGCCGCCAGCAGAATTGCCTCTGTGGCCACATAAAATTTCTGCGGTCACTTCTAGCGGGTTTCTTAACTCTGAGCCAGAGTGAATCTGAATTTTCGATGTTTTTCTTTGGTTTGCACCAGGACTTGGGCAGTAGCGAGCAGCAGTTGGTCTGGTGGGGCTCATCCGGCGCTACTGGCGACGCTTTAGGTGTCCCGGGCACCTTTTCAGTTGAACAGGATACTAACTCTTTAGGTGAACACCAATTATCAGCTGCCGGCCCATTTTTTTGCGGGTTTTAAACTCCCAGAAGGATTCAGATAGGCGGTAGCGGTTGTTATCTTGGAATCATCTGACCACTACAAATTCATGTGTCACAGATTACAGGCATTTTTCTGTGCTTGCTGCCGACAAGTTCTGCAAGCGGGAACCAGAAAGTAGGATCCAGTTTTATCTTTATATGTTGTCCTGTTGAACTTGCGAAATAATGCTAGCGGCTGGTCTCATGGGGTATTTAGCCGCTACAGTGCATGTCCAGCCGCAGGAATTTTCCTGTGTTTACTACAGGCATGTCCGGCCAGCAAGAACCAAGAGTAGGACAACTTTCTGTTTCTCTATGCTTTTCATTACCCAGCTCGCAGGATAATGAGAACGGCTGGCGGCCGGTCCTAAGGAGGTCTCTAGCCCCCACGAAACGTGTTCCAGCGGTCATAGAAATTTCCTGTGTCCGTCACGGCCGGCATTTAACTCGATCAAGCTGAAACAAGGGTTATCATAGTTTTTCTTGTCTGTATCTTTTCATGGCACAATATCGGCAGCGGGGGCAACGGTGGCGGGGTGACCAGCGGTTGAGATCTTAGGATTCTCAAGCCACTTCCCGGAAGGTTGCCCTTATAGCCGCCAGATTTTTATAACTCAACCCGGAAGGAAAAACACAAGTTCATTCCCGGTGGCTAAGTTGTTGAGATCTGGCCGCAAGAACCAATTTTCACGGCCCCCGCCGGTTGTTTTGTTGCCGCTGGCTAAAGGAACTGTCCGCTGCTGACTTTGATTCAAACATTTCAGCCCTTGGTACCAGCGGTGACCACTAGCAAGTTTTGTGCCAGTTTCAATTTCTTTGAGCCTGTCGGCACTGTGGGTTCATGTACAAACTGAACCCGTACGGCCAGGTATAGGCTATCGGCTGGAGCCGAACCGCCTTATTGGCTGCCAGATTTTCAAGCATGCAGGCCGCGGGGAAATACAAAATTCAATGTTGACTTGACAATTCAATTCAACATGGCTGAACTCTGTACATCCTTATGTACTACGGTCAACGGTCACCGCAAGCAGTTGCCTAGCTCATTTTCATTCTCTTTGTCATTCTGCTGAGTATGCACCTGGCCCGCAAGCCCGGAAACATGACAGGAGAGCGAAGATTACTGGATGCCCGTTCGGAAGGCATTCAGTAATCTTCGCCTCCTCAGCACAGCTCTTCTATCTTATGCTGGATTGGCAAGAGTGGAGCGCTGCCAACACGTATCTCTTGTACTTCAAATGTAGCTGACCGCTGGCCTTACACCATACCAAGTCATCCGCTGACTTCTGAAGCACATTTCAAATTTTTCGATTGTTGTTGCTCCTGCAGCACCAGATACATTACTGGCCGTGAGTGCAACATTTTCTCATATTCGTGTGCCGGTAGGGCACCGATATCGATATACAGTTCAATCTGAGAAGGCTCGGGCCGAATAATCCAGCCTGGTCTCAAAGTTATTTGCAATTTTCCTTGCGGTGCGACTGTACTCGTCAAAGTTGAACTCCAGTTCAGACTCAGAAGCAGCAGCTTCAAGCCGTTGGTCACTCAAGTACTCCTTGACTTTATCTTCGAACTCCAGCTCAATTTTGCTCAGTAAGCCTTGAATTGCTTCCCAGTGGGATAACTGAGCCGGCGGTACAAGCAATTTCTGGACTTGAACACTTAGTGCCCTTATCAGTTTGAACAGATTATTCCGGTGGGAAATTTCAATGCTCCCGTTGGCATAAGAGTCGAGGGTGGAATGAAATGTGCGTACTGACCCCCGGGATTCTTCCCAAGCGCAAGGATAATTATGTATCACTTCCTTTCTAAACACCGTGTATGGTTTTAAATAAGAATCAAATGCTCGCCATTGTCTGCCCGTCTCCAGCACAGTATACCTGACAAGAAATTCGTTCTTTTCACCAGCAGGGGTTTTATCTATCTCCATCATCCGTTCAACGTGTTCAAGAAACTCAAGGAGCTCCTCCGGGCGGGTATCATCAAAATGCGGAGCATCCCTTTCATACGCCTCCGGTACACGGTTATCATCTGAATCATAGTCGTCCGTCATCCTAGCGGTAGACAGGTTATCAAAGTGAAGGTGTTTTATTTATTTATTTATGGTTTACGGGACAAGTTTCAATAGAGCATTCCAGCGGTAACAGCAGAGAGGGGCCGGAGCAAGGCTCAACGGTAAGGTAAATGAATTTGTTTTAGACTCAAGTCAAGTGCCAGAGTATGAGGTTTGTCGAAACAAGTCCGACGATTCTGAGTTACTACTAGGATCGATGTAACGGGTGTTGCACTTTGTGGCGGCAAGACCAAATATGATTCCGGAGCAAGGCTCAACGGGATGTAAGGGCTTTTTGGTTTATACTCTGGTTTGGGCTACCGGAGGGGCGAATGAACCACAAAATGGCTTGCACCAACGAAGTAGTGACAATCCACAAGTCTTATTCTTGAGCAACAACTCCTGTCACCCCTCGCGGTGGGCTCCAGATGACACGGTGCACTCGGGTGCAGCCGTGAAATCGATAGATCGGCAGGTCAGACCGGCGCAGCGAGCTATCAACTCAACCAACACCAACCAAAAACCAACCAAATCTAACTAATCTCACAAACTCCAATAACCGAAGCTAATCGTGTGTGTGAGTTCGGGGTAGTGGGACAGGCGTCTCGTCCCTCAGGAGTGTTGCTTTCTTAAGTGTTATCAACAAGTGGACCGCAGACAAGGTTTATATTGAGCGCAAGTTCAATTGGGTTTCAATTCAATTCAATTCGATATCTTTAACTGAAGTCGCGGCCCCCGTAGGAAAGTTTGTATGGTTTGAGAGTACTCGACTCGAGTACAAAATATGGAGATTGTGTACTTGCAACGCTACGGTGACCACTCTTGCCACAGAGTAGCCACGGTAGACCGAACGATCGAGCTTTCCTTTATTTCCCAACTATTGCTAGAGCAAAGCTCGATAGCGGCGGCAGAGAGCAAAGCTCAATCGGCGGCTAGTGGATGGAACGTACACACTCGTCGAGGCTTTCCTTTATTCTCACTGACGGTACTCTGTAGCGGCAGGGAGACAAATCCCGTTGGCTAGTTTCCGGTCGGCAACAACGGCTTCTAAGGACTAGCGGCTGGCTAGGCGGCTGTGCTCAGGCGGCGGTTGCGCGGAGACGTACACACCTCTATCCTATCTTATTGCTTTCCAACAAAATCTAATTTTATATCTTATCTTTCCTCTGAGGTACTAACGGCTGGGGGCCGGATTCACTGGGGTACATTGGTGTAACTCTACTGTATTTATACAAACTGCATAGGCTAAAAGGGAATATTCGGAATGAGTTCGGAATGGCGTGATAGGTCGTGATTGATGAACCATGTGGGTTGGTGGTTAGCGGTCCAATAGCGGTTGGAGTATTCCTAACCGTGGGTAGTTTTCGTTGCCAACTGCTGGCCCGTGAATATCATATCGCGAGGTGATCTCCCGTCAACGATTAGCTCGGCCATTGATCCCACAGCTGCTACCGCTGAAGGTAATCCAGCCGTAGGAGGCTTCTCCCGTAGAGTCTTATTATCTTTTATCTTGTCCGAATGTAGTCCAACCGTTGGAGGTTTTTCTGAGTTCCAACCGTGGGTAGGATCGTTACCGTTGGGCTGCACAGCCACCAATGACTAACCGTTAGGCCAATCAGCTATAAATAGACCAACCGGCGGCTGGCTCTAAAGTGGTCCAACCGTAAGAGGTTCGGTCCGTAGGACTTCTGTTATCACATTCCTGCTCAAAAACTAGTCTTCCCGTTAAAACAGTCCAGCGGGAAGAAGACTTTTCTTTCTGAGTTCATCCCGTAGGCTGGCTTCTACCGCCCGAATTGCACAGCCACCAACGGTCAGCCGGTAGACCAGATTTCTATAAATAGTCTTGCCGGCTGCCGGTGCTTCCGGCTCGAACTTGTCAATGTTGGCTTCCGGCTGGAGGTCTTCCAGCCGTACGGTAAGAGTTCAAAGAACAACTCCTTTATCATTAATGAGGCTACCGCTTGTAGCGCTCAGCCGCTAAGACCATAGTAGTTCCTCTTGTTCACCTCGGTACTCAAAGAGTCTGACAGTAAGCCAACTCCCGGAGCCCAGCGGTAGACTATAAGGCTGAACTAAGACACCCGTTAAGGCTCTTGGTTGGACCGTAAAGTACTTGTTAATCACTGGCTTTCGACCGTAAGCGGTGTAGAATACCGTTCCGAGGAGAACATATTCCCTCAGTTCTAGTCTCACTTCGCCTGAGTATAGGTCGAGAATCGAAGAAAACTTGGTAGTTTTCATGCGTGTTTAGGTACACGCCCTATCACCGGTGCCTAAATATCACTTGGATGCTTACCGGCGACGTTTGCAGGTATTCCAAGACCCAATTTCCGCTTTTGGATGCTCTTTCGAACATTCGGTATGCTCAAGTTTATTGTTTTGCACCAGAAAAATCATCTGTGTTATTGGGAGTGAGAAATTGTTCAAATTAATGACGCCCAGGACTCGGAGTAAAACGAACTTTATAGCTGTTAGTACAGAGCCCGGGCTCGAGCTCTAGGCTTGGGCCTGGAAGTTTTGAAGCCCAATTGGCCAAGCTCTCGGCCTGCGCACGCCGCAAGCCCGCCATCGGGCCTGGCCGGGCCCGGGCGGGCTTCGGGCTTGAAGCCGGGCCCTGAGCATCACTAGATAGAAAGGGCCCGACGCGAGATTTGCAGTGCAACAAGGGCCGGCCATCGAAGTGTACACGGACGGGTCGGCACTGAATAATGGCTCCGCGGACGTAGCCGCTGGCGCTGGGGTCTTCTTTGGCGAGAACGACCCGAGAAATATGGCCATCCGAGTGCCAGAAGAGCTGGGCCCATCGAACCAGGTGGGGGAGCTGCTGGCCATAAAGGAGGCAGTGGAAGCGGTCCCCACTAATGCTCCACTACGGATATTCAGTGACTCCAAATATGCAATAGATGGCCTAACAAAAAACCTGCATAGGTGGCAGGACGAGGGATTCCACACTGTTAAGAATGGTAAATTATTTGAGCTGACGGCCGCAATAATACGTACGCGGAAAGCGCCGACGACGTTTACCTGGGTGAAAGGGCACTCAGGAGTTGCGGGAAACGAGGCAGCGGACAGGCTAGCCGCAGAAGGGAGCCGGAAGCCTGATAACTACAACATGAATACAGAAGTCAGTGAATCTGTACTGCTTCCAGGGGCAAAGTTGCAGGCGATGACCCAGGCCAAAGCATACAGGATTATACGTAAAATTAAGATGGAGAAGCCGGCGTACCAAATACTAATGGCGCGACGGGCCACAACTATAAACCTGGGGAACGCCCGGGAAGCAGCCACCGGCGCAGATCGCATAACCCCGGAACCCCGCAAAATATGGATGTCAACGCGACACAAGGACATTTCAAGAAGCATAAGGTTCTTCTTGTGGATGCTGATACATGACGGATATAAGGTTGGCGCGTACTGGGACGGAATACCGAATCACTCACAACGAGGGAAATGCACGCAATGCGGCGTGCACGAGTCGATGGAACACATTCTGACAGTATGCACCATACCAGGCCAGGAGGAGGTCTGGGACATCGCGAGTGAGATGTGGCGCTTGAAAACAGGAAAAGACATGCGACCTACCGTGGCCCAAATCATGGCGGGAGGAGCTACAGAGCTCGGCGACCCCGGGACGACACGCCTGTACAAGATACTTATCACGGAATCGGCCCACCTAATTTGGCGCCTACGGAACGAACGCGTTATTCAGAGGAAAGGACCCGCTTCATTACCGGAGATTCGTAACCGGTGGCTCAAGATAGTAAACAATAGGCTAGCTATGGACTGCGCGATGACAAATGGGTTCAAATTTGAGAAGAAGGCACTCAAGATGTCGCTTGTTAAGAAAACTTGGAAAAACACACTGAAGAACGAACGCAAGTTGGCCAAGGACTGGCCGAAAACAGTCGGGGTTTTAGTGGGTGTCGGATGAAAGTTGGCAGTGATAGCGGAACGGCGACTGACTTCGGGTCGCCGGGAAGCTTGAGCCGACGGAAATGCCGAAGTCCCACATAACGTGCTATAGGCACGAATGCGGAAGACGCATTTCCTCGAGAGGGTGTACACTACGTCTGGTCTGGTTCCAAGTCCGAGACCTCAAACATAAGCGGGTGGGAGGTGACCGGCTATGCCGGCCCAGAAGCTCAAGCGGGTGCCTGCGGCCTGCCTGAGTGGAGGGGTGAAGGGAGGGCAACGCGACCCAAACTCACTGTCTTTCCCACTATCTAACGCTTCCTCAAAGAAAAAGAAAAAAAAAAAAAAAAAAAAAAAAAAAAAAAAAAGAAAGGGAAGGCAGGAGGAACGATGGCCGTGTTTTCGATCGGCTGTGATGAGGACACAGCCAAAGGTAAGCACTGCCACATCGCTCCTTCTCCCGCACACTTTTCATGAAAATCTAATTTAAAGCGCGACCGGCGTCCCTACATAGCTGAGAGGCCCAGAAAATAAAACCGTCTTGGCGCGACTCCACCCTCCGATCGCCCAACCGTTTCGACGTCTGTTGACTCCGTCACTCCGATCGCGATTCCTGTGTGCATTGCATCTTGTAGCACTGACTCTGGAATTCCTGGACACCCTAATATTGACTATAGCAGTAGCCAGAAGTGGTTGGGAGAAGCCCACAGAATATCCTCACTGAGGAACGACAATGACCCTAACTACAATATGTTCAGTCAGAGGACCACATGAATACCTCCAAATCTCAAGCCAGAGGTAGAGAATACCACCAAAACCACATTCCCAAACCATGCAATGCACCAAAATCACGAGTTCCTCACTATGACTGCCCCCTTTATGATTTCGGTTTGAAAGCAAATAATATTTTGCGATAAAAAAGGTATACTCTTTGCTTCCGTCTCTTGCTTGCACCGACAAATCCCTGGATGGTGACGCGGATGACCGTGAATAAATCAATTTCCTTGGTCCAGCCGCTCACCTCGCTGCTCCAGCTACTGCGCTTTGAAGACTTGGCCGAGCGTCAGGCTCCCGGGATGTGGGTGTCTGTCTCCAAGCTGTCTCAAAATCTCGTTCCCAACAGGAGCAGCTTTCATGAACCACAAATACCTCCTAAAACGACTACCAGAACCACGCACATCTGAGCGATATAGGGTTCTCTCGTCCATGCATTGCCCCCGGTTCTACGAAGCAACGGATTGCCCTCCTACACATACTGCGGCGGAGGTTCTGTGTTCGCCTCTATCGCGTTCATCCGAGCAAGAAGCATATTGATTTGCTCTCGAGCAGCTCGGAGCTGTGCCTCCACGTCCGGTGATCCACCCTCCCCCGCTGACGCCCTTCGCACCGTGCCCTTTCCCGATATCAGGCGCAAAACCCCGCGCGCAGTCGAACCGCCCATCACCCGCGGTGTCGCGTATGTCTCCAAACCCTCGAGAGAGGCCATTTTCTCTTGTGCAGCGGTGAGTTGACTCTCCAGCCGTTGTCGGTGCCCGTTCCCGTCCACGAGAGCCGTGCAAGGAACAGTAAATGGCGATATGGTATCCGCCGGGGGGTCCGCGCCGCGTAGGCGTCGACGTCGGTAAACCGATACAACAGCCAAACTAAACAGCAGGACGGTCAGGGCCACGATGATCCCCACGACCGATACTGTGGGTATTGGCTTCCTATGAAAACTTGAGATGGAGGATGTGTCATATTAAAGTATACTGACTTTGGTGCAGGGGATCCCGCTACTGGGAGGGAGGTTGAACTGCTCCTGGCCGCCGAGTTCGTGCCTGAACTTGAAGGCCTGGAGGACAAACATGAAACCGGGGAATGAACCTCAAAGAATAGTGGCGCACGTTTCTGAAGACAGTACTGTTACATTCGCAGTTGGTCCACTCCCGGCGACACTTCGACTTGGACCCGGACTATTTGCAACATTTAGCGCTTCTGCAACCCTCGAAAAATAATTCCGCACTTTTCTGAAGAGAGCGCTGGAGGTCTTCCGTGCCCGGCGAGACTTGTAGTTGAACTCGGACTAATTTCAATTCAAGATTTAGCGCTCCTGCAAACTTCGAAAATAATTGCGCACGCTTCTGAGGAGAGCGCTGTTACACTCACAGACGGTCCATTCCCGGCGACACTTGTACTTGAACTCGGACTAGCACTATCGTTGTTCCAGCATCTAGCGCTCTTCCAAAGCTCGCCATCCGCGCTACTCCCAGGCAGGCAGGCACCGTAAGGCGGGACATAGTCGGATGTGTCACCGTTGCCTGAGCAGCCGTAATCGTCCCAGAATGTGCATTGGCCGATTGAGGCAGGGGGCTCAGTCATGGTCCCAGAAACCTGGAACCACATGTTGACGGTGGCGATGCCCAGCGAGTTACTGGGCATGCTCAGGTTGAAGCACTGGGCTATGGCGGCCGCGTTCCCGATCCCTCCGACCAGGGGCGACACTGTCCACCAGGCGGCCACTTCACCGTTGTACGCACTGCAAGCCAGATCAGGTTGAATTTCAACAAGCGTTAAGATGAAGTTCGCATATCAACCTACTTATCATCCAACTTTCCTCTTGAATTATTAAGCACCTTTCTCAGCTATATAACAAAGCACTTGAACATCTTGGCACCTACGACCAACGTTGAATTCCACTCGACTCGTGATAATTACACCACGCTCATGACCTTACTCGGGAATCCTATGTCGGGAGGCATCCTAGGGTAGAGGTGCGTCGAAGAGATGTAGGGATGACCGAGATTTTTTGGCAGTTTTTGCCCCTATTTCAGTCCAAAAATTGGAATGTCACCGTTACCTACCCCAAATTGGTTTAGTTCACAACCTTCCGTCACCCGTCACCTGAACATTCCCAATAGTACAGTACTTGATTTTGGGTCAGAGAAACTGACAGGCCTGTGCAAAGTAATGAATACTCCGTAATGTGCCACTTGTGGAAGGTCTGCACCCTTGGCTCTCCATGGATTTTTGGTAGATGATGTTGAAGTGCTGGGGCGCTCGTTCGATATTACTGTACTATTTCAACCCTAGATTCAAGTCACAGGTCACAACCCTGGGTGAATCGTCGAGTTTAGAACTAGTTTTATAGTAGTCTAATTCCGCACGGTGTGAATGCTATACTATCCCTTTCACCTTTTTTCTCCGCTCCTCCTGACGTCGACGCCCGGGGCGTCGCTCGCCAAGCACGGGAATCGAGCGGTTCCCAGTCTCACTCCATCTCACACAGCTGGGCTGTACGAGACTTCACCCCCTCTTAGTTCTCCTAGATCGAACTCATAGTATATAAGAGGAGGACGAGCAGGGGAGCCTTAGCTTCGCTGCTCTCACTCCTCGTCTCTCGCGCCTGTATTTTCCGGTACCCACCATCCCGCACCTTTCTTCACTTGGTTGCCTACGTACAAAGATGTATTAGCCTTTCATCTACCTAATATGCATCTTTCATTGGGGCTCTCGGCTCGCAGCCGGGAGTTGCCGTACTCGCTATTTCCCCGCTCTTCGGAGTACGCTGGAATTAGAAGCTATTTAACAAGAGTCACAGGTCACCAGGGAGCTTGAATGAGTGACCTTTTTGCCCGCCCAGGGTGCAAAAATTCAAATTCTCCTCCAACATGAAGAAAATTCTTTTCCGACGTGATTTCCTGCAGGCTTTTGTCCTTTGCACCATTGCTGGTTCAAAATTTGCCCCTCCCAATCCTATTGTGCATGTAACACCAAGTTCAACATTTTTCAGTTGAATGTGTTGAATGATAAAATTGGTGGTCACAGGTCCCAGCCCACCTTGACTCGGAAGCCGTTGAAAGTTGAATCTAATGGGTCACAGGTCACAAGGCCTGAATCTACGGTTGAAATAGTACAAGCCCAGAGAGAGACTCTAGAATAGCCAGCCGGGATAGTACTGTAGTCCTTCATCAAGACAAACGAGGTGGGAGTTCGAGGAAGAGGCTTGGATTAGACGCCCAAGCGCGATCACATGATTGCGGCATTTGATGTTGATCGTGATGGTTCGGCGCGTTGATTGAAAAGCAGATTCGACTGAACCGGTCGTTATCTTGGCCAGTTGCAAGATATTCATACCGAACAATAAAGTGGTAGTGGCGAGCCTTGGCGAGCCCGCGATCACGGCGAAGCCGTGATCCCGAGTGGAGACGACGACGACCAGATGCTGAATACCAGAGAGAATGGCGAGGCGGGGACCCACTACGTTTGGGCGCAACGTTTCGTCGTGAAGACTCATCAGGTGGCTGTGTTCCCAAGTATGTACGCGGCGATTGTTTGCATCATCTTTCAGAACAAACAAAGCTTTGCTTCGGGAACACGGAATTCGACATGGGAACTCAACATGCTACCTCCACTCGCAAATTGTCTGCTTACTCAAGTAACAACCCAGTGCCAGTAAGGAATTTTTGCGGAATCCGCAAGGACTCAACGCTATCTTTCATATTACTGCCTCATCATCTCCAAAGCTCTAATTTCGCGGGGCGCTGGTATTCCGTCCACAAAATTGAAGCGAGCAAGTAGAGGACCGTACAAAAGATGTACGCCCCAGTTCACGCCGCGTATTCCCGTAACCCGGTGAGAGGCATCAAAAAGTGGGTACGGTGAGCGCTTAGGTGCCTTTTCCATTCAAGGAAGTTTGCGGCATCCTGTGCTCGGCAAACAGACCAGGTAATTTTTTGTATTCTCGGTATAGACAAGGGAAGAACTGATTCAAGACCCCATGAATTTTTCGAAATCCGAGAACACACGCCGCCGCAGGGCGCGACCCGAAGGGTCGCGCGCGGCGTGTGTGGAGGATTGAGAAAAAAGAGGCTTAAACGTTCAACGCAAATCGTTCGCGGCACGCTTCGACAATATCACATTCGTTCTCTTCGAATGGACACCTAGTGTAGTGGTTTAGAGTGTGGTGGATTGACGGTTCGGGGAGCTACCCCTACTTTGAGATTCACAACACGCCCAGCGTACATCAGCGAGGACTGCGAGTCACACAGTATCCAAACTGAAATATAGGTGAGCTCGATAGTTTCAGGTTCCAGAGCACTGTCGGCTTGACAGTTTGAATATTCGATATTCGGCTCTCGACCATTCACCATCGAAGATATGTCGTCGCAGCAAACAGTGTATCCTTACTTAGGAGTCATGGAGTTGAATGGTGCAGGGTCGAGGTAAACACTCGACCATACACCCTCGGACTCAGCAGAGTACGTTCGCACACAGATGTCACGCGCGGCGAAGCAGCTCCATTGCACCAGAAGTATGGGGAATTGGAGTAGGATTTACACGGAGTGCAGGTACATGAAAGTATCTGAAATATTGAATATTGAATACTTGTGAGTGAACCGTCCTCCTTGTTGCGTTCCTCGATCATTGGTTTCGATACCCATGAGTCCGCGAGTCCATTAGCCGACAGCCTTGGAGGTCTCCGTGACGGAAGAACCAGCTAAGCGTTGGTAAGGGACTGTTGGAGGGAAAGAAACCTCGAGGGAGCAAGAGGTCTTCGTCGAATTCCATATACCGAGCCTCGGATGAACAAGATGTACATCGAGGCAGGGTGGGAAGACGGCGAGCATCCGTGTACCATCGCAGGTCGTTAGGTAGACGCAGCGGCGAATTTAGGATGGGTTCTGCATATATCGAGTCGGACGGGCACAACGGAAGGCCGTGGTGACGTGTGTACCGACAGGATTTCTGCATCCGTCTCGACGTGTGTGTACGCACAGTATCGAGATGGCGAGCGTGCGAGTGCCAGTCGCGGAGATCGAATCATTCGAACCAAATGAAGACGAATGCACGAGGTGAAGACGCTTCAACGGAGCATATGAAAGGTCGATCTCCATCCCTGTGAAGCATTACCCGGGCATTTGTGGAAAAATGCGATCGAGTAGGTGTTTGCAGCACAAAGGGACGGTGGGGGCACGAGCAAGGGCCGCGCGCTGCACCATGAGAACGCCGGGGACGTTAACACACGGGGGCGTAGCAGCGCGGGATGCCCGAGTGGATGTCTGCTCAATTCCAGGCGTCCGGGAAGACGTTGGCTGGAGATTGAATTTGCAGGCAGCTACAGGGACTGGGCATGCGCCAAGGGAGACCAACGCTCTACCAGCTAAGCTAGTAGGTGATAGCGAGGTTCAAAACCAAGGTGTTCCGTTCACGGCACCGTATCCCTCAACCGAACCATTTTTGGCAACGCGCGCGCCAGCGGCGGCCTCCAACGGTGAGTGGGAGAGGTATCTATGCTCTGCGAGCAATGGACACGGTGTGTCGTTACTAGAAATGAGCTCTGCAGCTCATAGCCCATGCTCTCTGCGGTGTCATACTCAAGCTCACATAATCCGCAAGGAAATACGTGAGTGGGGTCTCGAGCTGGGTCACCACAGGCGTGGCAGGGGGTCACTAGCATCAGGGTCAAACGAGGACCCGTAGCCTTGGACCGCGGCGTGCAAGACGCCAGCGTAACGGGGAGGAGGAAAAGGAGGGAAGGGGAAGGAAGTCAAAAATGACCACGTACCCAGATCCCAGACGCCCCGGCGCACTTGTTTCGAGAAGCGGTACATTCGGCATCGATTCCAATTCAGCCGGATGTGGCAGGCGAGCGAGGCGAGACACAGTGAAGATGGGATGACGAGTATGGTCGAAAACAAGACTCAGTGCGAGTTTACGCGAGAAATAGAAGCGTAGATGTCCGGATTCGAGTTGGCGAGTTGGCGAGGTGCTGGCGGCTGGCGGATTGGCGTCGATAAGCGAACAGGGCGGGAAATGTCAAATTCTCGGGGGCTGCGTAAACGGGGAAAAGTGCGAGTGGCGAGCCTTGGCGAGCCCGCGATCACGGCGAAGCCGTGATCCCGAGTGGAGACGACGACGACCAGATGCCGAATACCAGAGAGAATGGCGAGGCGGGGACCCACTACGTTTGGGCGCAACGTTTCGTCGTGAAGACTCATCAGGTGGCTGTGTTCCCAAGTATGTACGCGGCGATTGTTTGCATCATCTTTCAGAACAAACAAAGCTTTGCTTCGGGAACACGGAATTCGACATGGGAACTCAACATGCTACCTCCACTCGCAAATTGTCTGCTTACTCAAGTAACAACCCAGTGCCAGTAAGGAATTTTTGCGGAATCCGCAAGGACTCAACGCTATCTTTCATATTACCGCCTCATCATCTCCAAAGCTCTAATTTCGCGGGGCGCTGGTATTCCGTCCACAAAATTGAAGCGAGCAAGTAGAGGACCGTACAAAAGATGTACGCCCCAGTTCACGCCGCGTATTCCCGTAACCCGGTGAGAGGCATCAAAAAGTGGGTACGGTGAGCGCTTATGGGTGCCTTTTCCATTCAAGGAAGTTTGCGGCATCCTGTGCTCGGCAAACAGACCAGGTAATTTTTTGTATTCTCGGTATAGACAAGGGAAGAACTGATTCAAGACCCCATGAATTTTTCGAAATCCGAGAACACACGCCGCCGCAGGGCGCGACCCGAACTTGCAATTAGTGATAGAGAGGAGTGCGTGAAAGTATCGTATATTACACATTTTGTGATTCCAGGCTGTTTTCAGACCGAAAGCTGTTTAGCATGTTGAGATTCCCCAAGCAAGATGATTTGCTTCAAGTCTTTCGTTCTAAGAAATGACCTTGCTTCATTCACATTTGAAAGGGGATTGGAATCGAGAACAATTGAGTGCACAAAAGAGTCAATTGAATGCCACTGGTTTCCGTGATTTCATGAATCTCTTTGTTTTAAACTGAATTTAGGGTCATTGCATGAACATGGCAGACCGAGTCTGTTGAGGTTTTTAGGGTTTCCTGTTGCGTGATAGAAGGATGTCACAGCCTGCAATATGATGTTCTACCTGCCTGGTGCATCGCGTTTTTGACAGTTTACTTTGCCGAGCTCTTAATAGCTCGGCAAAGCCGAAAAAAGGCCGAAAGTTCGCAACAAACTATGTCAAAAAAACCCAAAAGACGGCAAAAAAAACTTTTTTGTGAGCCATGCCATTGAAGTCTAGGCAACCATTTGCCAACTTTTATTTTTCTCAAGAGACGAAAAGACTTAAAGATCACAAGACTTTTGTGTTCTTGCTGATGTGCCATGCCACAATGTTGTGCCGCTTCACATGTTATTATACTTCTGAGGCATGGAGTTGAAACTTATGGCCTTTACGCCACGTCCCAGGAGAAAACTCAGTCATGTCAACGGAGAGAAAAAGATAATTCCATTACTTATAAGAGATCGCTACGGTGAACAGCATGGTTGTGTCGGATCTTCTACATTCGGCCAAGGCTCCGGTTTCAACGTGCATTGAGTGGGGCAGGAAAACAAGGGTTCCTGTGGTAATATTGGGAACCATATCTAACCATATCTCTTTCTTATTTTCTATTTTCTATTTTTTCTATTTTGATCGCGACTCCGGACTCTACAGGTATTGAGGTAGTCCTAGTGTCGCAGATCCCTCAAACCTACGGTATATGGACATTTTGTCTCACACTAGTTCCCTTTTAACGGCAAGAGGTCTGCAGACGTCATCAAGACGTCATTGATGGAAAACGGTTGCGGAAACGGGAGTAAAAAAAAAAAAAAAAAGAGAGACCCGGGATTTTCCCCAGTGACGCAAGAGAACCACAGAAGGAGGGATATCCATGAGCTACATATCAGTAGAGCAGAGAGAACGCTTGTGGTTGAGTGGAACTTTGCGGAAGGTGGACGGAAGGAGGTGGTTAGAGTTAGGGCAGGTTAGGCGTGATTGTTTGGCACCGGCGTCTAACGTTGATGCCGAGAGCGCTTCTTCCAAACCAATGAATCCAAATCCAGGACTGTCTCCCACGAAGCTTCAAACCGGAGGATCGTCGCGAAGCCAAAAAAGGAAGGAAGTACCATCTTACAAGTTCTTCTGGGTCTCCCTCGGGAAGCTACTGATAAAGTGCTGTCTGCATTCTGGATTGGTCTGGAGCATATCTTGAGCCAATGGGGACGTGTACAGGGGTCATTTGTAGCCAGACTGACGGCAGCTGCCAGCGACACGCAACCCGGCGACAAAGGTCCACCTTGAAACATCATCCTATACATACACCATCCTGCGTTCTGCATCGCCTCGCGCCAGGCCCAACATCCATCCTGTCGTGCCCGACTTCCCTTCCGCCGCCTCAACCCCGAGCGTCTCTATGCTCCCTGTCATTGTCGACCTATCTGAGTGTGCGGTGTTGTACTCCAGCTCACCACGCGCCTGAAATCGTCATCCAGCTGGTCGCGCTCGTAGCATCCGCTCATAAAAAATCTACTCATGCCCTCGGTTGTTCATTCCCTCTCTGAGCCAGAGTGCTGAGGAAGCTTACCTCACCTGTCCGATGCCAACTTTTCAATGGCATGCGTTCTCATTCTGAGTACGTCTAAAGGCGTTGTATCTCCTAGTGACACCTGTTGACCGCCCTTGAAGGTTTCGCCGGGAGCGCGAAAATACCTTTAAAGGCACAAGGATTTTTGTGAACCTCCAGTCCTCTGCCCCTACCATATCGAAATATGCCCAGTGTCCTGTCCAACATCGTGGGCCTCGCGTTACTGGTATGCACACCTTGTTTCATCTCGACTATTCTCACGATGTTGTATTTGGTTCGTCCAGGCTTGCATCCATGGCGCATTCGCTGCAGGACCGGCCCCAGTTCTCCTAGGAACGGCTGCCAATTTTGCGGTTCTTGCTAAGACCGGGGTATCTTCCGTCCCCAATTCCGCCATCGGTGAGTATACTTCAATTTCCTTCCTCATTTCGATTTTGTGGCTGACCTCTCGCACCTAGATGGCAATGTTGGAGTCAGCCCTGCCACAATCACCTCCGTGACGGGGTTCAGCCTCACCCAGGACGTCAGTAAGCAGTTCTGGACATCGACGCAGGTGGATGGTCGCGTAATGGGGTCCACCGACGCCTTGCCTACCCCTGGCCTTTTGACTACCGCTGTCCTGGATATGCAAGCGGCGTTCACCGATGCTATGAGTCAGTGAATTTTCTCCCTGTTTGCTCTCCGGCATAAAGACTCATCAAAACAACCCTCTGATCAGACCGGCCTTTGCCGGATTTCGTGGAATTGAAAGCGGGTCAGTTTGTTTGATACACCGCACTTTCTTATCGTTCAACTCATTATTCTTCGAGGTCTCATCGGCGGATCGATCTTGACACCTGGATTGTACAAGTGGACGACTGGAGTGACCATCTCAACAGCCATTACAATTGCTGGCGGCCCCTCCGACAGTACGCCCGTCGGCTGAATTTCACGCGATTTTCATTAACTCCCCCTCTCAAGCTTGGATCTTCCAAATCTCTGGAACCCTCGTCCAGGCCACAAACGTCGTAATCACTCTTACTGGCGGTGCCCTCTCTCAGAACATCATATGGGCGGTCGGGGACACAGTCAGCGTCGGCGCGAACGGCATCTTCGAAGGCAACATCCTCGCCCAAACTGACGTTACGATCGGCACCGATGCCATTGACCATGGGTGCATCTACGCGCAGACAGATGTCACGCTCGAGGAAGCGACGGTGTCGTGCGAGGGCGGAATCGTTACCCCACCCCCCTCGTCGTCGTCCTCCCCCGTGAGCTCGACGGTCCCACCCAGCTCGACCCCCGCGAGCTCGTCGCCCAGCTCGTCGATTCCGCCCACCTCGTCGATTCCGCCCACCTCGTCGATCCCGCCCACCTCGAGCTCGGCGCCGATCACGTCCGCCCCGACCAGCACCAAAACAACGGGTTCCGCCAGGCGTACCTCGACCAAGCCCTACGGACCCTATGGCCCGTACGGCTACTACTAGTTCGGTATGCCGAGCGAGGTAGGGATCAAAGTAACACGGCACGGCGCGAACACTTTATATGCGGCTGATATATATCGGGAATTTGTTGTTTCGTTTTATGGCAACTGTATGCCCAGTGATTCTTCTTTCTACAACAGCTTATAGATCTGGGGCCCGTGAAATAAATACGTAACCACATGTACCCCTGAACATTGCATTCATTTGCGGAACGAAAACCGCGCTTAACTGTAACTCAAACTCCCAGTTTGACAACTGTTAGCTTGATTTATTCCTCTTTTAGTGAATCGGCGAATAGACAAGGGTCAAAGATTGCTCCAAGAAATTGAGGCAGCCGTTGATCAATTGGCGTTACCACACTCCGAGTCGCGGGCTTCGTATCGGTCTACACATCTTGGGCCGAAAAATAGTATTCCGGCCTGGGACCTGGGTGTGGATAGTATCCAGCTGATTGGCCTCTTCCTGTGCCCGCCCTTAACCCACGCCTGCAGCTTGGGTAGATGTTGAACTGATTTACACATTGGGGCTTGAATACAGTTCAACATTAAGCGGAAGGTAAGTAGTTCTCATGAGGGATTTTGCCAAAAGATTACGTGCGCCGTGCTCGCAGGTTGCAACAACCCTATTCACTGGTGAAAATAGCACGATGTGTTCCCGCCTGTATCAAGATGATCAGTCTCTCTAGGCTGCGCATTGTCAGCTTTTCTTCCCGCGATCATAAATCCTGTGCGGTGGTGGAGTGGACTGGGAGGCTCCGAGTCGCAGGGAGATCCGGGCAAATACTCGATAAGGTGGTGGCTAAGGACAAGAGTAGTGACTACTTAATCTACAGGGTCTACTGCCAACTTGAAACAACGCCAACACGGCACTCGCCGAGCTGTGTTGGAGGGGTAGCCTCCCATCACAGTGGCCGGGTGGACCCCAGTGGATACGATGACCTTTAGAGTTGTGCTGAGGTGCCACCCCGCTAGGGATCATTCGTGCGGAGCCCTTGTAGAATTCCATCGTTGTCGTTGAACGGCTAGCGAAAGTCATGTTATTTGCAGGCAAATTGACGGTCTTCAGTCTGGTTTCTGGTGGTGGTGGTGTACAAATTTGACGTGTTCTTTAGGGCCTTTCGGTACACTGCTTCGGGCCGGCTCCAACCTTTATTTCTCCCGGTTGTATTTATCCTTGGTTCCAAGGGGACATCGGGATTAAAATTCCGGATGGGGGGGGAGGTCCATGGAGGGTCGAAAAAAACTTTTCGACCCAGCATCCGATTTCAAATGCCGCCGTCCCCTTGCTTAGTTCTCATATCTCGGATGGATGATTAAATAACCATCCAGGGTTCCCGTCCCAAAGATGGTCGGATTTTATCGGTCACTCGAGCGATTTGGAAAGCCCTTGGAATGGTGGGGTTCCTCGGGCTTCCCATCTAGACCCTTCAACAGTTTCGCACTCGTTTTTGTCCATCTTTCTAGAGACATCGCTTGGTCGCATTTTGTTGAAACTTTGATTCATTGAATAGAAACACCCGCCTGACTAGCGATTCTTGCACTGGAAAAACTCACAACGGCAACCACTCTCCTGCTGGTCTCCAACATCAGCATCCAGGTTTCCGACATCATTTCCAATCTTGGGTACGACAAACAGCTGTTGAAGTCTCCCTTTCGATGGCGCTCCCGCCTCCTCCCTTCCCATTGAGAACCGGTCGTACTCGCTTTTTCTGGAGTCTCTGTGAGACCACACCTACAGTATAAGCCAACCACAACCAGCTCACAACATGCTAATTCTCAGATTTCGGCCTTATGCCCCAATCAGAGAGCGCTGTTGGTATTGGTGGGCAGGTTTCAGTGTAACAATTATTCAGTCGCACTACTGTACACTCTCCAAGTACTTTGCAATTTATCTTCTACTGCATATCTGGTTTTGAATCTGAATAAGGCATACACTGGAACTGCCACTGGGCACTTACGGCGGATCCGCCAGGTGGCTGATGGCTACTAGTATGGCTTCAGCAGCCAGCTGAACAATGGGCCCGGTTGGCCAACCCTGGTACAATACAATCCAAACTCTGGCAATTGGCCATCAGCCGGGTGGCTCCCTGCCGGCGTGGAATGTGGCTGACCTGTAATTTTCAGGCGGCTGACGGCTGGCCGAAAATTTACGGTGTAACTAGCTCCTTGAATAAATAACATTACTTGCGACTTTGGGGTGGGCACGGCATCAACAGCCGACAGGCGGAGCTTAAAAGGCTTGAGAGGGACGCATGTAATTTGCCGCGCTCCCTCTACCGGACCGAAGCGGTGGTTTACACCTAACAGGCCCGAGGGAAAATCCGGACATGCCGGCCATGCTGGGAGTCGTGCTGTATGACGTTCAGTTTGTACATTTATTATTTCGCGCAACTTTTTTTCCGTGCGCGCAACTTTTCGTTTTTCGCGCGCCTTTTCGGGGTGCCGCCAAGATGCCGTTGTCAAGCCGATCTGCCGGTGCCGGCCGGCGTCTTGATCTTCTCAGGGTCAAGTTGGAATTAATATTGAGTTGGAACGGCTTGATCAAGGGTACGTGACCTGGAGTAATGTTAGGCTTTCTGTAAGAGTCAGAGAGACACTTGATATGCCCTATCCATCCACTCTTGCGGGATCCATGCCCTGTATTCGACCTGTTGTCGGCAATCAATGAATTGAGAATTTGTCACTTTACACTTGACAGAAGAGCCAATCAGTGGACTATTTGGCTCACCATTTCAGGTGGACAAACTGGGAGGTTGCAGGTTGACCGGGCTCAAAGCCCTCAGTGATTTGCGTACTCAAATTGCCGGATTAGGGTTGCGAGGCACGTGCAACGTAGTGGTTCTGGAAAAAGAAATATCTTAATGTAAGTATATTCTGGGAGGACACTATGCTTACCTGCCTTTGGCTTCTAGGAATGATGTTTTGTGCGTAAGAGTTCTCAAAGGAATTCGACTTGCTTGATGAATCAGAGTCCGGAATGTTGCCGAGATGCCGACGGGCCGTGTGGCCGGTAAGTATTTTTACACATCCTCTATCTTGTCTTGTACCACCCCCACAGTAGTATTCTGACATGTCCCACAGCCCTTACAGCTGTTTTCAAAAAAGTAGACGGGTTTGATTGATGCGCCAAAACGACGTCATCGCGGTCCCTCTGCTCTCCTCAGCTCATAAATTCTCCCGTGGTCTGGATATAATGCTAAGTAGACTAAGGGTATGCCTTCCCTATCCCATTCCTATCCAAAAAGATTGTGGTTGAGATGAGTTGAGGTGGTTTCGGAAGATCGGACTCGACAGCCGAGGATCAATCAGTCAACAAAGGTAAGCACAAAACGAACTGCTCCACTTTATCAAACCCGTCTACTTTTTTGAAAACAGCTGTACCCTCTGGTTGCTGACATGTGGGACAATTGAGGAAAAGCTGGTCAAAATTGAAAATCAGTGTTGAAAGTGCGCGCGAAAACGTCAAAACATTAGCGCGAAAACCGAAAGTTGCCGCGAGATTGCCGAGAAAAGTGAGAAACGGCGCGCAAAATGATGAAATATGCGCGCGAAACCAAAATGTCGCGTGAAATAATAAATGTACAAACCGAACGTCATAGTCTGGAGACAATAGTCCGCGTATACTTAGATACTTCCCGGGCCCGGTCTTCCTAAGTGGGACCGGCCGTGTATTTCCTGGTCCGCTTCCTCCTCCTTTCTCGCTTGGATGTTATACATATCTGACAACACAGTCCACTTTGTGAACCAATTCCTCAAGTCAGGGGTCGATAACCATCAGGTTGTCCCACACTAGTGGAATCCATGACAGATGAACGAAGATGTTCATCAAGTGCATAGCTTTGGCGGGCGCATATAAAGCGGAAGCATGAAGCTTCTGTTTCTCACTCACAGGATGCCCCATCAGCCCACTGTCACTGAAATCCGGATCACCACAATCGTTGCTTGTCTGGAGCCGCCCATAAAGCTCCTGAACACTGTCCACGATGCATTTGGTACTCCGTTTGTGCCAGCAATTTCAAACACCACCCAGTCTTTGATTACGGGCATCCAGGTGTGATATTTTTGTTGAGTTTCGCCGCCAGTCTAACCTAGGTTCAAAGAACGCGAAGAAAAATAAAGAAGAATGCATCCAGCTTATGGAACATGTCCACCAAGTTCTGTATGCTCTCGTCAACCTCCACCTCAAGGGTGAAACTCCTGGAAGCCTTCCACCAACCACTTTATACCATGTTGGAAGGTTTATGGAGTGTGTTTTAGTCTTACATGTCTCAAACATGACCCTAATGTTCATTAGCACTTTGCACAAGATATACACTTTTGTGGAAGCTCAGCAAGAAGGGAACAGAATCAAGAGCTTCTTCCGACAGAGTGAAATAAACACATTGCTCAAAAATTGCCGTGCAGGGATACAAGATGCTCTACAGGTTTTCAAAGTAAGCTTGCCTGAATTTTCTCTACAAAGGTTAATTCCCCATAGATCGAGACTGGTGCCACCACTCTTACCAATGCTAGGGAAATACAGATTGCAGCGGACAGTATACACCAGGAACTATTGGAGTTGATATCTACCCTTTCAGATGAAGGAACCTCAGATCAGGCCTCCTCGGTGTGTGAGGTCCACTACACTAACAATTACACTGAGATTTCAATAAGATGTACTCCACTCTCAATGGCTCCCAAATGAGGTGAGAGAAGGATTCATATCCCATAACTATATACTGATTATTGTGCAGTTCACAGTCCTTCACCCTGTTGCCAGCCAAGCCCAAAATTTTTCATGGCCGTGAGTTGGAACTTGGAGAAATCACCACGATGCTTTCCCGAGGACCTGCCAGGATTGCTATTCTCGGCCCAGGTGGTATAGGGAAAACAAGTTTGGTCAAGGCTGTGCTGCATCATCCAGATGTGATCGCAAAATATAACAACCGTTTCTTTGTGGCCAGTGATTCGGCAGCTACTAGTATTGATATAGCTGCTCTGATTGGAGCTCACATCGGCCTCAATCCAGGCAGAGATCTCACCAAACCAGTCCTACAGTATTTATCCAGGAAAGGACCATCTCTCTTGGTTTTGGACAACCTGGAGACAACTTGGGAGCCAACCAGCTCTTGCGGCGGTGTGGAAGAGCTCCTGTCTCTGCTTGCTGATATAGAGCATGTCGGATTGATTGTAAGGACAATGTTTGTCCACATCATACTTGCTGACTGAGAATAGATCACTATGCGGGGTGCCGAAAGACCTACAAAAGTCCGCTGGACTCGCCCATTTTTGCCACCCCTGGAACCTTTATCGGCTCAGGCTGCCAAAAAAATGTTTATAGACATTGCTGATGACGTTCACGCACCCAAGGACATTGAACAGCTCCTCCGTTTGACTGACAACCTGCCACTAGCAGTGGATCTTATTGCTCATCTGGTTGATTACGATGGCTGTGCTAGTGTTCTAGCCCGTTGGGAGACCGAAAAAACCTCCCTTCTCTCTGCTGGCTATGATAAGAGATCCAACCTGGATGCATCAATTGCAATGTCTTTGCTTAGCCCTCGGCTCGTTACATGGCCTGGGGCAATAAAGCTGCTCAGCCTGCTCTCAATTCTTCCAGATGGACTCTCAGACACGGACCTAATCTACAGCAACCTTCCCATCCAGGATGTTTTGGCATGCAAAGCCGTCTTGCTGAGCACCTCATTGATATTTCTTGATAATAAGAAAAGAATTAAATCATTGATGCCCATCCGAGATCATATGCAATACTTCCATCCAGTGACGACATCCATGGTTGAGTCTCTCCGGAAGTATTTCCATGGACTTCTGGATCTCTACCGCAAATATAAAGGATCTCAGCAAGTAGCTGACAACATCAATCAAATCACCTTGAATTTGAACAATCTGCAGCAGCTGCTGTCACAAGAATTGAGTGGACAAAACCCAGATCTCGCAGATACTATTGCATGCATTGTGAGCCTCAATGAGTTCAGTGGAGACACTGGGCGCGGATGGATCCCACTGATGGACAAGGTTCCTCATGTATTTCCCCAACCTTGTGACCACGGGCTGGAATTGCATTTCATCACAGAGATTTTCATGGCTTATTCTGATCATCCTGTAGCCAGTCCTGATAGTCTTGTTGAACAGGCAATGTCTCATCTTACACATCTTCACGACCCAGGGCTTGAATGTGAGTTAACGACATTTCATTAGATGTATATTGTGACATCTATTCCATAGGTCAGTTTTATATTGCCCTAGGAGCATATCATACTGCACAGACAGGAAACTTGTCTGAGGCCATAAAGTCTCTTGAAACAGCCCTCATATTAGCAAGGTCCACAGAAGAGACTAATAGTCAAGCAATCATTTTGGACCGCCTTGCAGGTATCAAGTGGAGAACAGGGGAATATACAATAGGACACACTCTAGCTGCTGATGCACAAAGGCTGGCCAAGCTGTCCCCAAATTTCTATACAGAAGCACGTGCATTGAGGACTCAATCCATGTGTTCCATGAGCCTTGGCGACTACAAAGATATTGGTTTTTTGCTACACAGAGCCAGAGAGCTTTTGAAAATGTGTGGCATGTCTAATGGCTTTTTGTATCAGCACCTTATGCTCAGTGAGGCAGAAGTACATCTCTTCAGATCAGAATACCAGGAGGCCAGAAATATCTACTTGCATATTTTAGAGGTCACCTCACCAGACCAGGATCCCAATAATCATGCCTATGCTCTGCTGAATATAGCGATTGTCGATGCTGAAATCAGCGGCCGGGAGGATGATACATACCGGAATATTGATCAAGCAAGGACACTTTTTGGGAGGCTTGCATATGTTGATGAGCACAATTTCTGTGAGGTGGTGATGGGACAACTTCAGCTGGCGAAAGGGGAGACCTTCATCGCAAAGGCAACTTTTGAGAAATATTTGCAATTGTTCTGGATCAGACATGCTGAGGGTACTTCTTACTGTCTGGAAAGATTGGCAGATACAAGCCGATGGGGTGTCAGTGATTCTGCTTGGACTTCAAGATATGCAGTAGTGTACCTGGCATTTTCAATGAAAACCCAGAACAGGCTGGCCTTGCACAGGGCCCTTCGCTGTCTAGCAGATGTATTCCTCGTCCATGGGGATGAAGCAACAGCAGAAAAGCTCTTCAATGTCGCTTTGAAGGGTTTCAGCTCTATGGGTATTTATCACGACAGCGGCATCTGCATGCTACGCTTAGGAGATCTAGGGAAAAAACAGGGTGATCATGTAAAGGCAGCAGCACTTTGGACAGAAGCACAGCCACAGTTTGAGAGGGCACTTCAGACCAAGGATGCTGCCTGCATTGAGGAGAGGCTTGCCGACCTTGAGAGGGAAAATAGCACAAATAATTTGGGGAATTAAATACAATTATGTGGTGGAGCTGGAGAATTAGGTCCAAGTCTCTAAACATCTGTTTCATTGTGTGTTTTGTACAAGTAGGTATATTGTAGTAAGGCTGGAACATCATGATGAAATTTACTGTCGGACAATGGGTGACTTTGCATAAGCATAAACAATTCCCGGACCTTAGTTTAGGGTACCAGTGATGGCATAACTAACAATCTCCAGATATTCAGTCGTGTCACCAACACCTCGACTTCCCACAAGATAGAATAAAAAAATGAATTTGACCCTCCTGCTCAAGCAAGGGCTGGGATGAGCTCGGGCACTCATTAGGAGTGGTTGCACACCACCCTGATTCTTTTATTTATTGCTGTTTGCAAAATAGTTGGCCAGACTGCCTTTTTGAGAAAACATCAACATTTGAGTCAAAAAGAGCCCAAAAGCTCGTAACGCTCGTATCTCAATGAATAAATACATCACCTATTTACACATTTCAATACATTTTCGGACTCTCCTCACCTGTCTGCATCTCCCTAGTGCAAAAATTAGAAGAGCGCGCAGTGAATTGAATGTTATTTCCGAAATTTGGGTACTTTACAGAATAAAGCAGATAACTCAAGAACGGGGGCAGCTATCGACAAGCGGTAAGGGATGGGCAGGTATGCCTTCATCTTTGCAAGCCCCCTGTGCTAGTCAATCTACCAAAAAAAACATTAGCTATTGCCGTCGCTGTCCGCCTCCAGTCACCATGTGACACCACGTGTCTCCGTGACTCTCTCTTCAGTTCCTTACCACAAGCCGCCCAAGCCATGCCGAAAGGCATCTCGATAGCTGAATCAACCTGCTGAACAGTTTCCTGGATGCTTGCATGCCACAAGTCAGCTGAGGAGGTGTATGCCTTCACAGATGTTAGCCCCAGACAGCAGCAACGAATGATGAGGCTCTGGCACGAAACCTCGACTGTCAAGGCCAAACCTGATGGATCTGAAAGGTATGGCAGGCCCCGTACACTCTCCTCCGACAATATTGTGATCAGTAGTCGCATTCACGTCATCTTTGGATTTTACTAACAGGTATTCTCTCAGTTTTTGCAAGGAGCGATTGACCGTACTTGTGATACGTACCTCGATGAATTGCAACATTCTCTTGCGGCGATATGCGGTGCTGAGGCTTCTCAGGCAACAATCTGGCGCACACTGAGAGGAAGGGCTACCAGATAAAGAAGATGTTGGTGTCTGAGCCAAGACCTGATTAGATTAGATTACTACGACCTACATACACGTGCACCCCATGTTTCCCGATCAATTGTTGCTTGTCTTTTGCCCCCATCTCGTATCTTGTTGTGACTTTACTGGATTCCCGGTGTCTATCTTCTACAGAAGATTACATGGAAAGCCATTGAGCGCAGCATGATGAAGCGTGCCAGATATCCATTCAAGATCGGCTTGAGATACACCTCGGAGCAGCTAGTTTTTTATAAAAGTGCTGCAGATCAATGGACAACCTACCGAGGCTATGCATGGCCCTTGGAGGCAATCACGCAGTTCGCAAAGCCTTTTTCGTACATGGGAGAAGGTTAGAATGGTCTTTCCCTTGAGCTGAACTTTAAGGAACTAACATAGCTGCTAGATATTCTATCTTACCAGCCCTTTTGCTTGACGGCATTACAGTGGTGGATATAGTGGAAGGCTCCTTCAATACACACCATTTTGCTCGCTTTATTAGGGGCTTACTTGACCAGATGAATCCATTCCCTGCTTCGAATTCGGTCATTGTTGTCAGCGACAGCCCTAGGTCGGCCTGACGGGATGTCGATATGGAAATAACCCGGCCGGGACCTTTATACGAATAACCCGGCTAGAACCCGGGGTGAACGCCGATGAGGGGATACAGTCGAATAGCCACAGAAAGGGGCGAAGTCCGACGTATGTCCGCTCGAGGGGGAACCCGAAAAGACCCGAAGGCGGTATAGTACGCGCCCAGATAACCCGCACATAGGGTTACCGATGAGAGGATGAACAATAGTATACTGTCAGCACAGAGCCTTAACTAGCAGGGTTATTGCGACGTAGGCGACTGGCGATACAGAAAGAGATAGATTTGAGATAATCCGATTAGGCTCTGGAGAATAGACTAGAATAGTGTAAAGAATACAGAGCTGTAAGTAGGGGTTTTATAGTAAAATACCTAGTAAATGGTAACAAAGTAATTAGAATATATGTGAAATATGTCAGAGGCGTTGCCAGTGACGGTCGACGTCGCAGCGTGCACCAGGCAGAAAGGGGTGATCGTTGAGAAAGCAATCGGAGGGAAGTTGAAATAAAAGGATCAATGCGGCACCTGATGGGATTCCTGGTCCGGGGTCGGCATTAATCTCGGCATTCGGGTTATTCCGATCGCGGTTGAATAACCCGGTGTGGAGTTGAATAATCCGGGGCGGGTGTTAGGCGAATAATCCGGGGCGGGTGTTAGGCAAATAACCCGGGGAGTTTAGGATGGAAATAAGGAAAAAGTGGGAATCATGACATTACCCCCCCCCCCCCCTTAAGGATGCTTCGTCTCTGAAGCATGTCGATTTAAGCCCTAGGAAAGTTGTATATCTTCCAGCCGCCTTTTCCATTCGGAATTTCCCTTGGTGCCCCCAGGTTCTTCTTGTAGAAGTCGTTGAGCGCCTCTTCCGCTCCTGCCAGGTGACGACGGGGTTCCCAAGTATATTCCTCCTTCGGATACCCCTCCCAGCGTATATAATACCACAAGGAGTTTTTTACCTTCTTAATTCGCAGGACTTCCCCCACCTCGTATACGTCGACTCCGTCCCGTACATCTGGGGGCGGGGGTGGTACCGTTGATAAGCCGTGAATCGAAACACGCCGAAATATGCGTTTTTCGGTGTTTTAACCGCGCGCATGATCCAAAATGAGGACTAACGTGTATCCCGCACGGTTAGTCAAAAGACATACCAAGGCTATAAGCCGCAACTCGTTCGCGGATCACTTACCAGAAAACTGCACATACTGGATAAGGGATTGACGACGGGTACCGCTTGGGCAAGGCTGAATATTGGTTCAGAAGCCACTTTGGGGTTCTACTTTACTAAGGGATAAGCTAAGACGCACTCTGTTGATTATTGGTCTAAGGAAGTTTCTCCTTAGACGGACCTTTCGAATTGTTGAATAATGTTTACAACCAAGACGCGACGCGTTCGTCACATGACCAGGCCATGCCTTAGACAAGGTATTCAATACCAGCTAAGGCGGCTAAACGGCCAAAGGGTCTTGGCAATACACCGATCAAGTGTCACTTATAAATAAGCACGATATTGATGATGCGAGTCTAACTTGCGAACTAACTTACCAAATTGGGAGTTCGGGGTGTCCACAAGAAGCCCGAGCTCTGAGCATCTCAGGATAAGGCTTCAACCATTGGGAACATTACCAGATACTGGCCCAAGGCTCAAGGAAAAGAGCTTACCAACCGGGCGATCGAATTAGGAACCGATCTGACAAAATGTCCCGCAACTAAATAGCTTATTAGGGGTTGGGATAATGTTTGAGCCTGCACAACTGTATTGAGCTGACGCTACTGTACTTAATAATTCTCGGATAGATACCCGCAGTAGCATAATAGCGCACATGTAATACGTTTTGAGTAGATATAAAAGGTGGGTAGAATTAGTAGGATAGGCACTGGATCCTCCCTAAAAGAGCAGGTAGCAATAAAGCACCGCGTACCAGGGGAATTCTAGGGCTTGTTCAGCTAAGGCTAACTCACATAACGAGTTTAGTTTGATAATAACAAGTTTCGTTTTGGAATCGGATTTCGGACTATAAGTCAACCCATAAAACCCACAACCTCACCGTGTTACCAGACAAAGAAAGTTTCAGACAAAGCGAGTTCCAGACAAAGAGAGTTACTAGACATAGCGAGTTCCAGACAAAGAGAACACAGACTTGACCCAGACAAAGAGAATCGGACGCTACATAGCTGTGAGGCTTTAAAATCTAACAAACTGCGACTAAGGCGTTCAGAACTCTGTTCAACTCTTATTCGAGCCAAATTTGTGCTGAGCACGCAACTCATACAAACAAACTTGCTCTCGAACTTTGGTCCTCGTCCTTGGAAGTACATTCGTGTAATCTTGGACAAGCAATCACAACTCGTCGGCGAATATAGACCTTGAAAGGGGTGTGAAGGTGTTAGATTTGGTTAGTAGTTGTTAGTTGGTGTAGCCATTCTTCGGATTAGGCTTAGCCAGCGAAGCATTCTGCTCGTCGTTTTAGCATTATATAGCATTTTGGTCTGTTTCCCGAGCACACGTTTCACCGTTTTCTGATGTTCGGTCACTGGCGGCTTCCACGGACGCAGGAATACTGTGTTAAACACAGGGTGGACTTTCCATGTGTCTGGAAGTTTCAACTCGTAGGACAACGCGCCGACCTTTCGAACCACTTTGAAGGGTCCATGGCGTTTGTCGTCCAGTTTTTTCATCGGCCTATGCGTTACAAGGTTTTTGCCTGATAGGTAAACCTTGGCTCCCGGATTGTATCCGGGATCTTCCCCCCGCTTCCGGTCATAGAAGCGTTTCATCGTTTCTTGGGCCGCCCTCATTGAGGCGGCCGCTTCCTCTCGCAGTAAGTGCATTCGCTTCGCGAAGTCGTCCGCCGCTTCCGTGGGCACCTCGAGCCTAGGCTCGGTCCCTTTCCGCGGGTGGAATCCGAGCATGGCAAAGAACGGGCTAACGCCTGTCGTTGTGTGAACCTTTTCGTTGTAGCTGAACTCCGCCAGCGATAGCCAGTCCGCCCAGTTGTCTTGCAAGAAGTTTGTGAACACCATAAGGTATTGTTCGACTTCCTGATTGACGCGTCCCATCTGTCCATCCGTCTGCGGGTGATAAGCCGTCGAGGCGTCTAATTTAATGCCCAGAAGTTTCAGGAGGTCCCGCATAAAGTGGCCGACGAATATCTGGCCCCGGTCGCTGATAACGATTTCCGGCAATCCGTAGTCCTTCCATACGTGGTCGCGGTACAGCTGCGCAATCCCTTCCCTGCTGATGTGTTCCGTGCAGGGTAGAACCCGGATTGCCTTCGTGAGGGGTCTACAATCACCGTAATGGAGTCAAAGCCGTTGCTCTCCGGTAATTTGACGATGAGGTCGATGGAGATGTTCTGCCACGGTTTCTCGGGTACCGCGTTTGGGTGTAACGCTCCCCTTGGCTTCACTGGGAAAACCTTCGTTCGTTGGCAAGTCGGGCATGCCGCCACATATTTTTTCGTGTCTCGGAGCAACCTGGGCCAATAGTAGTTCCGGGTAATAAGTTCCGTCGTTCGGTACTGCCCGGGATGTCCTGCCAGGAAGTCGTTGTGGTGTGCTCGAAGAATCCGGTGACGGAGAGTTTCATTTTCCGGCACGTAGACCAGTCCGTCTTTGGTGAGGAACCCGTCCGGGTTTTCCACCCAACCACTGCCCGACTTCTTTAGTCCTTCCTTCGCCACGTCCTCCCATTTGTCCTTCAATGTTTTTATGTCGGCCATAAATCGGTCCCCGGGTGTGTCGTCGAGCACCGCGGGCATAGCCCGCAAGAACTCTGCCCCACTGACCGGAGATTCCGGGTTGTTGGAAAATAGTTTGTTCGGTAACAACACGATGTTGGAATTATCCAACTCGCCGTGTTCATGTCCCCCACGACGGGACAGCGTGTCGGTCTTCATGTGCTGTTTCCCTGGTTTATGAATCAGGGTAAAGTCGTATTCGCTGAGTTCCAACGACCAGCGCGCCTGTCGACGGTTAAGCTTCTTGGTCGTGGTGAAGTATTCCAGATTTTTGTGGTCCGTCCAGATTTCGAACTTTTTGTCACTGCCTTGGAGGAAATGTAGCCCATTCCCGGACTCCGGCCACCTTCACAGGGTCCATTCGAATTCTGCCGTCTCCGATAATCACTCCGAGGTATTTGACCTCTCGCTTCTCGAATTCGCATTTCTCGTGCTTGAGGAACAAGTCGTTTTCCTTGAGCACCTGAAGTACCTCGAGCACCGTCGCCCGATGGTCTTCCAGGTTATCCGAGTAGATGAGAATGTCGTCAAGGTATACAATAACCCGGCCTTCTGCGATTTGTCGTTCGAAGATTTCGTTCATCATCGACTGGAATGTGGCTGGCGAATTCATGAGTCCGAAGAACATAACCAGAGGTTCCCACAAGCCGCGGTTTGTCATGAAGGCGGCCTTCTCCTCATCTCCCTCTTTGATGCGAATATTGTTGTATCCCCATCGAACGTCCAATTTAGTGAACCAAGTTGCCTTACGGAGCATGTGCATGATCTCGGAGATCAACGGAATGGGGTAACAATTCTTTATGGTAAGTTCGTTCAATTTCCGATAATCTTGCACTGGCCGTAATTTCCCATTCTTTTTCTTGACGAAGAAGAACGGCAAAGCCCAAGGCGACTTGGAGGGTCGGATTCTCCCGGTTTCCAAATGTTCTTTGATGAACGCGTCCAATTCGCGTTGTTCTGTCGGGTTGAGCGGAATATTCCGCCCCTTCATGGGTTCTGCCCCGGGTTTGAGTTCGATCGCATGGTCCCATTTCTTCCGTGCCGGGAGTTTATCAAACTGGTCTTTCTCGAACACACTGCGATAGTCTCGCAAATAGTGTTCCGGTACGTTGTCTTCTATCCGTTGTTCACCTTTCGCTTCGTTGGCCGCCGCCGCCAGTTTCGTGGCTACGCTGCCCATGGCTCGTAGTTGGGCCGCGTTCCTTTGCGGCAACGCAGTGTCGGGATATATCCAGGTTATAAAAATCTGGTCCCCTTCCTGTATGTCTTCTTGATCTTCTTCCGCCCAGACGTCTTGTAGGCGCTCACATTTACAACTGGCGGGGCATCGCGTGAATTTTAGCTCCCCCTTCTCCCAATCGATCTCCGGGTTGTGTTTCCGGAGCCAGTTGAATCCGATGATAACGTCGCTTTTGCCAGTGTCAGTGATCGCAAGGGCACAGACTTCGGTGTGGTCTTGTACCTGTAGACGCATGCGCACGACATGGGTAATCTGTCCTCCTCGGTTGGGTGTTCCGTCGGCGTTATAAACCGGTACTGGTAAAGGCAGGGGTTCTCGCTCGAATCCCCTTTCCTCCACTAGCCTTTCGTTGATGAATCCTCCTGTGGCGCCGCTGTCCACCAACCCGGTGACCGAGCATCCTCGAAGATTATTCAGTTGTTGGATGGTGACCGGGATCATCATTGAATTGCTGTCCATGGCCCGTATAAAAGCTGGGGGTTCTCTCAGACTGTCCAGGGCGTCCAGGGCGTCGGGTCGGTAGGCGTGAGTAACCCGGTCGACCAATTCGTCCGTCACTTCCCCTCGTTGGTGTGGGTGGGCCCACCGGGTTATGACTGCTTTTCTTTCGAAGGGCCGGGCCATGGCTCGAGCCAATGTTCGTTCTACACTTCCAGCAGGGAGTCTGCGCCATTCCGCTTTCTCTGTCCGCTCGCGTTTCAACTTTCGACTTCTGGAGCTACGAGAGGGAGTGGGATCTCGCCTCCATTTCACGTCTTCCTCGGTTTCGCTTGCATTCGCCGTCTCATCGGTATCCGGAATAGATAGAAGTTCAAATCGATTCTGGGATGTAACCGGTACAGGTGAGTCGGGTATAGGGTCAGGTCGCGAGTTCGCAAACTCGTGACCTTCGGGAAAATCCTCCGCTGCCTGTTCTTCTTTCAACAGGTCCAAATATATCGCACGGAACTGGGGGTCCTTGACTAGACGGCGCGGGCAGTTTCGAGCCAAGTGTCCTTCCTGCCCACAGTTGTAGCAAGTGGGGCGGGAGGTGTTGGCGTTGCCTCTGCTGGCCGTTCTGTCAAATATCCATGGGAGCGGCCCCGCTGCCGGTGGTGGTAGAGTTTGTGGTTGAACCGCCCGTATTCGAAGTAACCGGGTTATTCCCAAAATGGGTTACCGGGTTATTTGATGGACCCTTCCACTCCGATTTGCGGGAATATCCCGGTTAATTCCCATGGTGGTTTACTCCGGAACTCTGGGTGGTGTGCATCCTCGGGGTAGTCACTTGAGTGTTGCCATCTCTCAGGCTTCCGTCCATAACTAAGAACGTGTGGTGCACTCCGTCCATCTTGATGACTTGGGCCTTCCACTCTGCATAGGTGGCGGGCAGGGTTCCCTGCCCTGTCAGGGGAACCCCCCTTCAACACCCCTTTTGGACACCTACCCTGTCTCATCAATCCCGATGGCATCAAGCATGTGATCGTGCACGTGACCTTTGCACACGGCGCCGACGATCTTTTCCACATGCCGATGATCTTTCACCATAGCGACACAGATCCTTGCACATGGTGCCGCTCACATGTGATTCTCCAGTAGTGCTTATATACTCTGGCCTAGCAGGGGAATCCTCAGAGTTTCTTCTCTTTGGATCCCCCTTGCTAGGTGTGCCTTCTTTCACTGTATTCTGATACATCTTATTCATATCCTTTGGATCCCCCTTGCTAGGACTCTTGAGTATTCTCGGGCCTCGAGGTTGACCTTACAGCAGAAGAAACTCTCTAAGGGATTAACCGGTCAAGATTGCGAAGTTTGGCACAACAGACCAGGACTCGGACGACTCGTCTACTCCAGTCTCCCCAACATTGAATCTTGTCCCCTCCTCCCCGGTCCCTGTACCCGACGTTGCCATGTCCGACCACGCTGATCTCGCAGCTCGGATGGGCACGATCGAGGCTACAATTACCCGCCTAACCAACCTACTTGAAAACCCCGCTACTGGATCCAAATCGGTTCTCCGACCGAACCCTCCGTTCGTGTTTGACGGCGACCGCACCCAGGGTCGGGCATTCCTCCATGCTGTCCGGTCTTATGCAACACTTGTCCCAGAGGTGTTTGCAGTTGACGGAGTCAGCTCTGAAGAGAAGGTTGTCTGGTATGCCCTCTCGTTCATGGCCAAGGATGCTGCACAGTGCTGGTCTGAGCGTCACTCTGCCAAAACCCCATTCCCCTTCCCAACTTGGAGCTCGTTCATCACCGAGTTTAAACTCCGGTTTGTGCAGGAGAACGAGCAGGACCACGCACTCCTCAGGCTCGAGTCTCGGGCCCGCAATGTCTCCCGGTACACTGATGAGTTTGAAGACCTCGTCGACCTTGCTGGCTTCTCAGACCAGATCATCAAGGTCACAAAGTATCGCACTGGGCTTGACCCCGTCATCAACCTCGCCATTACTGCGTCAAGTGATGTGCCTTTGCTTGAGGACTATCCTGCGTGGTGTTCGCGCGCCTACCGCCAATACGAGTCCCAGGTCAATGCACGGACTCGCAGCTCTGGAAACGGAGGTGCTGGTCGCGCTTCCGCACCTACTGGACGTTCCGTGTTCCCCACTGGTCGCCTCCCAGTTTCAGCAGCGCCAGCCCCCCGCGCCACTGCTCCAGTGTTGCCACCTCCGATCCCAATGGACATTGACCGTACCCGTGCCCGAGGTGCAGCTCGCCGAGGGTGTTTCCGCTGTGGCGATCTCAACCACTTTGCTCGCGACTGCACCACTCCAGCAGACGTCCGCTCCATTGATGTCCTCGATGAGGTCATCCAGCAACTCGGTGGAGAAATGCTGGAGGAGCTCATAGCACGCCTCACTTCCACCAATGCTGTGGCTGAGCATGCTCATGCTGTGGCTGAACAGGAGGATTTTGCTGTCCGCGACGAGTGAGCGGTGCGCCCTCGTTCGCGTCCAGTAACCGTTTTGCTGTCCTATGTAACGAGTCTGACAATATATCTCATGCATACAACGAAACGGAAGACGCATCCCCTGGCCTGAGTAGCACCCCAGTTGCTCCGGTTCTTCCTGTTCCCACCCCAGCTCTGGTTATTCCAGTTTTCGATGACCCTCTCCACCTGCGTGGCAAGCCTATGTGGGAGCGCAAGCTTCCCAAAAGCTTCACAATGGCTGCAGAAGCTGGTGCCAATTCCCTACACCTCCCCCTCGAGATCGAGTCCATTGATGATGCTGTCAAGCTCTCACTATCCGGACTTGTGGACTGTGGTGCTACCTCCGATTTCATTGATTCGGAGTATGCTGCAGAGCACAAGGTCCCCCTCCGCCGTCTCTCTCGTCCCATTCCAGTTTTCAATGTTGACGGCTCTCCCAATAAGGCTGGAAGCATCCGCGAAGTGGCTGACATCATCCTCCGGTACAAGTCCCACAGTGAGCGTGTTGTGCTTGCTGTTACCCGCCTCGGCAAGCAGAAGCTTATTCTTGGATTCTCGTGGCTCCGGAAGCACAACCCGGAGATTGATTGGGAAACCCGAGAGGTCAAAATGAGCCGATGCCCCTCCCTCTGCACGACCTGCCGTGATGAAGTGAGAATCGCGCGCCAGCACTCTAAGACTGCTGCTGCGATTCTCCGGCAACTCCGGATGGGTCAGGTTCCCCAGATCTGCGCTGTTGACACGGACCTCCGCTCTGGCGAGGACGATGATGATGAGTTTGAAGATGAGCTGCCAGAGCTGTATCCGGATGACTCTGACGATTCTGACGATGAAGATGATCCAATTGAGGATGGAGACCGGATTTTCTATACCGCGTTTTCTCCTCCAGAAGACATCCGGGCCACCTCCACGGTTTCTCAACGCCTGGCAGAGGCCCATGGCAAGAACTCCGCACCCGGTAAGGAACCACTTCCTGAGTGGGTGCGCAATTTCGAGGATGTCTTCAACCGGGAGTCATTCAACTCACTACCGGAGCACCGGACCTGGGACCACGCCATTGAGCTTGTTCCGGATTCGAAACCAGCCAACTGTAAGGTCTACCCGATCTCACCCCTCGAACAGCGTGAGCTTGACGCGTTCATTGAGGAGGGCCTTTCGACCGGCCGCATCCGTCCCTCAAAATCCCCAATGGCTTCTCCAGTCTTCTTCATTAAGAAGAAGGATGGTGGTCTCCGGTTCGTTCAAGACTACCGAGCCTTGAATGCTATGACCATAAAGGACCGGTACCCCCTTCCGCTAATCAACGACCTCATCAATCACTTGAAAGGCGCACAGTTCTTTGCCAAACTAGACATTTGATGGGGTTTCAACAATGTCCGAATCTGTGAGGGCGACGAGTGGAAGGCCGCATTTCGTACTAACCGGGGACTCTTTGAACCCCTGGTGATGTACTTCGGCCTGACCAACTCCCCTGCAACTTTCCAGACTATGATGAATGACATTTTCCAGGATCTCATTATGTCTGGAGATGTCATGGTTTACCTCAATGATATTCTCATTGCACACTCGGACCTCGCCAAGCATCGCAAAATTGTCCAGGAGGTCCTTCGACGTCTTCGGGAACACAAGCTCTACCTGCGCCCAGAGAAGTGTGAATTCAAGAAATCATCAATCGAGTACCTCGGTGTCATTATCTCACACAACCATGTAGAGATGGACCCTGTCAAGGTTGCGGGAGTTGCTGCCTGGCCTACCCCAGAGAACAAGAAGGATGTGCAGCAGTTTGTTGGCTTCACAAACTTCTACCGGAGGTTCATCCAAGACTTCTCAGATATTGCTCGACCCCTCTTTGACCTCACTTCGAAAGGGAAGCTTTGGGTCTGGACTGAGAAAGAGGCTACCGCATTCCAAGGTCTCAAGGATGCGGTGACTTCTGACCCAGTACTTATCCTTCCGGATGAGTCTCGGATGTACCGGCTTGAGGCGGATAGCTCTGACTTTGCCTCCGGAGCCGTCCTCTCGCAGGAGGGCTCTGATGGCAAGTGGCACCCAGTGGCATTCTTCTCCAAGAGCCTGTCTCCAGTCCAACGCAACTATGAGATCCACAACAAGGAAATGCTCGCAATTGTCCGCTCTCTTGAGGAATGGCGTCACTTCCTCGAGGGCTCGCAGCTCCCGGTCGAGATCTGGACTGATCACAAAAACCTGGAGTACTTCCAGAAGTCGCAGAACCTCAACCGGAGACAAGCGCGATGGTCACTTTACCTGTCCCGGTTTGACTTCGCGCTGCACCATAAACCCGGAAAGCTAATGGGTCGCCCGGATGCACTCTCCCGCCGTCCAGACCATGGATCTTCCTCTGACAACCAAGATGTGACGCTCCTAAGCCCAGAGCTCTTTCACCTCCGTGCCCTTGAAGGTGTCACCATCTCTGGTCCGGAAGTCGCAATTCTCCGCGACATCCGAGAGGCTCTCGCTGGTGAACCGGACCTCGAAGATCCTGTTGCTCTTGCAGCTCGAGAAATCCTCAAGGTCCGTGGTGCTCGCTCCTCTCGGAGTGCCGAATGGCATGTTGCAGCCGGCCTCCTCTACTTCTGTGGCAAGTTGGTTGTTCCCCGAGACAAGGACCTTCGCCGCCGAATTTTGGAACAGCATCATGACACCCGGGTTGCTGGTCATGCTGGTCGGTTCAAAACGCTGGAGCTTGTCTCTAGGAACTATTGGTGGCCCCAGTTATCCCAACACGTTGGCCGCTATGTCGCTACATGTGATCTGTGCTGCCGCACCAAGGCACTTCGGAAACTTCCAGTTGGAGAGCTACACCCAACTGAAGTCCCCCCAGAGCGCTGGCACACAGTTTCGGTGGACTTTGTCGTGGAGCTTCCAGAGGCCCATGGCTACGATGCCATCATGGTTGTGGTTGATGTTCTGGGGAAACGTGCTCATTTCAATGAGTGCACAACTCGGATCGATGCTGTTGGCGCTGCCCGGCTGTACTACCGGAATGTCTGGAGGCACCACGGCACCCCTGAAAAGTACATTTCCGACCGAGGTGTGCAATTTGTTGCAGAGTTCACTGCAGAGCTCTGGAAGCTCATTGGGATCACCCCGGCAACCTCTACGGCATACCACCCACAGACGGATGGTCAGACTGAGCGTGTTAACCAAGAGATGGAGCAGTTCCTCCGCATCTTCACCAATTACAAGCAGGATGACTGGGACTATCTCTTGCCGACTGCGGAGTTTGCCTACAACAATCATGTCCACTCTTCGACACAGCAGGTCCCATTCATGACTGACACTGGCCGGCTTCCCCGGATGGGGTTTGAGCCAACTGGAGTACACTCAAAAGTGGAGTCTGCAAACGAGTTCCGCGACCGGATTGCCTCTGGTGTCTCTGAAGCCCGCACTGGCAAAGGCAAAAGAGGAGTACAAGCGGTACTATGATCGCCGGTGCACTCCAGCTCCAGATATCAAGATTGGTGACCGTGTCTGGCTTGATGCATCCGACATCCAGACCACTCGTCCGTCACAGTCAAGGTGGTTAAGGTTGTCGGTCGGGGTGCTTACAAACTGGAACTTCCTCCTCGGCTCTCAAGGCTTCACCCAGTCTTCCCAGTGGTCAAGTTGCAGCTTGCTGAAAATGATCCATTTCCGGGCCGTCCAGGCTATGATGAACCTGCTCCGGTGCTACCACAGCTGCCTGGAGATGCTCCAGAGTGGGAAATTGACAAGATCTTGGATGCTAAAATCCGCTGGAAGTCACTATATTATATGGTGTCTTACAGAGGGTATGATGCTTCACATAATCAATGGGTCAAACACTCCGACGTCTTCGCTCCGGAGGCGGTCGCAGAGTTCTACCAAAACTACCCAACCAAGCCCCGGTCTATTTCTGCTGCCGTCTTTGACTCTCTGCCCTTCCACAACCGCAACTTCCATGTTCAGTCTATGTGTCGAGGCGCCGCATTCCAAGGGGGGGATGATGTCAGGGGAACCCCCCTTCAACACTCCTTTTGGACACCTGCCCTGTCTCATCAATCCCGATGGCATCAAGCATGTGATCGTGCGCGTGACCTTTGCACACGGCGCCGACGATCTTTTCCACATGCTGATGATCTTTCACCATAGCGACACAGATCCTTGCACATGGTGCCGCTCACATGTGATTCTCCAGTAGTGCTTATATACTCTGGCCTAGCAGGGGAATCCCCAGAGTTTCTTCTCTTTGGATCCCCCTTGCTAGGTGTGCCTTCTTTCACTGTATTCTGATACATCTTATTCATATCCTTTGGATCCCCCTTGCTAGGACTCTTGAGTATTCTCGGGCCTCGAGGTTGCCCTTACATGCCCGTAGACGGCTCAGATTACTTTCTCGTCGACTCCTCGTTTGAGTCGGATGAGGGTGACCTCATCATACGCCGCGGTCTTGTTGAGGGCGTCCAACACGGTGAAGTATTCCGTAGCCGTGCTCTTCTTCTGGCGCAGGCGCTCCATCTTGGCCTGGGCAATTTCGACTTGTGCTCCTCCTTTGAAGGCCTCGATGACGGCAAGGCGGAATGTCTCCCAGGTGGAGTACGAACCGGTCGCATCCTTGGTCTGCATGGCCAACACGACATTGTTGTCCCACTGAGAGGCAGATCTGTCCTTCATATAGGATAGGGCGAAGGTAATCTTGCTGCTATCCTGGCTGTAGGCGGTGTTGCCATGGAAGTTCAGCCAGCAGTCGGCCAGAAACTGGTCGACCTGTTCGGAGTCTCCTCCGAACATGCGAGGCGCGGGAACCCGGGGTTGCTTCGTATTGAGTTTGACCTCCCCACCCATAGCGTGGAGAGTTCCTTGTCCGATGGCGGTATGAGCCGAGGTCAACGCCGCCATGGCTTCCGCTAGCAGAGCATTCTGCGCAGTTCGTTTGTGGTTGAGTGCGTCCAGCTTGCCGTGGGCCGAGTTAAGCAAATCCTGAACGGTGGCAATCTGACCGTGGAGTTCTCTGATCTCGGTGTGGCTCTGGTGAGCTTGGCGATAGAGCAACCGAGTGCGGCTGTCGACAGTCTCGCTCTCGAATGCCTCCGGCTGAGGCATGGTAAATTCGGTGGGGTCGCTCATCGTATCGTCCAGTCGAGTCATCGGTAGAGGAGACACTATTCTTTTGTCAGCACAGAGCCTTAACTAGCAGGGTTACTGCGACGTAGGTGACTGGCGATACAGAAAGAGATAGGTTTGAGATAATCCGATTAAGCTCTGGAGAATAGACTAGAATAGTGTAAAGAATACAGAGCTGTAAGTAGGGTTTTATAGTAAAATACCTAGTAACTGGTAACAAAGTAATTAGAATATATGTGCAATATGTCAGAGGCGTTGCCAGTGACGGTCGACGTCGCAGCGTGCACCAGGCAGAAAGGGGTGATTGTTGAGAAAGCAATCAGAGGGAAGTTGAAATAAAAGGATCAATGCGGCACCTGATGGGATTCCTGATCCGGGGTTGGCATTAATCTCGGCATTCGGGTTATTCCGATCGCGGTTGAATAACCCGGTGTGGAGTTGAATAATCCGGGGCGGGTGTTAGGCGAATAACCCGGGGAGTTTAGGATGGAAATAAGGAAAAAGTGGGAATCATGACATACTGAGAGTCGTAGCCCAGTGGTGAGAAGACGCTTCGTTGTTGCCAGGCCAAAGTATAGCTGGTATTAGACGAGGTAGAATCTAGAGTACAGGAAGATTCTACCTAGTACATATACTACTCCGGTAATTAGGTATCCAGGGTCTCATCTGAAATACCAATCGGCGTTGATGAGACAACGTGTGGCACACAGGAGTGTGATCAAATATATCTCCACGGTGTATTGGCTTTTAGGGTTTGACACATGTCAGGTGTCCGATCGTCGATCCTTGAAATATCCCGGGCGGTTGCCTTAGTTCAGTTGTCAACTGACGATGCGAGTCACCGTCATTTCAGGAATATTCCGGGGTCGGTCGCCGTGTGGATCCAGGAGTATTCTGGGATGTTCCTTTGGAGTTCGGTTGTTGTATGGAAAACGGGGTGGTAGGGAAAGAAATGAATGGGTTGTGAAAACCACGATTCATGACAATTGTAATTCACAATTGCCGAATCCAGAAGTGCCAGGAGGTCTTGAACATGATTACTGAGCGGTAAGACACCACTCTCGACTGAGCAAGGCTGATACTGTCCACAGGGGCATGCACTATGTCTTCTTACCTCCTTACTCACCCAATTACAACCCTATTGAGCTCGCTTTCTCAGCCATAAAGGCCTACATTTGCCACAACGGCGGTATCTTTCATGCATCAATGGAAGAGAAGGATGACATGAATGTGTATCTTCAGCTGCTAGACGCTGTGTATTCTGTTACCGCAGAGAACACTGCGGGATGGTTTCGTCATGCCGGGTACTAGTTACATGATATTGACCATTTGTACCGAACAACCTACATAAACGAGAATGCTTTTGCACGCGCTTCCTCTCCTTGGTGTCCTTCTGACGAATCACTTTAATATCGCTCGTCACATACCCAAGGAGCTTTGAAGCAGTGCCCTGAGCCATGTCTGGACAAGATGCGACAACTCAGAATTCCCACTCACTCGAGTTTGCCTGATTAGGAAATGACATTGCCTCATTCGGATCTACTTCCAACAACGCGTTACTCAACGATTCCAGCATTTACGACGACTCATACGAGTACCAGACATGGCCAGGATGGCAACCAGGCACGCTCGGGCCTCGCGGGGGAACCTGACTACGTGCACGGTTTTGACCTGCCGACTCGCGCCAAACCGAGCCCCCATACAACCTTACAAATGACTCTTGAGCGACCCTCGATGGCAGGATAGCCATGTCTATGACCGAACAACCATTCACCCACGTCCTATCCACCATTATATCCCATTCCACCACCTTCTGACGACTCAGAACGTTGCAGGTCCTTTACAAACACTCAATTATTTGTGGTATTTCGGACTCAGTTCCCAGTCAGCTACCACAGGGAGACAGTTCCAGTCGAGGACTCAAGTCCAACACTGAGTTCTTATCCTGACCTTGTACCTCTATCCCCCAATTACATCCTCGAGTTGACCACCAACGCACTTGTTCGTCACCAAGGGACATTGTCTCAAGGATTTGCCTTTCATTTATACACCCGTGAATACTGACTACAGGTTACCAGACGCCGCCAGCGTACCTTCTGAGTACTCGTAAACCACCTTCAACCCATCCCGAGCACTCGAGTCTTGCTCCCAGAGGCGTTGAGGGACGCGCGCGCACACACACACACACACACACACCTTCGACCTTCAACTGACACACACACTCGGATCCAACAAGGCAGACCACCTACAACCTTACGATCTATTAGAAACCAACTTTAAAGGGCCCTAGAGGACGAACCCGCCACTTTGTGATCCCACACATTCGCCTAGTGGCACCGCGGTCCTTATCACAACTGGAGCCCACCGCGAGGGTACTTTTATCGTGGATTCTAAAGGAGCAACGCTCCTAGCCTCTGCCAAACAAAGCATCACCCGGAGTCAGCGGCTCAAAGCTCGCTCCACCAGGACAGTATTCGAAGAGGTTGACCTCGTCGAAAACGATCCAACTACCTCGGTGTCCATACCAGCCTCTAGGGAGGGTTGAAAAAAAAAATTGACCCACCGTCCGATTTTCGAATGCCGACATCCCCTTGGGTATTACTGCCCGATGCTTCAACTTCGGCAAGGATGGTGGACAGAATCGGGGTTGCACAGGAAATGTTGGGCAACACAAATTCTGCCAAAGTACAACCCCGGCTTCACCGGCAGCCTCGGCTTCACCCCACCTGTCAGTCCCAACTAACAGTGGACATTAGCATAACATTGTACCCCCTAATGTTAAGGAAACTGCCTAAAATTTGGCTGGGGTACCCCGTTCTAGCCACTCCACGTGTTTTTTAGGGTACAAAAGGGGTACTTTTTACCCTTTTGAGCGCATTTCGCGCGGAGGTGGGGTACTGGGCGGTGGATGGGGTACACCATGAGGGTAAAGGGGGACAAAGAGATAGGTAGGCACAGTTTAGGGGTACACAGCGCATTTTGGGTAGACAAATGGGTGATACGGGCAGCGTATGGGGTACAGGGTAGACAAATGGGGTGATATTCGAGGTGGATAGGGTACACCGGGGTGTTCGGGTAGACAAAATAGGTGATACAGGCAGTGTGTGGGGTACACCAGAGGATTAGGGTAGACAAATCGTCATCTGGGGGGTACACCACCGTGGTAGGGGGGTACATTGCACACTTCTCATTCCAAAAAGGAAATTACCAACATCAGTCGCTCTTAGGCTTATAATTCCACCGTTTTGGGTGATCTAACCCTGTATGCAAGTTCTTATAGGTTCTTTAAAGTCAACTGGAGCATAACAAATGATAGGGTAAAAATAGGGAATATTACTGACTTGTGTTCTGACCATATCACATACCTGGATGCCTCCTTTTGTCCCCTTGGGCTACTAGGCCACACTCCAGGTAGCGTGCAAGATTATGATGATGAAGAACATTGCAATTTGGCCATGCAAGGGAATTTAACTTTAGGCTTATGGTGCACTCCTCTATGATGTGATATATCCCAAAACAATCATTTTGGGATTGTATCAGGTAAGTATAGTAGAAAATTGACACTCAGGACACCCCATACCTTGTGATGTAATGTAAGCTTATGTTATACTCTTGTTCACCATATTTAGAATGCCACAGGGTCATAGATGGTGGTCTGAAGGCTCTTATTGGGGCCCTTGGGCTATGTGAAGAGTCTTGAACTGAAAAGTTGGCCAATATGTCATGAAAAGGTAACACTTCTTGATGTGGTGTATAAGGTACAGGGTACAGTTGTGCATGGTGTACAGGGTACATTGGCACTTGTTCGGGGTACAGGGTACTGGTGTGTGTGGTGTTGATAAGGTGTGAATTTGAACACACCTGAAATATTCGATTTTGCAACCTTTCAGTTGGAAACAACTGATGAAACTAGTCAATAAGGCAGTGGAGAGTACTGGTCTACTCCCAGGGCTGAGTACTAGGCTGCTTAACGCATTTGAAACACCAGTGATATCACTACTTTTTACCACACTGGTCATGGAAGTACTCCTGCAAACTGTACACTTTGTGCAGAGAGTTTGAGGAATTCTGTGGATGCTAGGCCATCACCAAAACACATGGGACATTGGAAGAACTTTATAAATGGCTACAGAACTCAGGGATATACTATCGGTGATCTTGCAAAGTCATTTTGATGACAGTTACCATATTAGGAGTCTAGTGGTTGAACTTGGTGATTTCCGGGTAGTTCCGGTGCCTGTTCTCACTTAAATCGGACATGGAGGATGCCGGATATTGCCATGGACAGTGTGCAATGGGTATTGACAACCTTGAGCGCTCTTGGCAAGGTCTGGATTGCTGCGGAACTAGGAACAATTGAAAAGAACTGAATTCCCCTCGGGAAAGTGGGTCATTGCCTCGGAAATTGCATCGGAGAGCGGTGGGGCTGATACATATCACTCCTGGGCGCTGTTCCGTCGGTATAACACGGAGTTTTCACCCCAGAAAGACAGGTTTTCTCTCACATCTTCTATATTTATAGTTTTGGCAGAAATGTATTTAACCAGCCATGTAAATTATGTACAGACAGTGAACCCCACTCCCACTTGTTGGCCAACAGCTATTGAGTGTAGTGATCTGGAATCGCCTTGTGCTTGAGCCAGTCTGCAACGACTTGGAATCCACTTGTGCTTGAGCCAGTCCTGATAAGACTTGGAATCGCCTTGTTGTCGAGCCAGTCTTGCTGTGACTTGGAATCGCCTTGTGCTTGAGCCGGTCCTCCTCTTCCTACCTACCTCTACACAAAGTCCAACAGTGGTTCAAGTGGTTAGTAACAAGGGGTAATCCTACTTGGATATATCTGGGATAAACAATAAAATTGGGTTTCTTTGACTGTTCTCTAAACACTATAAGTGTTGTGGATTTTGGATAAGGTTTTCTGAGGGATCCCCTTTTCGAATTGAGTCTGAGGGTCGATACACCTGACCCATTGCCCCGAACACATACAACAAAGCATTCTGAGTCGTTGGTGGTTGAGGTTGGATATATTGGAGTGTAGACTTCGTCTAACTCTTTTGTATTTGATTTCACTGCTACACTTGGGTGCAGCGTTTCATCTGGAGCCCACCGCGAGGGGCTACAGTCTCAATAGAAAAGGAACCTCACACCATCCATTGCAACCTTGTGTTGAACGTACTCCCTGTCGAGCCCCTGCTCCAGGAAAACTTGGAAATTTACTCCATAAAATTCTTCCCCTCTTTTCAACACCTCTTATTGCTTGGGTAGTTCGAACCCACTGTCGCACCGACCTCCCTGCCTCCTAGATTTACCCTCACCTCACCCCCACCCTCACCACAAATCTTGATTTTTGTCTCCATCTCTCCGTCATTTTGCTTCGCATTCTCCTGTTATTCACCCTTCTTTAAAATATGTCGCCATCTTCTTCTTGGATACCCGCAGAATGGGAGGCTAATGCCCCTCATTTTGATTCAAAAAAGCCAGAGTCACTTCTGCAGTTCTTGGACCACATGAAGGACTTAATGGCAAATGCACTTGTGCCAAGGGATAAACTAAAGAATACATTGGTTTGCTATGCAGATTACACTGCAAAGCAGGAGTGGATAAACCTACCTTCTTTCAAGGATGGGAGCTACGAGGAGTTTGTCACAGATATAGTGGCCTGCCACCCTTCTCTTTTGGATATTGAAAATGGTTCTTTGGCATTGTGGAACAAATCATTGGAGCGGTTCATACCCAGGGCCATTGCTATGGATAACCAGGATAAACTATTTGATCTCATTGGAACACTGCGGGCCCAGGTTAAATATTTGGTCCCCGGAAAATTGTCTGACCAGGAAGCTGCCGCTGGATTTCTTGGGAAACTGGATGCGGATTTTATCTATAGGACCTGGAATCATTTGGACATGGAAGGAGTTCTTCAGAGTACTCTACCTCTTGACTTGTCTGATGTTTCTGTTGCTTCAGACCATGTTGAAAAGCGGAAAGGGAAAGAAATAGAGCACTATCCCTTTGATGTAGTAGTGTCTGCTGCAGTGGCAATTTCACAAGGCATTGTAGACAGGAATGACTACAACTTCAAGGATAGAATTTTGGACAAAGGAAAGGTTGATGAGCGGTGCTTTGACTTGGAGATGGATGCAGAACAACAGTACTTGGATAAGAAGTACCAAGCAGCCATAGCAAAGTTAGAGAACATGCAAATGGTTATGACGGAACAATTTGAACTGCATGAGCGTCAAATGAAAGAGTTTATGATGGCTATGCAGCCGGGCAGTGTTCCAATGCAGCACATTTCTGGAAGTGTTGACACTGGAAATACTGGTTTGGTTAGAAATGGATATAATGTTGGCACAGATATGGTTGAGTCGTTGTTCCCGAATGGTCCAGGCTATGATCCAAGGGACGATGAAATCTTGACTCTAAGAGTATCTGAAGCAAAGTTGAAGCAACAGCTTGCTTTGTTGAGTCAACCAGGCACAATGGTTCAACCCATTCCAGGGGAATCCAATGAGGAGGTTGTTCAACCAGCTTCTGTGGACTATACATCTCAGCTAATTGAGTTGATGCGAGCAATGGTCCTAAGGATAGAGAAAACATCGGAGTTGAGATCCAATCCCTTCCGAACGGGGATTTCCCGGCCTGAAATAGAGGAAGAGGATTTTTCCGAGACAGAAAGCGGCATGGATAATCTGTTTAATGGATCAATGAGTTCAAATGGTCAGAGAAAATTGCGGAAGCGTAGGCCTAAAAGAAGAACTGCACACCATTGATTTAATTAGAGGCTATATGCTGCTGGGTAGTCTGGAATGGAAATAAAGAAAACCAAAGGGATATTGGATGCTTGAATTGGGCAGAATCAGACTGCAAGTTGAGGTTTCAGCTGTTTGGAAATTGGTTAAACCAGTTTGGCGAATGGAGAGCAGCCACTGGAGAGCCAAATATTCAGCAATAGGGGTCGAACACTGCTCAGAAAGCAGATTCTCACAAATTTGGTTGAAGGACACATCGGAGCTACCATCTGACATGTAAGATTCTCGAGGTTGGAACTTCATGTGATTGGGATATGCTTCAATTTTCCTTACGGATGAAGGAAAAACTTTGGATGTTCATGATGTGTTTGGGGTGTAATCCTCTTAACAGAAGATTGGTTTCACCTACCCTACCCCAATATGGTAGTCAAACTGTTGACATGATCGCATCATGACCTGCCAACTGTCTGTAACCAAGAAGAGTGATTCCTCTTACCTTGCGGTAATACCGCCCTATAAACATGTCATAGGTAGGACTTTGCAGCTCAGCAAACTGGACAGTTCCCACAGGTTCGTGGGACACGGCCGGCACTTTCCGCTGCCGTACCATGCCGTCGGGTACTCCGGACCGCTACGACACGTCATGAGAAAATGTCACACCCGTCACCGCCGTCGGGCACATTGCCCCGCTTCGTCGTCGCCGCTTTCGTGCTGTGTCCTGCGCTGTACACACAGTTAATCCTGGTAGTTGTAGTGCTTCTCACACTATCTAGAGGTCTAGACAACATCTGAACCCAATCTATTTCATGCAGCAAAAAATAAAATAAACTGATTGACGACAGCACCAAGTGTAAAGTGGCAAAAAAAAATAGGTGGGGCATCAAACAGGGGAGGGCGAGACCTGCGCCAACGCTGCATCAAATTCGGCGCCGGCAGCGGCGGCGCTAGCACCGGCAGGGACATTCTCGTCCTCGTCAGCATCGGGATCCGCATCACGCTCATCCTCGGAGGTGATGAGGTCCTTGCTCTTGTACGCAGGACGGGGCTTTGGCGGTGCCGCGACCTTCCCCTTCCCCTCCCCACTCCCGGTACTGCTGTTTCCGCCCTCGCCACGCCCGCCATTTCGCCGCGCCTTCAGCAACTCCAGCGCCTTGCGCGTCGCCTCATCATCGCGTGCACCCTGCCCCCGAGCCTTTGAGCGCTTGGCTGGGACAGGAGCACCGGCTGCCGGGCGCTTGGAGGCCGTGGCGCGCGTGGGAGTGGTGGAGATGGCTGCGCGTGCGGTAGCGGTGGTCTTGGTAGCGTTCTTCGCGCGCGAGGCCTTCTTCGCAGTGGGACGGGCTTCAACAGGCCTCTCGTCATCCTCGGGCTCCTCTATGATCGCGCCCTCGCTGGCGGCGGCCGGGGCTATCTTCGCTGTGATGCGGCGGCGTTTGGCTGGTTGTGCTCCCCCGGTGTCGTCTGTCGCTACTACACCCCGCATCTCATTCTCCCCCGCCTCCTCCCCCTCATCCTCTTCGTCACTGTCCCCTGACTCCTTGCGCCCTCGCTTCTTGCCCTTGTCTGCGCGGGTGGCCCGGGTTTTCTGCTCAATGCGGCCTGCAGCGACGTCGTCCTTCCAGTCCGCCATGCGCTTGGCGCGTTCCTCGCCGGTGAGCTTGACGAATTTGCAGGTATCGTCCTTGATGGCGTCGTAGAGTTTTTGGAGGTTAGGCAGTGATGTAGTGAGTTCGGTGGGATTGACGATCTCGGGGAAGGTCCAGCCGACGAGGATAACACCATGCTTGAGCACGACATCTTCCTCGTACCAGACGTACGCCATCTGGGCCTTGGGGTCTCCGGTAATGTCGACTAGTTTGTAGATAAAAATAAGCGTGGTGTGGAAGCTTAGAGTAAAATTACTAACTGAGCTTCTCTGCAAGACCTTCGCGAATGCCCGCCTTGAGATAATCGGCCTTCTGCTTCGATGTACGAAGGAGATCTATAATTGCGTTAGTATATCCTGAATCTAAAAGGAACACAAGCCACGCACTTAAAACGTCGCAGCCCGCAACGGCGAATGCTTCCACCTTGGTCCCCACCTCCGCGGTCACCCACTTCTTGCGCGTCGCAATCGGCATGTACTGTTCAAGCTCCCGGGATGTAAAGAACCACTGTGGTGCAATATGAAAGTCGGCGCTGTTGCGTACGATGCAAAAGAAGCCTTCCACGCCGACCCGGGTGGATAAACCACACATCTATGAATGCATGAGTCTTAACCAAAGGGAAGGGCGGTAACAACTTACCAGCAGTTTCATGTTACGCACGATGTTCGAGACATCTTGAATTTTCGCGCGAGGTGTGGCGCGACGGAGAGAAACACTTGAATTGCGATTCTTGAGCCATCGTTCAACAAGTGCGTCCTTTTCCTCCATCGTAAGACTCCTATACTCTTCGTGATAGTCGGCGTGTAACTGAGGAGCATTTTTGGCCTCGCCACCTAGTAACAGTTAGCACGGCAGCGAGATTGGGAAGAGAAACCTCACGTACGATCCCGGCACTCCGCGGCCTTCTCCGACTTGAATGCATTGTAGGGATTTACGTGCTCTTGGTGGGTAACCATTCGAGCGCCACCTTGAAAGAACAGCTCATGAAAGTATTTTGGTTGCATATCAAACTCAACAGCAAGCTTGTCCGCCAGCGCCATGGTGTCGGAGAACCATGCGCTGACCGCCGCGTCGATGCGCTCCTGCTTGCTTTCCCGAGCTTCCCTGCGCTCGCGCTTTTGCTCTGGCCCCAATGGTGCACGTGGCTTGGCGGTGGTATGTCGAGCATGAGGCTGGCTTGCTATAGAGATAGTGGTAAAGGCCGTAGGCATAGTTTCGAGGTCACAGGTAATGAGGAAAAGGAAATGGTGTGTGTGAATACTAAACGGGCCTCACGTGTGGTCGTCGGATTCAGGTCCGACTCATCGGCTTTCGGAATCAAAGTAAGGGAGGGCAAAAAAAAAGGTCGTTGCATCGTAGGACTACATACAATCCTGGGTAAGACATTCCAATAGGCCATCTGCAACTCCTTCATCCAAATCCATTTCCGCCAGCTCCAAGTACCACTTTGTCGAGGGGGCGTACTTGACCATCACGCGGATCACGACAAGCATGTACTGCAGCCCATTATCTTCCAAGAACTGTGTCGCACTAGGGAGGGCAAACCCGGCGCTGGTGGAGGTCGAGGCTTTGGAAGGGGATGCCAATGAGGGTGCTCCTGCCCGCCGCCGGGTAGGCGTGGCCAGCGGAGACGCGGTGTAGCGAGGAGGGGCGTAAATTGCTAACGGGAAGATTTATTAGTAACGATTATAGTTTATCAAAAGTAAGACATACCTGGGCTAAGCTGCGTCTGCAATGACGAGATTTCCTGCTGAAACTGGCGCCGTTCCTCGTCATAACCCTCCTCGCGGATATTTGCCCCATTGAGCTGCGCCTGGACCTGCCCCAATTCTTGAATCGTGCTCAGATGCTCCGCGGTGGCCGTATCCAGAAGCCCGCGCATGAGATCCACCTCTTGCTCGAGGCCGTATATGCGCTCCGTTGCCGCAAGAAGCTCAAGGGCTTCTGCGGACAACGGTTCTTCGGAGCCGTAGCGTGTGGAAGTAGGGGACGCGGGAGAGGATGGGCGGGAGCCTGGAGGGGTGGTGGGAAGACGGAGGGTACCGGCTGGACGTCCCTTGAAGACGAAATGGGACGAGCCTTCTTGGACCGGAGGGGGGATGAAAAGGTGGTGGGGGACGGAGTTAGCGCGAATGGTTTCGCTGCTCGCCGTCAGAGTCCATCCTAAGCGCAGAGCACTGGCTTTCCAAGCCACAACGGTGGGTACGCCGACAGACTCTAAGAAGATTTGAGCAATCTGGGCTATCGCTGGGTGGCTGTCCGGGTGCTGGCGAAGGAAGGCGGGCGGAAGGTAAACCGAAGCGCGTAGAAATTCTGGTAAGGCCGGACTACCGGGGACCGTGGTGCCGCCGACATTTAGGATCATTGTTGTAGACCCAAAGGTGCGATCTAACATTGTTGCCTAAGATATCAAGTTAGATCTGCTGCACGTTGAAAGATAAAATAAAAAGAACACACCAAGTCCCAGATTATCTTTTTAGTGGCTTTCTGAAAGTCCATACGCGAGCTGTATCCGGCTGGGGTATTGGGCAGAGAGTCGCGACAAGCCTTAAATTCGGGGAAGAAGCCGTTGGCCTCTGGCTCGTGACAGTTGTCCTCACTCGCACCAGAGGCCAGCCAGGCGATATCACCGGCCTCAAAACGGCGCCTGTAGGTGTTCCAGATGCTGGGATTATGGCCGAAAATACCCTGAAGACGTCGCAAATCGAAGACACCCAGGGGGTTAAATTGAAGACCGTGCCAAGGGAGAGGGTGTCGTCCAGGTCGTTGGTTGTGCGAGGGCGGTGCTTCCGGCAGGTGACGGATTCCGGGTGCCCCCCAGTCGTGGACGTATGGGACGGTAGGCTGAGACATGAAGAAACGTGGCCAGAGATGGGATTGATAAGAGAGAGAGGAAGGGACTCCCACCCATTAAGCGACGTCGAGAGTGTCCAAATTGGGAACGAACACCGATAAACGACACTTGAAATGCATTTGCGGGGTATAGGAGTGTAGTATGAAGTCTAGAGAGGGTGCTATGTCTTACTAAGGACGTTATGCATATCATTTGTCAAAATCTTGAGGAGGTCCATTTTATTGCGCTAGAAATATCAGTAACAGCAGTTCCGCAAAAAATTAATCATTGAATTTTGTTACCGAGCACGGAGCCTACAAGAATCCATGCCAGAGCTCGAATATCAATTACTAGCCTAGAAAAAAATATTACAAGGTGCCGTGAAAACTGTTGGACCCGCAGGTTGAATTTCTTTGTCTTCAATGAAAAGGCCATAGCAAGTAAACATGGCCATGGCATGGTCTAATCGTCTCGCATAGAGCTTAGGCATATCCCAAGATCATTCTATGAAGAAACCACACATTTTGGTGGGGTTTGATTTTCGACCTCTGAATGTGGTGTTTGACCCTTTTGTGACGCCAAAGGGCCCAGAACACTTCGAGAATCTCCAGTACAGTCTGGGGGGAACTATTACATCCAAAGATATTGATTGAAGTGGGGCAATCCGGTCTTGAGGTCAATGGTTATCGAAATATGCACAAAACTAGCGGGAATTCAACGGTTCAAGCCTAAGTTAAACCAACGCTGACTTCATTCTCAACTTTCCGTGTTTATTTTGGCGGAATTCTTGCACAGCAAGTAAATGTCACTTACATATTGACATTGGACACCACTCTTGTAGCTCAAGAGCCTGTATTGCAATGGTAATAACTGAATTTGTGTTTGGGAACACGAATTTGGCAGAGAGTTTGGAAAAATCATGTTCCGAACAGTTTCCACTGCAAATAACAACAGTTTTTTTGTGCTGGAAGGATACATTAGGCATATAAGGATCTTCCTGTCACAGAAAAACGCGTATAAACGCGTGAATATGCTGCTCATTCGATGTGTTTTGTCCTGTTCTAAGTTAGTAGCCGAACTCGGACCGGACATCCTAGCCAATAAAAGTTCTCCTTGGCATAACGTAACCAGCGGCCCGACACAAAAAGGATGGAAAAAATACTCGAAATATATTCCAACCTACAAATCGTCGGAGGTGGCCAGTGTCTCCATAAGTTCTACTACCAAGTTATCATCAAAGTCACTCTCTCTAGCCAGCCCACTCGCATCGTATTCACGCCGTTCAGCTGAAGTCATACCCACCACGTCCTCCTCCTCGTATTCAATGGACACAGTTGTCAGCTGAAGGACTTCACTGAGCCAAGGAGGTGGAGGTATACCGTCCCGTAGTGTGGGATCCCGGCCGTCTCGCTCCCCTGGGAATAATGTGCCGGTGAAGCCAGCAAGACGAGACGTCTGGACCAGCCGTTTTGCGATAGAAGTGTTGATCGCGGTACGGCTGGCCCAATCACGGGAGAGAGCCCGTGCGACAGCGGGGTTGACAATGATGTTGGCACCAATGGCGCGATAGTAGTCGACATGGTCATCATACATTGCTGTAATCAAACGTCGAATTTCGACGTCTAATCGCACCTTTTCTTCTTGAGCCCGTTTGATCCCAAAATACAGTACCATTGCCTCGCGCCGCGCAGGCTGGGCCCATGGGAGGTCACGGATGTCCTGCCGTGTTTCCCGGAGCCAGTCAAACTCGGCGAGCGAGGCCGAGTTAATTACCATGCGCCAGGTAAGGCGCGGCCGTGGGGGATTTAATGCCATGCCGGCGGTGTTGTAGTGGTCGATAGCTTTGCGTATGGCCTCGGCTCGGGTCTTCAAGGCCTTGTTGAGCTTCTCACGAAGCTTATACGCTATATAGCTAACGGTCAGTGACATTAAATTAACAAAGGCCTGCAGCCACGTACCTACACCACTCATCCCGAGCTTGGTCATCTCAAATAACCTCCCGACAACGAGGCGTTCGAGCTCACTAACGGCTCGCTTGTACCGCCGCTCTGTCATTACTTTGAGGGCATCGGTGTATTCCTTTGATGATGGTGTCCAACGAGTTTGAATACCGTGAAGATCTTCGTATCGACAAACTTCTTCATGAGTTGCCAGGTACTTGTCGTATGTCGTGCGATACTGTGTCTTGACTCGGGCGATTTCTGTACGGGTATAGCCATTCTTGATGATGTCATGATCAAGGCGGCGGAACGCAGTCTTGGCCTGGTCAGATGCGTCGCTGCAACTTTGATGAGTGGTCGGAAAATAAACCAGGAGCAAGATACGTACCTGCGCGCGTAGAGCTTTGTGAGAAGATCCATATATTCCACGGTATGTGCTACTTCCGCGGGTTCAGAACGAAGGTCCTTGAAATATTGTTGTTCATTAAGGAGAGCTGCTTCGTAGTCCGCTGCTGTTGTATTGAGGCGCACTTCGAGGGCACGCAGTTGCCCTCGATTGATGGCCTCTTTCTCGTTGGCTTGCCGATAATTTTGATAAATGAAGTTCCCTGATTTTACGGTATATCAACTGCAGTTCTCTAATTTTAAACCTGGCTCACGTACCTGACGCTGCGTGCTTGTCGAGGTCATGGAAGTAAAAGTGTTCATCAATAGCTTGCTTGCGGTGGAAAGTAGTCGCCAGTCTAGTAACTGAGGCGAGGTTGTTGGATTTAGCGAATGTGCGTTCACATTCTTCAAAGTCTTCCAGACCCACGCCGTCAACATAAAGAGGATGCCACCCAACTTGGCATGCTCGGTTATGGGCATGTCCGTGGAATGCCGGAACGACACCTCGCAAGTTCAATGCGACGACACGAGAGCCAAGGGAGCTGCGCAGGAGAGTTTTGAAAAATGCGCACATAATGTCGTAGCCCAGCCCAATATCTTTCCCATATCTATCCAGAAGTCGTTTGACCATCGCCAATGGGTACTTCATTCTGCATGCCCAGTTAGTTACTCATTTCCTGAGAATTGGCTGGACTCACAATTCTCCGCTACGGATCATGTCGCACATGACGACGACATGACCATGCCGACAGACCACCAAGAAGATACCGGCGACTGCAAAGAGGGCGTACATTTTTTTCCGCTGCTCCGGACCAGCATTCCGCCACCTATCCACACATGTGTTGATACAGCGAGCCAGTTCTTCAACCTCCATGGACTCGAGCTCATTGACGTTGAGCCACACAACGTCTTCGTCGGTATCTTCCGTTTCGGCAGTCACGGGCGGTTCGTTATCAGTCTTGGTGGGGGCAACCGGAACAGTTGACGCGGGCGTGGGGGTAAGCGATGGCTGTGGTTCCCGCAGGGAGGCTGTCGCAGATGTATGTGTTTCAGTCAAGATAGACCCGGTCCCGCGGGGCCTCTAGAACAACCGTTAAAACCTGTTTCCCAACTCAACTGGATAGAACTCACCTTTTGAGAGTTAAAAACTTCATCTTTGAACTCATCAACTTCCTCGGGAGATAGCCAACGATCGTGCGCAGATGTCCGGTTGTCAGCTCGCGTAGTACCTGCATGGAACATCGGATCCACCAGTTTCAACGAATTATTGCCGTCCATTGCGCCAAGCCAGGAGAACCGAAGAGGAGGCTCATTGAGAACCTTGTAGAAGCAAGGTGGACATACATTTTCCGTATACCATGTCCCGCCACGCCCGAGGGCCGTCTGGCAACGGGCATCGGCAGCTCGAAGAATTGCGAGATACGCGTCATATGCGATACCCAGCTGATCATGAAGAGCTGATTTACGTGGGCCCTAGATCGACGACAAATTGGTTAGCGTTAGCGAGCTCGAGACGGAGGAGCGCTAACGTACATGATGAAGGTGGGTCAAGGTTTTACTGAGGGCATCGAGCGAGAACCGCGGGCATACACGGTGTAGCTGACGGTAGATTTCGAGCAGGCGGATGGGAAATGCAAGCGCAGGTTGGTCGGGAGCAGAGCCTATGTAACCGTGTAAAATTAACGCAGAATTTGCCGTTTGAAACATTTCAGTGTAAGAAAAATTACGAGGACCGTGATCTAAAGGGGTGTAAGAAATTTTGCGATTAATTATAACTGGATTGTACCGTTAAACCCGAGAACCTCTATTCTCCATGGAGAGGGTGCACTGTCCGAATTTATCGCACCATTAGTCTTCAATGCAAAGTATGCATCTACAAGGGCAGGCATTTGCCGTTTCCAAGAGTCGACGACCTTTTGCACACGATCGCTGCGAGCACGCAGGTCCCCACGTCTATGAACGTTGAGTTAGATAGCTAATAGTACATTGTTGGACATACCCAGGTCGTACCCCCGCCAAAACCTGGTGAAAGGTTGCATCCTGACCGGCGTGACTGAGCAACATGCCCTCTTCCCCAGGTGGAAAGGTCTGCAGGGCGGCGGCATCGTCATCGTCATCGTCTACCCACCCATCGTCTGCGCAGGAAGCATCCGGCATGTGGATATCGTTACCAAGAAGCTCCTCCCGCTGAGCAAAGCCCAGCGCTATATTCATTAACTCAAGTGAGGATTGCAGAAGACTAAAACAGACTTACATGCAATCTGGTCAGTGTATATACGCTGATCTCTTGCTATCTGGGTAGCTGTACGGTTAATGTTAACGTTCACGGTATTCTGCTTTGAGCGCGCTGCGGTAAATGGCCGATGGGATCCGTAGGAGATTTTTGAGGAGCGCGAAAGCCCGGTCATTTTGAAAACTGGACCAGCGGGCACGAAGACACCAAGAAACTGGGTGGTACACCAGAAGATTACCAAGAGGAATAAAACTCAGCCGACACATATTGGGGGTGCGCCAATCTCAGATTGATGCAGAGTAGCCGAGGTGGGCGGGCAGGCGGCGCAAGTTCTCGCGTAGGTGCACTCAGCCGACGCGTATTGGGTGCGCATTGATCTCAGATTGATGCGGAGTAGCCGAGGCGGGCGGGTGGGCGACGGGCGAGCAATGCAAATTCTCGTGTAGGTGCACTTGTGTTGAGAATGTGTAAAAGCATCTATTCAGTAATCTAGATAGGTCTAGATGGTAGCTGAGGCCTGCAGCACAAAGAGCAGATAGATCAAGGGGGCGGGACCCCGAACGAGGGCAGCGTATCTTGAGTATATCGGGCGGGAGAACATGATGTGAGGTGTAGGAGGCCTGGTCAGAGTGAAAGAAGTGCAGATGCTTCAAGTGTACAACACCTGAAGCACCAACGGCAGCACCAGACGGCGACGACGAAGCGGGGCAATGTGCCCGACGGCGGTGACGGGTGTGACATTTTCTCATGACGTGTCGTAGCGGTCCGGAGTACCCGACGGCATGGTACGGCAGCGGAAAGTGCCGGCCGTGTCCCACGAACCTGTGGGAACTGTCCAGTTTGCTGAGCTGCAAAGTCCTACCTATGACATGTTTATAGGGCGGTATTACCGCAAGGTAAGAGGAATCACTCTTCTTGGTTACAGACAGTTGGCAGGTCATGATGCGATCATGTCAACAGTTTGACTACCATATTGGGGTAGGGTAGGTGTTGGTTTTGGGTCAGTGGCTGGATTTTGAGCAGGGCATAAGCTTCTATGGGGAATTTTGTCATTTCTGCGGTTCCAATCACAAAACATCTTCACAAGGCCACAGACCTGTAAAGAGGCTTTGGACAAGCTCGTAAATAAGGAGATAATCTTGAAGTTAGACTTTGAGGTTAAGAATGGTCAACTGGGCAATGGTTATCTGTGACCAGCAATTAAAGTCAAGTTTGAAAATGCAGAACCAAGGGTGGAATCATCTCAGGTTAATCAGACTTAACAGATAATAACAGACTGGTCAAAGTTCGGGTCGATAATTGGAAAAAGACTGGGAAAAGGTATAACTGGAAAGAAGGACAAGCACTGCAGATGAGACACCTGCACTTTCAAAATGAAGTGAACAAGTCAGGGCTGTCTAATCAGTGTGTCAGGAGATCTAAAAACGGAAAATTTGTCCCTTTGAGTCACAATCAGAGAAATGGACCGAGGACGGTCAACATTTCAGGTTGGGGGAGAAGGCTTGGTTGAAGCAACAAACGGACAATGAAAAGGGATATTTTTTTGCCTTTTGGCTTTTGCATTTTTTTGCATCTTCCACTCTATGGTGCTGGAGAATATTCAATTTCTTGCATATTTTTGCCAAATTGGTTCACAGCAAAAGTTTGAGATTATTGAGTTGGTTGGGCTTATGAGTCCTAACGTGACGTGGGGATAATGAATAGTCAAAATCTTGGTAAGGACAATAGGACACATTGGAAATATGTTGAAAGAGTTGGGTTCAGCTGAGCTTGGACTTTCAATAACAGGGAAAATTGGCTGCGCAGAGAGAGGCTCTGCTTCAGGCAAGATCTTCATGCAGATGAGTGTAGAAACATGGTTCAAGTAGCTGTTGGCAGGCAAGCAATGGGCCTTATGATTGCATTGTCGATTTGGTTGGCAAAATTCAGCTATCCAGCCTGATAAAGGAAGTGACTGAGGACAGTCAGAATTTCAGGTTGGGGGAGATGATAAGGTGTGAATTTGAACACACCTGAAATATTCGATTTTGCAACCTTTCAGTTGGAAACAACTGATGAAACTAGTCAATAAGGCAGTGGAGAGTACTGGTCTACTCCCAGGGCTGAGTACTAGGCTGCTTAACGCATTTGAAACACCAGTGATATCACTACTTTTTACCACACTGGTCATGGAAGTACTCCTGCAAACTGTACACTTTGTGCAGAGAGTTTGAGGAATTCTGTGGATGCTAGGCCATCACCAAAACACATGGGACATTGGAAGGACTTTATAAATGGCTACAGAACTCAGGGATATACTATCGGTGATCTTGCAAAGTCATTTTGATGACAGTTACCATATTAGGAGTCTAGTGGTTGAACTTGGTGATTTCCGGGTAGTTCCGGTGCCTGTTCTCACTTAAATCGGACATGGAGGATGCCGGATATTGCCATGGACAGTGTGCAATGGGTATTGACAACCTTGAGCGCTCTTGGCAAGGTCTGGATTGCTGCGGAACTAGGAACAATTGAAAAGAACTGAATTCCCCTCGGGAAAGTGGGTCATTGCCTCGGAAATTGCATCGGAGAGCGGTGGGGCTGATACATATCACTCCTGGGCGCTGTTCCGTCGGTATAACACGGAGTTTTCACCCCAGAAAGACAGGTTTTCTCTCACATCTTCTATATTTATAGTTTTGGCAGAAATGTATTTAACCAGCCATGTAAATTATGTACAGACAGTGAACCCCACTCCCACTTGTTGGCCCACAGCTATTGAGTGTAGTGATCTGGAATCGCCTTGTGCTTGAGCCAGTCTGCAACGACTTGGAATCCACTTGTGCTTGAGCCAGTCCTGATAAGACTTGGAATCGCCTTGTTGTCGAGCCAGTCTTGCTGTGACTTGGAATCGCCTTGTGCTTGAGCCGGTCCTCCTCTTCCTACCTACCTCTACACAAAGTCCAACAGTGGTTCAAGTGGTTAGTAACAAGGGGTAATCCTACTTGGATATATCTGGGATAAACAATAAAATTGGGTTTCTTTGACTGTTCTCTAAACACTATAAGTGTTGTGGATTTTGGATAAGGTTTTCTGAGGGATCCCCTTTTCGAATTGAGTCTGAGGGTCGATACGCCTGACCCATTGCCCCGAACACATACAACAAAGCATTCTGAGTCGTTGGTGGTTGAGGTTGGATATATTGGAGTGTAGACTTCGTCTAACTCTTTTGTATTTGATTTCACTGCTACACTTGGGTGCAGCGTTTCAGTGTATAGGGTACAGTTCCTTTTTGGACACTACCACTTCTTGTCCCAAAAAGGAAATTATTGACATCAACCCCTCCCTGGTTCATGATTCAACAGTTTTTGATGATCTAACCTAGTATATGAGTTTTTATATGTTCTTTGAAGCCAAGTGGAGCACAGAAGAGCCTGCTACAGTACAATAAGAGGGTGGAAATAGCGAAAATCAATGAATTGTGTTCTGGCCACAATACCTTGGGAATATAACAATAAAAATCGCCTTTATATGTGTCCACTTGTTCTCCTAGGCTGTAAGGACACCCTCCAGGTTATATATAGGATCCTGGTGATGAAGAACATTGTAATTTGGCCATGTAAGGAAATTGCACTTTGACCCTATTATGCACTCCTGCCTTGTCTAAGATATCCCTAAACATGCCTGTAGGGACTTCATCCTGTATTTGTATTGGAAAAGTGGGTATTTGTCACCTAGGGAAGCCTATACCTCATGGTTTGAGGTGATTTTGTTTTAGATGCTTGTTCACCATATTCACCATGCCACAGGGCCATAGATCATGTTCTAAAGGTTCCTAATAACTCTTCTGAGCTATGTGAGCAGTTTTAAGCCAAAAGGCTGGCCAATACATGATGTAAAAGTCGAAAATAAAAAATAACATATTTCACTTATTTCATATATAGGGCACCAAGGAGACCATATTGAGGGGGATAAACAATGGAAATGAGATCAGACAGTATAATCACTCCAGATTATGCTTTATTTCAAGTGTTTTCATTTTTGACTTTTACATCATGTATTGGCCAGCCTTTTGGCTTAAATCTGTTCACATAGCTCAAGAGAGTTGGTAGGAACCTTCTGAACATGATCTATAGCCCTGTGGCATGGTGAATATGGTGAACAAGAATCTAAAACAAAATCACCTCAAACCATGAGGTATAGGCTTCCCTAGGTGACAAATACCCACTTTTCCAATACAAATACAGGATGAAGTCCCTACAGGCATGTTTAGGGATATCTTAGACAAGGCAGGAGTGCATAATAGGGTCAAAGTGCAATTTCCTTACATGGCCAAATTACAATGTTCTTCATCACCAGGATCCTATATATGACCTGGAGGGTGTCCTTACAGCCTAGGAGAACAAGTGGACACATATAAAGGCGATTTTTATTGTTATATTCCCAAGTTATTGTGGCCAGAACACAATTCATTGATTTTCGCTATTTCCACCCTCTTATTGTACTGTAGCAGGCTCTTCTGTGCTCCACTTGGCTTCAAAGAACATATAAAAACTTATATATCAGGTTAGATCATTGAAAACTGTTGAATCATGAGCCAGGAAGGGGTTGATGTCAATAATTTCCTTTTTGGGACAAGAAGTGGTAGTGTCCAAAAAGGAACTGTACCCTATACACCACACACACCAGTACCCTGTACCCCGAACAAGTGCCAATGTACCCTGTACACCATGCACAACTGTACCCTGTACCTTATACACCACATCAAAAAAGGTGGCCTTTTTCATGATGTATTAGCCAACTTTTCAGCTCAAAACTCTTCACATGGCCCAAGAAGCCCAATGGGAGCCTTCAGACTGTCATCTATGAGCCTGTGGCATCATGAATATGGTGAACAAGAGGATAACATAAGATTACATTTCATCACAAGGTATGGGGTGTCCTGAGTGTCAATTGTGCACTTTTCTACTATACTTACCTGATACAATCCCAAAATGATTGTTTTGGGATATATCACATCATAGAGGAGTGCACCATAGGCCTAAAGTTAAATTCCCTTGCATGGCCAAATTGCAATGTTCTTCATCATCATAATCTTGCACGCTACCTGGAGTGTGGCCTAGTAGCCCAAGGGGACAAAAGGAGGCATCCAGGTATGTGATATGGTCAGAACACAAGTCAGTAATATTCCCTATTTTTACCCTATCATTTGTTATGCTCCAGTTGACTTTAAAGAACCTATAAGAACTTGCATACAGGGTTAGATCACCCAAAACGGTGGAATTATAAGCCTAAGAGCGACTGATGTTGGTAATTTCCTTTTTGGAATGAGAAGTGTGCAATGTACCCCCCTACCACGGTGGTGTACCCCCCAGATGACGATTTGTCTACCCTAATCCTCTGGTGTACCCCACACACTGCCTGTATCACCTATTTTGTCTACCCGAACACCCCGGTGTACCCTATCCACCTCGAATATCACCCCATTTGTCTACCCTGTACCCCATACGCTGCCCGTATCACCCATTTGTCTACCCAAAATGCGCTGTGTACCCCTAAACTGTGCCTACCTATCTCTTTGTCCCCCTTTACCCTCATGGTGTACCCCATCCACCGCCCAGTACCCCACCTCCGCGCGAAATGCGCTCAAAAGGGTAAAAAGTACCCCTTTTGTACCCTAAAAAACACGTGGAGTGGCTAGAACGGGGTACCCCAGCCAAATTTTAGGCAGTTTCCTTAACATTAGGGGGTACAATGTTATGCTAATGTCCACTGTTAGTTGGGACTGACAGGTGCTTCACCCGGCTTACGCAGTTGCCTGCGCCAGACAATGTCCACACTGTGGGTCTTTTGCGATCCCTTGCAATACATATATCACATTTTATATTGATGCTCAGAGATCCAGTTCTTGATCCACCATTGGTTAGCTCTCTGAGCACCAAGCCGTTGTGCTGCTGATGCCGGGCCGATGCCGAGCTTCAACTTCGACCGCTCGGCAGCCAGCGTTTGGTGACTCCGCGCCGGCACATGCGCAAAATTTTGTGACGAGGTCTCTGCAGACTGGCATACATTTGCCTCTCGGCCGGAGGCCCGGATCACGGAGAAACCCCCCAAAGTTCAATAATTGGCGGTGAGACGGCGCAACACCAATTGTGTCGCAATCGGGCTATTTTAAGCTTTATGAGCACTAGTTGGTGCTAGGGGACTCAGGCTATAAACTAGCTTCTGGCTGCATTATTGACTAGTGCACCAGACCTCTGTTCGGTGATATAAAGGAGAGTCAGAGTGAGCTCCGACTGCTGGCTGTAGTATTCTGCACAGTGCTAGGCGCGGTTACAAGCGTTACACTGGACAGGTACACTATCAAGGAGATGTACCAAAGGCCTAGGCATTCAACAGGGATTGTAATCCAACCAGGAGAACCAATGACTGCACAGAATAAGTCCAAAGGGACTTAACAAGTGGGCTAGCGAGCCAAGAGACAGGATCATGCGTACTAGCAACTCGTTTATTGAGCTAGCTATCACAATTGACAGTAGAGCTATTACCTTTGAGTGCCTTGAGCCTCAGGTATTATTCAGAGCGAGTCCTAGCACTTGGATTCGAAGTAGAGATGTGTTGGATGGTGCTAGTGCTTTAGCAATTGCACTAGCAAGGTCACAGAGCGATACGAGGCGTAGAGAATGATCATTGAAGTCGACTAGCTGTACTAGCATGCTTGGTTTACGAGGCTAGCGTGGCTAGCGTACCATAAATGCGAGCTAGCTCAACTCTGATCAGTTCCTGGGATGGCAATGATAGGATGTTGAGGAAGTCGAAGTGGACAATCCAACATGTGAGCAGGAGGAGTCATTTCGGAGCTAAGGGCTAAGGCTCCGAGTATTTTCGGAGTTATGCACTCTAGGCTCCGGGGTGGAGTCATTTCGGAGCTTGGTGCGATGGGCCTAGCCTAGCCAAGGCCTAGCCGAGGCCTAGCCAGGGCTTAGCATCATTCTGGACCGTTCTAGGGTCATATTGGACCCGGAATTGGACCCGGACTTCGGGTAAATGGCCAAGATCGTCATAGCAGTTGACAGGTGGATGAGGAATCACCCCGGCATGATTAGTAGATAGAGTTTATGTCATGGACTTCTGAGTAGTATATAAGGAACCAGAAAACACCGCTAAAAGCCAGTTCATGCCCCGCTCATCGCACTGTCGATAAGGGTGTGCTCAGGCCAGTCGAAGCGGAGATAAAGTACCTTCTCTGTTGTAAACCAGTCTATAGAAATCACAGCGTTGTTTGTTGGATCCAGAAGTAACTGTGTGAACCAATAAGTCGAAGCTTCGCGTTGGGAGGTTGTGAGCGGCGCCATTCTCCACGTATAAATCAGGACCGAGAGCACAAGAGTTTAAGTTTGAGAGTTGCGGCTAGCTTTGTGGTGGACTTCAGTGGTAGCTACGCATTGGGTGACCAGGAAACGCCTCCCGTAAAACGGACCACGCCCGGCACAGCACTTTGGTAGAACTGCCAGTCGATTCATTGACCGACTAGTTGAGCTAAGAGAATACTCGGGGTCCTTAATAAGCCCAAGTGTAACAGAAAAGAGCTTAGATTCAGAGGAGTCTAAGTCGGCCGTTAGCAGTATTCAGCTAGCCAAGCCATAGAGGAAGTGCAGGAGAAGCAGCATAGTCCATTAGTGGAAGTTTTCAGATAGACACTTCATTTACCTCGCCTAGGACGACTGCACTTTGTGCGTCCGCCTAGTAAACATCCTTATCACCCCCAAACCTGTACATCCCAACCTTGGGAAGTCTTGTTTCGGAACGTCAAGGGTAGCTAGCGAATAGTGTGGTGTTTGTTTAGTTGGGATAGTTGAGGCCATAATTCAATTCTCGTTGTGCTAGGAATCCAAACCAGTAGTCGCATACTACGGCTCGGACCCGAACTCACTGAGGAAGACGCGCTTAGTCTTAGTGAAGTATAAGTAGGGGATTTGGTGTTGTGTTAGGTTTTGTGTGTGGTGTGTTAGTGTTCAGCTAGCCCGCATTCAGAGCTTATTTAGCCCATTTTCACTGTTAGCGCATCTTGCCCGTTTCAGCGGGCTTCCGAATAAGCGGGGGTTTCTGCCTGCAACCGGGTTTCTGGATAGAATTATCCCACTTTTTCCCTATCTTCATACTATCAGAATTAAGACCAATTAAAATCCCTTTTTAATTGAGGCCCCAGCGGTGTGTCAGCCGGTTTCCACAATTCCTGACAGAATCTCACGTCAAATGGGTTGGGATCTTTTCTGATCTTTTTGCCGGGGAATTGGGATCGACCCGGCGCACCCGAGCAGGGCCTAATTGGGTCAGCGAATGAATCAAGCCACTTGATGTCAAGATCTGCTTCTGATCTCGGGATTCCAAACCGTCTTCTTCTTTCCTTCTTGACGCCCCTTCGAGGCCAGGTCCGGTACCGGAATTTCTTTTGAGATTTCGGCCCTCGTACTAGGTTCAAACTGGACAAAAATGAGGGGTTGCCGACCAAAATGCCGGGTCCAAACCGGACAAAATTTTGAAAATTCAGACCAAGTCAGCCCAAGTCCCACCCAAGGTTGTCACCCAGAGATTGCTCCAAATGGCCTGTATTGACTCGAATTTGGAATTGCACACTGGCACCTAAACCCTGCGGCACAAGGAGATTTGTGTTTTTGAGGCCGTGAGAATGCAAAATTGCCGTGTTACGCCAGCCCTAGGTCCAAACCGGACAAAAACTGGGAAGTCTCGCCAAAATTTGTCCGGACAAAATGCCCAATTCCGGTTTTTTGGGACCTGGCCTCGAAGGCTATAATCCCGGGTCCTCCCTTCGGGTGGAGTCTCCCTAGTCAGACCCACCTGCTAAGCCCAACTAACGGTACCTGTTAGACCACATTTAGTCCCCCTAAATGTGGTCCAACAAGACCCCCTCCACCGCTATGTCCCCGCTACGGGTACCCTATGGGGACCTAGGGAGAAGTGAGGGGGACCCAGGGGGACCAGGGGGGGACCAGAGGGACGGTCACCCTGTGGGAGGGGGGACAGGTAGTGTTCTGGCGGTGTGAGGGGACAACACCGACTTGGGGTGCTCACCGACACCAGGTGTTGGCGGTGGGGGGACAGGGGGGACACGGGCAAGCACTTGTGGTGTAGGGACAAGGGGGACATGTTTGGGATATCGAGCGGTGTGGGGACAGGATCACTCTAGGGGGACGTCACCTCGACGTATCGACGGTGCGGGGACGCAAAACGACCTTGGGACATGATCGACTAGGGGGACAGGGGGACAGGATCATCCTCTGGGACATGATCGACTAAGGGGACAGGGGGACAGGATCATCCTCTGAGACTATGAAGATTGTGTGTAGCTCCTCTGCCAATTTTGCATCCTCCTCTTCTCCTCCAACATCATCATCATCCTCCTCCTCATCCTCTGAAGCCCCTACTGCCTCCATCTCTCTTGCTAGGGCCTGTGCTTGGATTTCGTCCTCCTGTCTCCCAGTTTCCACCACTCCCTCCATTCCTGAAGGCTCTGGAATCACCTGTCGAAGCCGAACCCCAGGCTCAAGAGTCCCAGTAAACTGTGATCCTGCCTGCTTCGCCAGCTTTTGAAACCGCTCCATGTGAACCAGGTCATACCGCTCCCGACGGAATCTATACCGACGGATACACCATGCAAGTCCTGGGTCTGACTCCTGAAGTTCATTGTCTTTGGCAGTGAGGAAGGCCTTCTCATCACGAATGCTGGTGATAACCCGTCGGATCTCGATGTTGCATCGTTGAATCTCCTCTCGAGCTCGTTCAATCTTGAAGTACTTGTCAAGGAGTAGACGGGCTGCTGGTGTCGACCAGGGACGAACCTCCCCCAGCTCAGCCGGCTTTCGGAGTAAGTCAAAGTCAGCAAGGAAGGCATACTCGATGACCTCGGACCAGCTGAGCTGACGACCAGCAGGCACAATGGACTTGGCTGCTGTATTGTAAGAATTCAGTGCATTTCGAATGGCCTGTGACCGGACTTGAAGGGCCTTGGCAGTATGTTTCCGAAGCTTATACCCTGTTCACATTTAGTAAAAAGATTTCAGAACTAGCACTCGGTAACTCACCAGTCTGAGACAAGTTCATCTTTGTCAGCTCAAACATTCTTTGGACTACCAGTCGCTCTAACTTCAGCAACGCCAGACGGTACCTCTTGGTGCTGACGAGATGAGCCGCTTCCGCCCACTCAGGTGATGTGTCAAGCCACCGTTCCTTTACGCCCATTCTAACTTCGGTCTCCTGCACCTCTATCCAGGCTTTGTCAAAGTTTTCCTGGGCATGTCGTCGAACGGTCGCTGAGGCAGTCGAGTCCTTGCGCTTCGTAAGCTCGAGTTTCAGACTGTTTAACGGGACGTGTTGTGCCAGTGGGGGGACGTAAGGGGACATTCCAAAGGGGACATAGCGGGACGCCGTAGCGGGACAGGGGGACAAGACGGGGAAGGCACATGAGCAACGGAAACACAGCAAGACGGACATAAGAACATACCGTCGATCTGCCAAATTGACGAGCCGTTGATAGTATTCCATATGCAGGGTATCCTCCTCACAATCGGCCATAAGGCTCTTCAAAAAAGTGAATTCTGCCTCCAATCGCCTTGGAAACTCGGCGACGTCATCAATCCCGGCGGCCTTCATCCCTAGGTACAACGCCGGCTCGCCCTCCAGGATCTCTAAGGCCTGCCAGTAATTGTCGACCAAAAACTTACCTAGAAATGAATTTAGCAGAATTCAATCAAGGTGAAGCTCTGCTTACTCAAGTTGGCATAAGTCTCATTGGTATCAAAGTGCTTAAAGTAGGATGCGAGGATTTGTCTCCTATGGAAGACACTGGCGTACCGAACGGAGGCCGCCATGGCGTTGGACTTGGAAAAAAACTGCTCACAGCCCTCAAGGTCCTCCAGCCCTAGTCCGAGCACATAGGTGGCGAGGTATATGAGCTGGCAGAGTCGGTTGTGGGCATGGCCGTGAAATGCGCCGACGAGGAACATGAACTTTTTCAAGAGGGCTTTGGCTCCGAGAGGACTGTTGAATAGAGTCCCGGCGAATCCGCAGCCTACATCATATCCCGACCCAACACCTCCGTCGAAGTCTTCCAAGAGCTCGGCGCAGGCAGCCAGGGCATATTTGGATCTGCAGGTTTGTCAGCAAGTGTTGACTGTTGGTAGGAAGAACAACTTACAGCTCCCCGCTCCGAACCATGTCTTCGACCAACAGTACAAATACATGCCGACACAGACAAAGAAAGATTCCCGTCTCGTCATAAATCCCCCACATCCTCTTCGAAGAATCATCTCCAAGGTTCTTCCACCGCTCTTCGCACCCGGCCGCCGCTCCTGCCGGCGCCTCTGGGGTTGGCTGTGCCGCTGGGGTGCTTTCGCTGGGGACGGTTGTCTCGGGTGCATTTTCAGCGGCTTCATTGGGCTCCTGTAGGAATAGTCAGAACGTGAATTGTCCCCTCAAGGTGTCCCCTTAAGCTGAAGCTAAAACATACACTTTGTGTCGCCTTTCTTTTTTCCTCCTCCCTGCTCTTCTTCTTCCTTGCCTCCCAAGCTTTCTGCCACTCATCGAGTTTATCCTTCGACCAAAGGTTGACTTTCTCCCGTGGAATGAAGTAGTCCTTCCCCACATTCGCCGCCCGGGGGTCGAATCGTTCCTTCGATTGGCCGGGGATGAGGTTCCCATCATTGTCAAAATCCTTTGGCTCCCGACGAAGGACCCGCTTCAAGGAGTCATTCCCGTCCATGGTCACCAGCATGGAGAACTCGAGCTCTTCCTCTCCCTCGAGCTTGTACATGCACCCTGGACAACAATTCTTCCGCCGCCAGTTCAACTCGTCTCGACTCAACGCCTTCATCACACGGGAATCTGCGTTCTCCAACAGCGCACAATAGGCATCATAACCTATGGAGAATTGTTGCGCACTGTAGGGCTTGAAGGCGGTGCCGTGCAGTTCAGCAATTGTTTTCATCCATCCCTGGATAGACAGAGAGGGAGTTCGGAGGCAGGCGACCCGGAAAAGTTCGAGCAGCCAGATACTGAACACGAGTTTTGGGTTCCACGGCGCGCAGGGAATAAGGCCTCGGGTGACCAGGGAGCAGTTTGTAAATTTATCTTTGAAACAGATAGGGACACAAGCAGTGTATGTACCTGCCAAATTGCGGATTAGCATGGTTACTGGACATAAAATACATACACACGGAATACATCGACGACAATGATCATAAACTCTTTCTGAACCTCTTTCGGATCCGGGTTCGGGGGCTCCTTGTCCAGTGAACCCTGAATCGACAAGCTCCACGAGATGTAGGAGTTTGTCATGGCCTCCAGCTGGCCCTCAAAGAGGTTTGCTAGCTGCTCCACTCTTCTGCGGCGGTTCCGTGTGTCGGGATATCGCCTGGCATTCAAAGGTAGGTATCAGTCAGAACAGGAAATAGACGGAAGGCGGAAAGACATGAGTTACTTTTTCTTCTGAGCTCGCTCCCGCTCTCGACGCATAACCTCCTCCAGCGTGTCACGGAATTCCCCTCCGGCCCCACTCTCCATGAGTCCATCCCCATTCAAGGCATCTTGGAGGTCCTCTAGCCCAGCCGGACCCAAATCGTCCCAGTCGTCTTCAGCCTGGACCGGTGGCACAGGATCCGGAACGTCTCGCAGCTTGTTGAACGCCAAGCGACCTGCAGCCGGGAGGGCTGAATGAACAGTGAGTTATACATGCATAAGAAGCCGGGAGTTTCGATACAACGCACCGTTGTACTGTTCTGTCAAAGTCTTCTGGGCTTCGTCGCGAAGCTTCGCTGAGAGGTTGGGTGTTATTGTCCTCATGCGTGACCGGGAGCCGCCACTCTGGGTTTGTACGGGAACGCTGACGCGAACCTGTTGCGGTCTGACCACGACACCGCGTTTCTTCTTGTCTTTGGGCATTGCGATGGGGGACGGCGAGTTGTTGATCTGCCACGTGATGTCCCTTTAGCAAGGCTGTGACAGTTAAGGGGACTGCGGTGTGGTAGACACCGACTTGAACGTGCGAGCGTGCAGTCCCTTTAGCAAGGCTGCGGTGTCGGGACACGGTTAAGGGGACCGCGGTGTGGTAGACACCGGCTTGGCGTGCGATCGATCACATCAACCATTGATTGACACATCCATTTTCTCTCGCACGACACCACCACCAACCCTCCAACTATGCCCTCGTTCCCAGGTAAGCCGCCCATTCTTTTACCCAACCTTCTCTTCTCTGTGCCTGTAATGCTCCCTTTCCACCCAACCACTCACTAAACCTATGTCACGGTGGCACTCGAGCCCGGGAACATAGTGGCATAGGTGGAAGTGAGTGGCATAAGTAGTGGAAGCGGCATTTTCAAGTGGCATATTCAGATATTGCTTAGTTGTACCATGATTCTCCCTGATTCTCCCTTGTGCTTTGCTCATTTTTTTTTGCCTCTCCATGCTTACTTTTTTTTCTTCTGCCAGGGTTTCACGCGGTCTACGACGCGTTATTTCACGATTTTCGCGTGGTAAGTTTTTCAGTTCTTCGAAACCCTGTAATATTGAGCCATTCTGGCCCTTAGACGCGCTCTGGACGCGCTTTTTTGCCGTGGGAGGGCGAGGCCATCACCGCCTCCCCGGGATTTCAGATCTCGGGCGCTGTTGTGTCCGCTCTCGATGCGGAACAGGACGAAGACCTCACGGAACCCGACACGGTCGATGAGGCCCTTGTGGCGGCAGTAGAAACATTTACTTTCATTGAACATTCCGATGTCGGCAGCCAGACCACCCAACCCCCACCTCCAGCGCAAACCTCTGGCCCTCGTAAGGCTCGAGACAAGGCCGGCTCTAAAGCCCGCCGAAATGCAGCGCGTAAGGCTGCCAAGGTCAACGAACATATCAATCTGCTGCCCCCCGCTCGTCGACCGAAGCATGTCACAAATGCCGCCCCAGTCAAGACCAGGTTTCAGTTGATGAAGCACCGCGTCGCGTCGACCGGTTGGATTGGCCTCCGGGATAATGGCCAGTCCGAGCAAGAGAGGGCAGCCAACTTTGAAGAGCCGGGGTGGACACCATCGCACCACATTCATGACTTCTTTGGGGATCAACGTAGATTTAAAGGTTTCCAATATGTCAAGTACCTTGGGCCGTGCGTTTCGACATAGACTCCTTCTTGATGCTACTCTGACCCCAATCTAACCCCCAGTAAAACCCGGCCCCTTCTCGATGCTGCCGGGCGGGCGTTCGCCATCTTTGCTGGCCACCCTGACGATCCTAATTGGAAACAAGATGTCCACGACCCCGCGGTGGAGGCGCTGAACGAGGCCAGGTCGAAATGTAAGGTCTCGGAGGTGAGACGGCATCACCGTCGAGGCTACTTCCCCCCGCTCAGCGCCGGCGACTTGTACGGCGGTGGCCAGATACAGCCTGGTGCACTTGTCAACGGGGTCATAAACACCGCAGTCCTCTGCGCGTTAATGAGCAACATCGCTTTTATCCGGTTGGCGGGTTTTGCCACAGGTATGTCCTGTCCCTCCTACTGTCCCCTTAAGCGTCCCCCTTCTCACAAAGGAACAGGTGTCTTTGCCAACTGGGCGCCCAATCTCTTCAGCTACTACACGGTCCATATGCGGAAATTCTACAAGAGGTATTCTTATCTCAAGCGGCCTTTCCTCAACAGTATATGGACCGCCTGTACCTTCAACCTGGGCCCTCAAACCTGTTGCATTGGTCACCGCGACTTTGGTAATCTCGCCTTTGGATGGTGCGCTGTTACTGCCCTGGGTAATTATGACTACACCAAGGGTGGGCATCTCATCCTGTGGGATTGCAAGATTATCCTGGAATTCCCGCCCGGATGCACCATTCTACTTCCCAGCGCCGCCATTTTTCATTCCAACATTCCCATTAGCACAAATGAGTGTCGTTATTCCTTTACGCAGTACACTGCTGGGGGGATCTTTCAGTGGATCGAGCACGGTTTCCAGTCGGAAGAGGCCTATTTCGACAGTCTGTCAGCGGAGGAAGTGGGCAGAGAGCGAGCTGAAGCAAGGGAAAGATGGTCGAGGGGGGTCGGGTACTTTTCTACACTAGAGGAATTGCGGGCCATGTAATGCCATATCCTTAAATACCATCTTGTTCGAATTTTATGTGTCCCTCCCCCGCCGTTAGATCGCTCCTTAAAGGGACACTGTCCACTACACGACCCTTTCAAGGGGACAAATGTCCCCCTACCACCATTATGTTGGTCAACGAAGGGGACGTATCGCGAACACGTTTTTGCCTGATCGCGAACACGTTTAATCAATGTCGCACAAATGCCTTCAACAATGTTTCCTCAAGCACTACCTTGGATTTCTGAGGAGACAGAAAGTTCTTCCCCAATCTTAGGCTGCCACTGAATAAATTTGGTTTTTTTTGAGGAAGACTAAGTTAGTATTCAATCGACCTCAAGAATGCCTTCAGTTTGACTGTATTTACCCAAAATTTCACTCCATGACCACCACTACTCCAGCACAAACTCTCCCAACCACCGGCCACAATGCTCAATCTGACTCGTATGGACCCCCTGACTACCTCCAACCCGCTCTTCCTCACCTGCAACGACATCTAGCCGTGAAAATACCGGAAAACCCAAAAAGCCGACCACTGCCAACTCTCGAACTAGAGACGCCCGTCGGCTCGCATGCGCCAAGTATCGACTCAAGTATGTTCAGAGAGACCTGCCACTGTCTGACAATGACTTCTGGCCCCAGAAACCGGGCCAAATTGAATGAAAAAGCCCGAGAGCGGATGTCGAGGTTCGAGCGATGGTTTTCTTCATGCTGGGGCCCACACTGACTGAAACTTTTCCACATATCACCCTGAAGACTCCGGGGCAAGGCTCTCAACGACCCCGGGCTTGCCAAGACACAGGCCGACATGAGGTGCACGCACGATGCTACTTACCGTGTCAAGTGCGCATCCAGCTTTCCTCTGGTGTCCTGTTCTGACCTACGATCTAGGCACAAGAAAGAGATCACGTTCAAGGCCACCCTGAGGCTGCAGGACCTCCATTGGAAGAAGTACCGCGGTCGCCCTCCACCCACCGAAAAGCTAGACTTTACCGAGCAGTTCCAGTGGTTTGAGGAGGACCGTTGGGCAGAGCGCATGCCCGCCCATCTTCGTGCACGACGTCAGCAGGCAGCTGAGAAGGATCAGAATTGAAACCAATAGCCACAGTAGCCACAGTATCCACAATTGAACAAACACTCCATCCTCAGGCAAAAAGTGTCCCCCCACCGTGAAGGGTGTCCCCCCACCGCGCGGAAACTGTCCCCCCACCGCACGAAAACTGTCCCCCCAGCCGTCAAATCAGTCATGTGAATCAACCAAGGTGGCGGTGCAACTTGCATCGTTCTCCTCTCCCTCCATGTCCACCCCCGACTATTACTGCTACCCCCCCCGTCCATCAGTCCTCTGGCTGGGATGAAACAATTTCGCCTTGTGTATGGCTCGTAACCGACCCCGAGTGTCCGTCGCCCGGTCCTGGGCTGTATACTTCATGGTGAGTCCTCTACTCTGAGCTCCCTTATCTTGCACTGAGACAACTTACCTTGCAATGACGCGGTGAACAGGCACGCCGTCTCACCCCTGACCGAGGGACGTCAGGACCCCCTCTACTTCGACCGACAAGAGGATTCGTACCCTGAGTGGCATGTGCACTGCCGCCTCGGCGAGCATAACCACCCAGTTGACCCCGAGCCGTCTCGTGCCCGCCGACCCTTCAACTATGAACAGTCGCCGTCCAGGACTGTACAGTCCCCCGCCAGGAATGTTCCCCACCACATCACCCCTCCGTCTGCAGCCTTGCCCAACTTGCACTTTTCCGTTCGTGGGGGCGAAGTCGTGTACGGCAGGCTGGAGCCGGCGCTGCAACAATACCTTCGGGTGTCCGGCACTGAGTCCACCACCGAGCTCATCGCCACCGAAAATTATTACAAGGCCATTTCCGCGGGGTGCGAGCGAGGCTGCTTCGGAACAACTCGCAGCCGCCCGAACAGGCAACGGTGACCCCTTCATCAGTTCAAGCCCGGGCACTCAATGCGGGTCGCTCACCTCACCCATTAGCCCACCACCCCGAGGCACATCTTCGCCGAGGGCCACGACCTCCCGTACCCCCGCTCCGCCATCCCGCACCGGTCGCAGCAGCCCAAAACCTATCCCTGCCCCTGTCTTCACCGCGCCCCAGCAGCAGCCCGCCATTCGCCCCCAGCATCGCGTCGCACGTCGCGACCCAAACAGCTCCCGCATGCGGATGGCCTCGATTACGGCGGCGATGGAGGAAAAGGATCGGGAGGAGAAACAGAGGCGGTCGTTGGCTTCCAGTGCGAGGCGGGCTGTGATTGCAGAGGCGTTGGCTTCGACTCCCAAGGGGCAACGTGGGGCGGAGGTGGGATCGAGTTCAAAAGGAAAGGGTAAGGAGGTTGAGGAGGAGGAGGGCGAAGAGACGGACTACGACCTCGATGGGGAGTTCCTCGAGATCGCGAAGGACTGGGTTCCGAGCGAGGAACGTTTCGACCCGACCACCGAAAACCGGCCCCGCGACGATGCCTGAGCCGAGGTCCTCGACGTTGCTTTCAAAATGATCTGTAAATGCTGATAATCTGTACATAATACTTACCTCTTGAATGCATAACGAGCTGCTTGCCTTGAAATGAGAGTGAAAAGGAGACAAAATGGAAGGGGGACAGCAATGTGTCCCCCCAGTGTCCCCTCGTGGACGATAAATGCAAGGGGGACACCACGGTGGAGGGACAGTAGGCACTTGAAAAGATAAGAATGGCCTCATGTCCCTCTACCGTGGTGTCCCCCATTGTCCCCCTTGTCCGTTCCACTGCGATGTCCCCCTTGTCTCTTCCGTTGTGATGTCACGTGTTGGTGATCAACACGTGCCGTCATCTGTGCCACTCAACAAGTCTTTTTGTCCCCTCCCACGACCGCGACCGCAGCTACAATGAGGTGAGTCCCCACCTTGCTCGGCACGTTCTACTAACATTTTGTAGAACTAGATCCCGTGCCAAAGCCCCAGCAGGCAAAAAGGCAGCACCTAAAAAAGCAACCCAAAAAACCGCGCCCAAGAAGAAAGCTCCCGCCGCTGCGAAGAAAAAGCCAGCGTCCAAGGCAGCCAAGGATCCGGTCCCCAGCGAGGAGGAGGACCAGCTCGAGGCTGAGTCCGAAGGTACGCCTCCCCCGCCGCCTGACGGTACGCCTCCCCCGCCGCCTGACGGTACGCCTCCCCCGCCTCCCGACGACACACTTCCCCCGCCGCCTGACGAGACGCTTCCCCCGCCGCGTGACGACACACCTCCCCCGCCGCCTGACCCCCGCCGCCTGAGGGCACGCCTCTCCTGCCGCGTGACGACACGCCTCCCCCGCCGCGTGACAACACGCCTCTCCCGCCGCGTGACGAGACACCTCTCCCACCGCCTGACGACACGCTTCCCCCGCCGCGTGACGACACGCCTCTCCCGCCGCGTAGCGACACGCCTCCCCCGCCGCCTGAGGGCACGCCTCTCCTGCCGCGTGACGACACGCCTCCCCCGCTGCGTGACGACACGCCTCTCCCGCCGCGTGACGAGACACCTCTCCCACCGCCTGACGACACGCTTCCCCCGCCGCGTGACGACACGCCTCTCCCGCCGCGTAGCGACACGCCTCCCCCGCCGCCTGAGGGCACGCCTCTCCCGCCGCGTGACGAGACACCTCCCCCGCCACCTGAGGGCACGCCTCTCCCGCCGCGTGACGAGACACCTCCCCCGCCACCTGAGGGCACGCCTCTCCCGCCGCGTGACGAGACGCTTCCCCCGCCGCCTGAAAAGCCCGCCGACACAACTCCCCTGCACACCGACAAGCCCATCGACAGCGGCGGCGCCCAAGGGGACAAAAGGGACAAGGGGGACAAAGGGGACAAGGGGGACAAGGGGGATCAAGGGGACAAGGGGGACAAAGGGGACAAAGGGAAGTCAGGTGGAGGAAAGGCCCCTCCTGTGGTAGTCGCTAACCCACACGGGTGCGGCGACCCCAGTTTACTGCTCGACGGGGCTTCTTGGGCGGGTCGAAACCCCGATGCGGTACCCCAACCTCCTCCAAAAGCGCCGCAGCAAAAGTCCGAGATCTCAGAGGCAGAAAAAGCGACGATGAAGCTGAATCGGGAGCTGAAGGCGAAGGAAAAGGAGGAGTACTTGAACGAGGTGGCTGCGTTTGACGAAATCCTGAAGGCAAAGGCGCAGGAGTTGGCGGAACGTTTCGACAAGAAGGTGGACGTCGTGAAGAAGGCGCTTCGGGGTAGGTCCTCCTTTGTCAATGAGCGTAAGGCTACCCTCCACAACGCCAAACTGTGGTGATTTTCGAAGGAAATCAACGCCAGTGAGTCTTTTTTCGACCTTAATAACTTTCACTAACCTGATATCCAGATCGCGCACCGGGGCAGAAGATACGACCCCCCGAGCTGCAGAGGTTGTTGAAGGAGGCGCCAGAGTACCAGGACATGACGGAGGAGGAGGAAGCTCTCCTGCTCAACGAGCACGCGGAGTTCAAAGGGGTGAAGAAGTCGGGGACGAGGCTGAACAATGCGGCGGCATCGCGGGACGTCACCGCCTTCACGAGGCGGATTGAGGGCGAGGTGAATGATAGCCCACCTTCTTGATTGTCCTAATAGGTTGTAGGTCGAAGCTCTCCATCGGCGCACGGGGGCCATTGCGTTCTTCGCCATCGGGAGGTCGAGCGTCAACGACACGATCAGGCCCGTGGTCGCCGGCACCACCCAGGTCTTTGATTACTTCCCTCAAGTCCTCCGCACCACAACCGAACAGTTCGCCATTCGTTTCGACAACTGGACTTGCAACAAGGACCAAGTCGCAGTCGACCTCTCGTATCAGACGTTGCGGCGGGAGTGTACCGGGATGATTTCAGAAGGCCTGGGTAAGTGTTTGCCAGCTCATCGCCCGCTGTCACCGCTCGCTGTCACTGACTTGTCCACAAACAGAACGTAAGATTAACAAAAAGGTCAATATGCGGTACGAGGATTACGACCGTTTTGTCCTAGAGTACGTAACATCCGTCCCATCCCCTGAAGGTTTTTAATGTTGACTGTCATCGCAGGCACGGATATGAGCTGCAGGGATGGCCCGACGCCGTTGACTTCATGTGTCCCTCTAACCTTGGCACCGTGGAGCGCCTTCGTCCCCTTTACGAGGCGCTGATGGCAGGGTCTTGCCGGTGGGAGCCGTTGTCGGGGGCGAGAAAGAAGGAGCTCCAGGAAGCCGTGGCAGCGAAGGGGCCCAAGGCCAAGAAGGATCGCGTTGACAAGGGAACGAGTCGGGAGGCGGCGAAGTCGGGTAAGGGGGACACGTCGGGTAAGGGGGACACCCGCAAGAGGGACCGCGAGGAAGAGGACAGCGACGATGGCGCATCGAAGAAGCGCCATCGAACCAACCTCAGCGGCCTCACGGAGGAGGAGAAGCTGGAGCACAAGCGGAAGGTGGGCCGGGAGAAGAAGGCGCGGCAGCGAGAGCGGAAGAGGAAGGAGGAAGAAAAGGCCGCTGGTGAGGGGGGACAGAAGAAGCAGTCGGGGAAGAGGAAGAGGTCGGCGATGGAGGAGGACGAGGAGGACGAGGACGAGGAGAATGAGCCTGTTGCCAAGAAGGCCAAGGCTAAGTCCTCCTCCTCAAAGTCCTCCTCGAGGAAGAAGGTCGTCAGTCGGCCGACCATCAGCGACGACGATGAAGACAGCAACGCCGACGACGCCGAGTACGCGCCCAGCCGCGCCGCGAAGGAGAAGGCCCTCAAGCGGCTTTCCCGAATACGCGGCTCCAAGCCAAGGGAGCCTAAATCGTCTCCACCCCGACCGACCAGCCGCGATGGGATTCTTCCCTACTCTGCCCAGCCCAACAAGCGCTACGCCCAAATCATGTCGCTCGCCCGGTCGACCAACCAGCTCCCCAAGTCCCTTAGTCAAATCTTCAACGAATACGAGAATGAGGACGAGGACGAGGAGGAGAGCGACAAGGGTGAGGGTGGTTCGGGCGGCTCCTCCTAATGCCTCTGCCGGTCTTCTTGTGCTCATCGTCGACGGCCCCTCGATTTTGGACGCGTTTTTTTTTCTCTCTTTACACATATACACGCACGCCTTGAATATCTGTCTGTATGCTTACTGAATAACATTTACCTGTCTGTCTGTGCTACTAGGGGGACATGTCCCCTTTGAATGAGCCCCCCAAGGGATACCGTCCCTTTAAGAAAAGTGTCCCCCCTGAGCTGTCCCCTTAGTGCACATGTCCCGTTAGCAAACAACAAACAAGTGAGACTGTCCCCTTAAGAGAAGTGTCCCGTTAGCGAACAACAAACACGTTACCTTTCGAGGGATAAGAATATCTACATAGCGTAGTGGGAACATCCCTGGGTCAGTTAACACCCATTACCATA